>JASEVX010000023.1:2507126-3107126 GCA_031761405.1 Serripes groenlandicus | reverse complement strand
TCCATAAAGCATCCAGTACCTTAAAAAATCATACAATTATGAAATTTTTAGTGTGCATATTTAGGCAATGATTTAAATTAGAAAACTGCATTTCCCGCCCATTGCAACGCACTACTCCCCGAGAAAAGTTCTGAACTTCGTTATGTAAATACCTCCAATGTACCTATGTATTGTTTTCTGATATGGCTATATAAGGGACACACAAGGATAAAATGGTATTCATCTTCAATATCCGAAGAATTATATAATAAGCACTTTCGAAGTGATCTATCCTTTGATTAGTGAACCGGCCTGTTTCAACCCTTAATTGGTTCGAAGATAAGAGCAGTCAATTACCAATTTACGTTCTGTTACTAAATTTATTGTACCGTTTCTATTCGAAGTTTAAAATACATCATTCAACATTGAAGATTATCGTATAGGCCCATGTAATTGGGTTTCACAGGGACGTAAATAAGATATTGTCTACGTCCCCGGGATACACGTATCGCTTTAGACCCGGTGATATCAATTGATTTTATGAGAGTCATCAATCTTCGGGTGAAATCGAGAGCATTGCCGAACTATCACGAATAAATCTAAAATCATGGAACTACAAATATATATTTAAAAAAGACCATCTAAATCTAAATATACTTAAAAGAAATAAAAACTACATTGTAGGTGAAGAAGTGTAGTATCCGATCCGAGACCGTTTGCAACTTATAAATATATATATAATATGTGCTATAGATCGATTATAAATGATTGGGTACTTTTATTTTGTTCTTCGATTATATGAAATTGACAACGTTTATTCAACCTGAAAAAAGACCAGCTAAATCATGTTTTTCTCAGCAGAAAAAGATGCATATTAAAGATAGGTCATTATATATTGTGAAGCCGAGTGGACCTAAGCGATAACTAAATTAATAAAAGCGCTATAGCGCGTTAAAGTTACAACTCCTCTTTATTTCTATATGGTAAAACAAATTATTCCCGCTAGCAAATGCCGCGTGAAATCATTCTTCCACATGATAGCGGGATGCGGCTTCGGTCTACCAATTAAGATAGTCGATATTATATTTGAGTTAGAAGACGCGCTCAACTTAAATTTCTCCATTTATAGTCTGATGGGAAATAGCCCGTGTCTTATCAAATGAGTCACATCACGTGAAAACAGACCCTCGGAGGTTTGGAAATCAATGGCCATTTTTATAGAAAAAAAACAGCCTGTACCATTGAGTTTTTTTTTTTTTTTTAATGTGTTTTATTATCAACTTTTATATGACGCTATTACAATTAAATTGTGAAAACGTAAGGTCCTAATTAATCCGCGGAGGTGCAGACTATTCTTGATCTTCGGTGTTCGCAAATGCTCAAATAGCCTCGGTGGTGTAGTGGTAGAGCGTGTTCGATCCCCGGCCGGGTCATACTAAAGGCTAGTAATGGCTGCCATCATTGGCGCTTATGGTTGCAGGGTTAGCATTACGACTGACTGGCTGGTTTTAGGATAAATGGACATGTAGTACTGGTAACTTACCCACGAAACGCCGTGATATAACTTAAAAATTGTTGAAAGAGGCGTTATCACCAAACAATCAATCAATCGCAAATGCTCGAAGGTAGGTTTTAGTATAACGTGGCTCAAGCTATTTCCCTTAAGACAATATTGCAAAGTGTTGTCTGGCTTAAATAACGGTTGTCAATTTCCATATACGTTTTCTTTGCGTTGTGCATGGATGTGACATTGTAAAAAGTTGGATAAGGCCATCTCAAAATAAATGTCTAAAAGGCAACATTTGAGCCGTTCCACTAGAAAACCAACACTGTGGACTATGAGTTAAGTATCGGCCCGATTCGGCTTAAGCATGCCGCGCAGTCTTACCCGGACAGACACTTTTTCCCTCCTGTGGATTTTCTGTTTCAGTAATCATAACCCTGAGACGGACTGTGTCGGCCTGGATTAGTCTGCGCAGGCTGATCTGGGTCGATACGTTACGCATAGTCCATAATGTTGGTGTTCTCGTGGAAAGGCTCATTTGATGGTGTTAAGCCTAAGGGAGCAAAGAGAAAATTGACAATTTACGCTGCTTTTTTATTGCATGTCTGGTGTTGACATAGAGAATATATGAATTTTACACCAAAAATCTGCATTTTGAATTGTAAAACCTAATGTTATACCTCACCGCGGTTTCACTGCTTGACTTTCCTTGTGTCAAGCATTTCATTATTATTTTTGTGTAAGAAACATGACGACAAATTGAATGACAAAGTACATCTCCAATAACTTAACCCATATTGCAGGTAGGTCAACCTTTTTTATTAGGCAAATCCCAAGTTTGCTAGTTATAAGGTCAATGATATCAAGATAGAAGACGTGAGAAACTGTATCTCCCGAAGGATTAATTTCTTAGACAAAATCCACAATTATACTTACTCAAGCCTTGTTAAACATTAACTTAACATTATATATTACAAACCGGGGGACAGTTCTACATCGTCGCGTTATTTAACGAAATACAATCATAAGGAACCATTTCAGGAGACAAGTATTACTTTCTAGGTGACACCCTTTCTCATCAACGTTTCAACCAAATATAAGCGAATCGATAGAATGACAAACCATTGGGCCTTTGTTACTATTGTAGCTCTATATTACCCTACGAATCCCCGCATACTTCACTAGATATGTACTGTTCGCTCATAGATAAAATATACATTAACTCTTTCAGCGCCGAATTGTTTAAAGTAGACTCTTCCCAGTTCAAAATCGGGCGTCTCCATTTCTCATGTAATAAAAGTTTGGATTATTTTGATAACTAAAGGGCAAACAATGCTGATTTCAGGTGGGACAGCTCGTTACGAGCTGACTCGCCTGAATCAGTATTGTTTGCAAAAACCTCAATATTGCCTTTGGCGCTGAAAGAGTTAACAAAATCATTCATCTGGCATATAGTGTGCATTGTGATCAGATATTATAGAAGTTCAAAAAGATTTTATTTGTCTAAATTGTTACAAATTCAAATTTCAAATTCAAATATTGTATTTAAATGTTTAGGTCACCGTCCCATTATACAAACAATAATGTATAGTTTTTGTCCCCACAAATTACAATTATTTGTACTTGCCTTTCCCTCTAGTTGTTATGTAACTATTTATATAAGATTGACAGGAACCTGTGTAGATAATGATCCGACAAGAAAACTGTAATTGGTTTTCCTGGGGATATATCATATGAGCAAAATTGCAAGAATTATCTTTGGGAATATGTTCGAGTATCAATAATGAGTCACTGGCTTAGATGTGTTCATAGTGCGTTAGGAATCTGAATTGTTTCTAGAGTAATTGATCCCTCCTCCGTCAGTGATACGTCTCCACCCTCACCAATAGGTATAACTTTAACAGGTGCTTCTTAGAAACAGGAGGACCATGATGGTCCTATATCGCTTACCTGATTTAACAGAACTTAAATAGTGTCCAATGTTGTTTATTCAATTCATACAAGGAAAACAAGCCTGGTGGCCATGTTTATTAATGTATCGGACTTATTTTCACAATCTAGGTAGAAGGTCACCCAAAGTTAATTTGTGCCAAATCATTTTCAAATCGGGTATATTCTTTTGGACAGGAAGATTCTTTAAGTTTTCACTATATAGACCTATAAGGAAAACGAGCACAACCCCCATGGCCATCATTGGAAGCCGCCAGGAGGCGGCTTCCTGTAGGGATGCTTTTAATTTTCGGTCAAGGAGAATATTTAGACCTGCCAGCGTGACCACATATCTTGATTTCTCTTTGTCCTTTCTAAGTATATTAATTTAAGGTAATGACTTTTAAAACATCCCTTTTACACTCTATATACATGTGTGGAAAAAAACAAAAGACAAAGGCCAGTGTATTAATTGAATGTATGTACATTTTTATGTAAGCGAAATTCATACTGTATCTACTCTAGACAGTAAAAAAGAGAACCCTGCTATTGAATTTGTAAATGTAGTCTGGTTCCTTAAAATTACATGCTATGATATATTACGCAGTAATTAGACGAAGAAGCCTCGTCCCGTATTCACTAAACTTTTCAATTTAGATATTTGTCTAAATCTAAATCTTAATATTTAGTCCACGTTTTAGATTTAATCCGTATTCACCAACGCGTTTTAAACCGATCTCAATTTGGTCTAGCGTGTAAATGTCTTAAGCGGCCACGCAGCTACTCTGGTTCCCGAATCAAGTTAAGAGCTAAGTTAATAATCTGACTTTCATGTTCAGTACATACTGGATTCAAAGTTAACTTTGAGTACAATTGTCATCGCAAAATGCAGACATGAAAAGATTTAAACCACAGAAATATCTGTTTCAAGATCAATTTCGCTCTTTTTCGCTGTTGCAGTTCCACATTTCATGAATATCGCGGTAAACACGATATCGGTGTATTTTGCCAAGCCAACAACATGTTTTATCACGGATGCGATGTGAACATCCAGAATACTTAAATGAAATGAAATCTTCTGGTTCTTACAAACAAAGTGTGATCGGATTAACTGAACTGTATTTAACTTATCACTGTAAATGTAGACAGCATTTCAACTCTTATATCAACTGGTAAATTTACAGTTTGAGAAATGAATTCAAGTAAATTTTCAAGCACTGGTTTTTCAAAAAAAATGAAACTAGTTCCTATGTTAAGCCTTTCCCTTATACGTAGCACATTAAGTAAAAATTGGAACATCTTGCTAAATGAAGGTATAATTTATGGACATAAAGTATAAAACATTGTAGCAAAAGGATAAATTTCTCTTTTTGTCACAATGTTTTCAAAAGTCGCTGCAGCTATTGTCAGTCTTTCGGATTACGTGTACATAGAAATACGTTTACTTGATTTTCTGAATGCTAATCACGACACGAGTTCACCTCAGTTTCGTCAACTCGAGATTGTGCGTTTGTAATCCGACAGCTTTGATTTTCAATTGCTCAATTTTCCACAATAATGTCAACTCTTTTCAATTATCTTACTATCATTGATAGAGATTTTCTATGTGTTGTACTTGATGATTTTAAAGTCTGTCAGAGTGAAAATCATTGAAATCATTGTGGCAAAAGGAGAAATTGCTCATAATGAGCAATATCTGCATTTGCCACAATAATTCAACACTTTTCAATTATCATACGATCATTTATAGAGATTTGTTTTACTTGATAATTTTAAAGTCGTCTACTGCAGATTTGTTTTATGTGGGAAACCCTTATCCATTATCATGACATGACCGATACAAACGAAAAACAGATTTTCTGTGTGTCAGCATTATTTGATAAAACATTATCATAACAGGGCGTGTGTTCAATACAAATAGTTGATTGTTTTTGGTACTAATTTAAATTTATCATAACCTCTTGTCCATTTATCTTTAGTATTATATGTCACTTTTTATGATCAGCTTAACTCTAAATTATCTCATTCACTTAAAACACAGACCCTGCCAGGTTAAATATCCTACATAAAACTTATATCTTCAATAATCGATATCAGCATTTATGACTACAGATTGAATTGTTCTAATGTGTGTGGATTTAAATGATCTTTTTTCTTATTTCTTCATGTGAAACGAAATATTGCGGCTTCTCGTTGATGCTTTGCATCAAACACCCGTCTTGTTCTTTTCAGCGGATTGGAATACGTTGGATAACATTGATAGATGGTCACCAAAGGAACATTTGTGTGAAATCTTTTGGAGTTTTTACTCTGTTACACAGTCAAAGAAAATAAGATCTGTCCCACGACGACTACGTTTATCATCGGATCGGAATTATTTAAACAACTATGATTTGTGTTCATCCAAGGGACAATTATGCAAAATTAAGTTCAAATCAAGCCAGTATTTTCAGCCAAAAAGATTTTAAAATGTTGCCACTTTTTCCTCTTTCCGGGTGCCTTAGAAACCAAAATTCAATAGTTTTTCAGTATGTTGGGACGGGTGATATTTTAGTATACAACTTAGTTACTTATCCCTGCATAAGTGCAAGAACTCACAAGTATACACATTTAAGACATGAAGAACAAGAACATTTGACAGCAGGTTTGGCAGAATACTTTGAAGTTTCTGCCTTATTATATTGAGAAATAGGTCAATGTTAAATCAACCTTCATCAAGTAGAAATAATTCTCTAAACCATGCACTAGCCTGGAAGAAAGTATTTGATCAATGCAAAACTCATCAAGACAATTATTCTGACAAAGATTCAAAATGCAACCTCCTGAGTGTTATCAAGATTTTCCTTCATTTGGCCCAGTGACCTATTTTTTTTTACCTGATATGACCCATACTCGAAAATGGACTAGATATTATCAATACAAACATTCTGACAAAGTTCCAAGCTGCTCAAGCTAAGAATGCGGCCTCCAGACTATTAACAAGAGTCTCCATCAATTTGGCCTAGTGAGCTAGTTTTTAACCCGGCATGACACATATTAGAAACTTGGCCTATATATCATTAAGATAATTATTCTGACCAAATTTTAAAAAAAGATGTGGCTTCTACAGTGCTGTCAAGATTTTCCTTTATGTTGGCATATTGACCTAGTTTTTGAACAGACATGACCAATATTCAAACTTGTCCTACATATCATCCAGACAAACATTCTGAAACAGTTTCGACAGGCTCAAATAAAAATGCAACATCCAGAGTGTTAACAAGATTACCCTTCAATTTGGCGTAGTGACCTAGTTTCTGAGCAGTTATGACTACTAGTCTAACTTTATCTAAATATCATTGATACAAAATTTCAAGCTGCTGAAGCAAAACATGCGGCCTCTAGATTGTTAACAAGATTTTCCTTCAATTTGACCTAGTAATCTAGTTTCTGATCCGGCATGACCCATATGTATGGTCTCATTCACTTCTCTGGCACTCTCTCTCTCTCTTGTGGGTTCTAGACTCTCCTTCTCCTTCAGTCATCCCATCTTTGCTAGGGTATCTTGTAGTACTATTATTCTGACACTTTTGTGTTAAACTGTGTGTTAACGTGTTACCTTCTGTGAAGAGCGAGACTGTATGATATGATGAATTATGCGATGAGCCGGCTGCCATAATCTGCGATCCACAGTGAGTGATCGGCCAGATGTCAATGTCTGCCCGATTTCCGTCCGGGCTCTTAGCAGCGTATGGATTGTCTTGGTAGTCCAAAATGTAGTCCGGCGCTCGCCCGATATGTGTGATGCCAGGCCGGAAATCGGCCAGGGATCAGCCGATTAATGTGCGATGAGGTTTTATGTCCGATTTAAAAGTAACTCGTTGCCCAAAAGGAATCCCAAAGGATTCCGGCCGAAATTGGCTAGAAATCCGCCGCAAACTACTCGCAAACCTATCGCAAGGTAAATGTGACTGGGGGTTTTAGTGTTACTAGGTAGATAACATTTTTAATTCATAAATATTCTTTTAAAAACAATAAAAATATGTAGTAGAAGACTTTTGAAAACATAAAGGTTGATATCCATATCTCTATGTGCAGACATAAGGCACATTCCTGTAAGCAGTTTTTTCGCCATTGATGATCTTCAGTCGGACTTAACGAGGCCAATAGTTGAACTTTTTTCTTCGAACTCGCAACTTGTCACCAAAAATGTGATCGCTATCCAACGAATTGTGATCGCTTGACTTCCTTAATCAAGTCGTCAACCGTTGACTGGTCAGTAAGATAAGCGTGTTACACCACCCCATTTATTCCTCCAGCACTTGATTTGCACCTGGAGTGCATCGTCCAATGGCAGGTATTCCTTATAAAGTTTACTGACTCGTCGTTAAGTGCTATATCAGCTGGTGGGAACAGATTAATCAAATAAAAAATGCAGCATGTGATGGGTTTCTTTGGATAAAATACAAAAAAAGCAAAATATATAAATAGTCGAGCTGGGAACGTCAGAGGGTGGGCCGCTTAATCCACTACGACTTTTTCTTAACCATTTATCTTTAGTCGAACGGGCCCTACCCCTTCCCCCCCCCCCCCCCCCCAGTCGGTAAATCTGCCAATGCATTTGACACGCGACTATTTTGTACTTTCCGTTTCTCTTCGCGAATGTTAATATTTAATAAGCTTCCATATTTGACCTCTCGGCGCATTACTTTCTAAAACATTCGTTACATACAACTTACATTGGAGTACTCACGCCTTAAGTTTTTCACAGATGTTCCAACAACATTATAATGATCGTATTTTGTGGAGATCTTAACCTTTTAAATGCAGTTTTGTTGACTATTTAGAACTACTTTTCTAGCGCAGTCTCATCTTAAATGCGATGTTGGGTGTTAAGGGCAATTTCAGGCTGCCAACTCCGAAAAGATGGTTTTACTACTATGACCAGGGGCTAAAGCCCCATGCTCAAACTGGTGTATTACTATTAGCAGATGTCTTCGAAAACATTTTTAAAGAAATGCTTAACTTACTTTAAGTTAGTTAGACCCATATCATTACTTTTCATAATATCTTGATATGCCATTTTGAGAATGACAAAAATAAAGCTTGAATTATTAACAGATATAGACAAATATCTTTTCATTGAAAAGGAAATTCGGGGCGGAATTAGTTATATATCAAATAGATACAGTAAGGTTAATAATAAGTATAATGAAGGATTCAAGATGATGAAGATAAATATATTATGTATCTTGACGTCAATAAAACCTGTATGGTGGGCTATGAGTCTACCGCTTTCCTACTGGTGGCTTCAAATGGAGAAATGTGGAGTATCCTCTTAAGAGGAATTCAATCATCGAATGTGATTCGATTTATCCGAAGAAGTTACATAAGCTATTTAACAATTACCCGCTTGAACCAGAAAAAAATATGGTTAAAGAAGATTGGCTTTCAGATTACTGCAAAGAAATAAAGGCTTATTTTAACTTACCGAATTCTAAGGTCAACAAATTGATTCTAACATTGATGAAAAAGGAGAAATATGTTTTGCGTGTTACAAATTTGAAATTGGATCTACGCTCGGGGATGAAGTGCACAAACGTACATAGAGTATTGGAGTTTGATGAAAAAGCATGGTTAAAAACTTATATCGACTTTAACACACAGAAAAGAGGTAAGGACAAAACACCATTTGAGAAAGATTTCGATGAATAATATCGTGTTCGGAAAGACCATGGACAATTCAAGGAAGAGAGTAGATATAAAATTGGTAAATAAGGGAAAATATTTCACAAAATATGTGGATAGACCATCCTTCGTTCATGGAAAACAATTTAACAAAATTGTGTATGGCATACATAAAATAAAGGAAAATTTAGTCCTAAATCGACCATCTTATGTTGGAATGACCATCTTGGATCTAAGCAAGTGGCTAATGTACGATTTCCACTACTATTATATATTGAACAAATTCGGAAGACGGGATAAAGACTTGAGCATATAAATAAAAATATATATATATATAAATATATTATATGGCATACAGCGAATATAAAATAAATCTAACGGAAGGACAAAAACAGAGTTTAGCAAAAGCTTATAAAAACGAAAGCGGATTAGGTTTAAGATTAAAAAATGATCAATTAGTAGGAAACTTATCCCTTGTGTTAACAAAAACGCAAATAAATGCTATCAACAAAGCAAAAACAAATGGTGTCGGATTAGAACTAACCATTTCTAAAGCTCAAATGTATTCTCAGTGGGGAAATGGAGGATGTCTAGGGGGCTTTAGCGGATCTTTTAATTAGGTTGGTTGTGCCTATGTTGGCCAAAGTGATACCTAAAATTGCTGCACCATTGGTTACTGGGGCTTTATCTTGTTTAGCTTCAACCTGAATAAATGAAATATTTTGAAAAGGGATTAAGATACCAAAAGATAAAAAAGAAATGGTAATTAGTGAAGTTGCTAATCACCTTACTAATCAACAACGTAAAAAAATAATAAATTCTAAAGGTGATTGCTTACTGTCTTTAACAAAATCGCAAAAACAAAATGGGGGATTTCTAGGCTTTTGGCTTCTATCGGTATTCATCTGTTGGCATCATTAGAAAATGTCTTAGAGTTGAGAGAGGAATCTGACTTTGAGTTGATAGAGGAGAAAAATAGAAAATATGCCGATAAGTAACTTCGATATTCTTTATAGTGCTACAGTTAAGAACATCTTGAAATTGACAAATTAACCGTTCACGCTCCGCTCCGTTCCGTTCCGTTCCGCTCCGCTCACGTTCCAATCCGCTCTCAAAGCGTTCACTCATTCATAACATTGTGATTGCTTTTTTCCGTTCCGTTCAGATTGAGCGCTTTCTAACGCTCACTCGGAACGCTTTTTTTCGATCAAAATCCGTTCAACGATTTGATTGGCTTAAATTAATTTCGTTTCGTTTATATTTTTTTTTACTTAACCCTAAATATCAACAACAAATCGTATTACGAAAATTATCATATTAATAATATTTGTTACATTCTAATTCAATCGGATACTTGAGTGTCTTATAAAACAAAAGTTTAGTATACAAATATGACTTTTAACCCTTCACCGGATATAAACGCTTTCATACACGATCTCAATATAAACGATTTTCGAAAACCCTAATCGATTTCAATATAAACGGTTTTCGACGAGCCTAATCGATTCTAATCGATTTCAATGTAAACGCTTTTTGACACCTTTGGAGTTTGAATGCTTCAAAAGTATATTTATCGTGTGAATAGGTACTCCAAAAGTGTATCACAATACAATTTGTTTATTTACAAAGGGATCTCATACTTTAAATCATAGTGTTACTATATAAAGTTAATTAAAAAGCGTCCAAACATGTATAGTGTTTAAAAATTCAGTACCCAGTTTGAATGAAATGCGTCGGGAAATGATAAGCTTGAAAATACCTTGTTCCTATGAAAAATATCCGTTTCCATTTGTAATTGTAAATTTTAATTATTTCACAAGGGTTTTCTAAAATTACCATTATGCACCATATACAGATTGAGTCGCGACACATAAAAATAGGCAATCAGTTTTGTTCCAAATCTTATAACAGCTGGTATCAATTTATTTAATTGTAATGCCGGCGTTTGATCATAACTGTTCTCAAAATACTTCGATAATTGTTATGAGACGATTTACGAACAGTGATGATCCTAATCAGTATTAACAGAAGAGCATATTGATCTGAATATTCCCAACTATCGGAAGGCGGGTTTTCATTTGACACGGTATTATTATGTGTAAACCACGTGCAACCCAGATCAAATGGAAAATTACTGACGCATGCAGTAAACATGACCTTGACAACAGGGCTTCATTTCTCCCTTTCTTCATATAAAATAAATCTGGAGCAGATGACATTTAAAACGAGAAAAAATTGCTCACAATGTTATGATCCCATGCAAACACAATGAAGCAACCCTGTATAAATCTATTCTTCTGCTGTAGAAATTGTCTATACGTGAGAAAGGGTTAAATAGTTTGAATTTTTTGTCAAGATGTTTTTAATTTCGTCGGCATAATTATTGAAAGAGGAAAGGGTTTACTCACACGTGCAAAGTCGGTTCTTTGTTTGACCGATCACATTTCCGGTGTATACCAGTTTTGACAATCAAGTAAGCTACTGGGAAATACCTCTTTCACAGATGTAGATTCATATTGACGCAACTAAAGCTGACGAGTAAACATTGCAGCAAAAGGAGAAAGCCGAAATGCATTAAATTTAATAGATAAATTTTGCCACAATGATTTGAATTAATTCAGTAATTAAACTTTTCTTTTTTATAGATTTTCTTTATTTTTGTCTCGACATTTTCACAATCGTTTGCTGTGATTTGTTGTAATGGGGAAAGGGATGAACAGCTGACATAAGTGGTTATTGTTTTCATCTACACAATACCGGCGGGTCTTTGATTGATTGATCTAGTAAATCAGAAGGGCAATACAATGGGTCATTTACGGGTGCAGTTATGACACTTCCGCAAAACTGAAGCTGTATTTTTTTTGTTTGGCTTTACCCCGTCTGACATTCAATCAGATATTTCTGATCTGGAAGTTGTTTCCGATGATTGTTCTTCTTCCGACAACAATCTTTTCTCTATAGGAGCGTGGAATAATGAGTTTCAACAACCAAGGGTAAGTAAACAAAGAACTAAATTGTCCTTTGTGAATACGGGAAAATACGCAAACATGTGTTTACGGTAACATCCCAGTTCGTCTAATCCCATTTCGTCTACAGTTTTTTGTCCCATTTCGTCTACACTCTTGTTCCCATGTCGTCTACTGTCCATAAAATGAATATACATAGATATGTCTACGGAGATTTCCATTTCATCTTACATTGACCTTTCTTAAATCAATTATAAATCTTGGTGTGAAAACTTTAAGCAATTACTGCTTTTAATTAATGTTAATTAATTTTTGAACAAACTGCTGATCATCTTTTAATTAAGAAGTTTAAAACTTTAAGCAATTACCTTTGATCTGTATTGTTAATTGTTATGAACTTTGTGTTTCTTTTGTTTACAGCCTTCGGACTTTGTACATAATGTAGACTAAGACTGGCTGAATGCCATGAGTCCCTTAAAGTAATTGCGACATTCCAATATAATCATATAAAAATTATCAAAAATAGAACGATAAAAACACGATGTATGTATAACCCACATATTTTAAACAAAATATGTCCGTCTTATTGAATTTGTCTGTCTGTCTCATTAATCTAAGTGTAGACGAAATGGCACCGGGGTGTAAATTGGTTGTAGACGAAATGGGACAAATTGCAAAAAGTGTAGACGAAATGGGATTAGACGAATTGGGATTAGACGAAATGGGATTAAACCGTGTTTACATTCGACTTTTTTGGGGTTAACAATTTTCTATTGCCGATCTATTTCTTCAAAAAGGAAATAGTTAGAAATGAAAACGTAAGGACATTAGTCATTCAAAATATTTATATGGGATGTTTTAACATTTATTCTCGTGAAATCGACTTTGAATCATGACAGGAAGATGGGTGATTTCTCCATTAAGTTTTACTAATTTTACTCCTGTATGTCACAGAGTTGACTTTTGAAAACTTCGTAGAAATTAAGACATATTTCCTTTACGGAGTATCTGGTTTTAAAAAATTAAACTTGAAATTACTGTTGTTATATTCTGGAGTAATTTCACTTGTTTTTTTTCCGCAATAACAATATTTGAAAAGGTAGACATGAGCAAAATACATTCATCATTTTCAAGAAAAAATAAAAAATAAAATTGCCCTGCTTTCGTCTCCTGTTTTGCTTCAGTTCTTTTCATGCTAAAATAGTGTATTTTACACCAATGTAAAGGTAATTTAATTACCCACAATGTTTATACTGACATATAAAAGGTAGTTACAATATTTTATACAGATAGTTGGGTTTAATTAGGACAGGTGTCAAATTCTTATGATTTTCCCAATACCCTGTATGGAAATAGTGTACAGGCTTTTATCAGTAGTTTATTGACTATTGGTTTATCAAATAGATGCCTATATATGGAGATAATATAGGTAAATGGGCAGTTGGGCTATCCAGTAAAGGGTTAATAAAATGATTTCGTAAAATAATTATCGGATAGTTGTTGCAACCGTTCAACGAGCGAATTATTGGATTTTTGCAATCATTATGATTGTTTCGTTCAGAGCGCAAAATTCCGTTCCGCTCATAAAGCGTTCCAACTTCGTTCCAATCACACTCACGATCCAATCACGTTCCGCTCAGATTGTCAATTTCATGATGTTCTTAACTGTATTTAGAATCAAAACTCTCGATATTTACAGGAGGGATGATATACCTAAAGAAAGAGAAAAAAACAAGCATACTGCGACGATGGTTCTCTCTTGTCTCTACTCTCACGACACCGCACGAATAATGAAACAAGCTATCGAGTTGTCGCGAGAACAGCGTCAAATTCGCTTGAATATTATTTCTTCTCCTCGTGTAAAAGTACGGGAAACGGAAGTTGTAATGGCTATGTGAAGTGCTCTCTGGTTGGTCAATATTTGGTCGTGTCCGGATTTTTAGCCAATCAGCGATCAGGTAATAGGAAACTATTTTTTTTTGTGTCGATATATTTAGTTTTGACGTGTCTGTGTTTTCCGCGGAAATGGTACCCCTTACGGCAATTCAAATATTAAGAAAACGAAGAGACGGATCAAATATCGGGACTATCATTCGATGTAGCAACTTATGGGCTACACAATGCACACCGAGTGGTTTCTAAATTCAAAAAACTGTGGGAGGAGATAGTTTTCGCAGGAAAAAAGGTTTTCGCCCGTTTCCATAGCAACGGTTGTTTCTATGGCAACCATACTACAGAAGGAACAACTAGAGCCTAGACCCTTCATCCCTACCACGTTTGGTCGAAATCCGTTGAATAGTTTGGGCACTACGCTTGCCACAAACAAACAAACGGACAGAAACGAAGACCGACTTTAAGGGTCTCTAGAAGAGAGAACCAATTAAAAAAAGTGTTATTACCAATTTAGACGATCATTCTGGACCAGGAACTCATTGGTGCGCAGTTTTAAAACAAGAGGGCCATGATGCCCTAGAATCTCTCACCTGAGACTGGGCTATTTAAGACTTAACCTTTTCAGTGCTAATGGCAATATCATCAACACAAACTTTCTTACAAAATTTCAAGCTGCTCAAGTCAAAAATGCGACCTACTGACCTAACTGTTGACCTGATATTACCCATATTCAAACCTGGCCTAAATATCATCAAGATAAACTTTCTGACAAAGTTTCAAGCTGTTCAAGTAAAATATGTGATCTCTATAGTGTTAAGAAGATATTCCTACAATATAGCCTAGTGACCTAGTTTTTGACCTGACATGACCTATATTCGAACTTGGCCTAGATATCACTAAGACAAACATTTTGACAAAGTTTCAACATGCTAAAGCCAGAAGTGTGGCTTCCAGAGTGTCAACAAGATTTTCCTTCAATTCGACCTAGTGACCTAGTTTTAAGACGGACATGACCCGTATTCGAACTAGGCCTAGATATCATCAGGACAAACTTTCTGATAAAGTTTCAACATGCTCAAGTTTAAGAGTGTTAACAAGATTTACGTTTAATTTGGCTTAGTGACCTAGTTTTTGACCCAACATGACCCATATTCGAACTTGACCTAGATATCATCAAGACAAACTTTCTGACAAAGTTTCAACATGCTCAAGTCTAAAATGTGGCTTCCAGAGCGTTAACAAGATTTTCCTTCAATTTAGCCTAGTGACCTGACATGACCTATATTCAAACTTGGCCTAGATATTACTAAGACCAACATTCTGACAAAGTTTTAACATGCTCAAGCCAAAAATGCGGCTTCCAGAGTGTTAACAAGATTTTCATTAAAGTTGGCCTAGTGACCTAGTTTTTGACCCGACATGACCCAGTTTCGAACGACGGATGACGGACAAAAGGCGATCACAATAACTCACCTTGAGCACTTTGTGCTCTGGTTATGATTTTTTTTTTTTTTTTTATTTTTTTTTTTTTTTTTTTTTTTATTTTGATCCTTTCGAACTCGCTCCTCCTAACGAGTTAAAAAACTTAAAATAAAATACAATTTAATAACACAATAAAAGAAACGATTTATGCGGATATTTCGCTATTTTTTATTCGTAAATAAAAGAAAATGAAGCAATCATAAGCAAATATTTCCCTTCTATATAAAGTGGAAACCTACTGTGTAAAAGAAAAAAACTTATACGAAAGATAAGGGAAATCCAGTTATTATTACCACCGAAAATGGCAAAAATGTATACTTGTGGAATTACAAAAACAAGGTTTCTTGAGGGAAGCGGAGGTGGTCTTGATATACATAGAGCTCTCTTGCCAATGCTACCTAAAAGAGGTTTTATTTTACGAGGATATAAGTAGTGCGGACCAGGCAACCCTTTGGTAAATGGACTTCTAGTTAATGATTTGGATTCAATGTGTAAGGAACACGATTATTGTTATGATTCTGGATTTGGAAAGTCTGATTGTGACAGTCAAATGCTTTTTAGTTTAAAAAAGAGTAAGTCACAAACATTAGGCGAAAAATAACTCAAAACATGATTGTTAAACCTGTTATTAAAACAAAAAAATATTTAGGTTTAGGGAAGTCAAAAAACTGAAAAGGGCGCTGAAGCGAAAATGAGGGCCCCCACAATAAAATGAACAGACAAACTAGCGGAAGAGTTACACAAACCAATTAAACCTAAATTTAGAACACGAAGAGTCATTGTTACAAATATTGACGACAGCTGATCTAGTTGATATGCAAGCATTTGCTAGATACAAGAAAGGAAAAAGATATTTATAATCAGTATTTGATATATTTAGCAAATTTGCTTGGGTCATTCCATTAAAAGATAAAACAGGAAAAATCTGTTACAGAAGTACAAATTGCCAAACATGGTTGATAAATACAATAGCACAAGCCGTAGTAGTATAAAAATGACACCAAAGGAAGCAAGTAAAGATAAAACATAATGGTAAAGTTTACTTTAATTTGTATGGAGAATTAGGCAAAACTCCTACAACAAAAGCAAAGTTAACAATTGGAGATCAAGTAAGAATTAGCAAACTTAAACGCCACTTTGAAAAGAATATACACCAAACTGGTCAGATGAAATATTTGTTATTCTGGAATTTCTTAACACAAATCCAATAACATACAAACTTAGAGATTTAAATGATAAACATAGCGAGATTTAGAATAGAAAAAGTTATAAGAAAAGATTATAAAAAGAAAAAGGCATTTGTTAAACTGAGAGGATATAGTAATGCATTTAATTATTGGGTTTCTTTCAAGGATATGGATATATTGATTAAGAGGGAGGTTTTTTAAGAAATTAGGAGTAGTTAGTTTTTTTTTGGTTTTTTTATGTTAATTTAATACAAATATGATGGCAATGTTTTTTTTTATTACATCTGCAATATTTTGTTCATTATTTAGTTTTTAAACCGTTTACTTCAGACAAATGTTTGTTTGAAGACCCTCCGAATATAAATATTTACAAAGTTTTCTGCAGTAGTATATGGAAAGGGGTGAATACATGATGTTGTCCAAAACCTACGCATTCAAAACAATGGACTGTAGGTGTTTAGGTATTGACAAATTGATCAAAGCCTACGCATTCAAAACACAAAAGTTGCGCTGAAATTTGTAGAATTGTGGAAAAACACTTAAGTCAGACAAATTGTTAAAGCTGATTTCATTTCGTCTATAAGTTGAAACTATATCTCAGAGTATTAACACATACACTTTTAGCGCATCTTAAAGCGTGTTTCAAACGGAAGCCTTACCTGTGTAATTCAAGGAGACTTAGACAACAATGACAAAGGGATTTCTGTCATTTGTGAATCAGAATTTTACTGTTTTATCTTCCCGTAAATGGCCTTTGGAATATAGAAAACAAATACACTGTGTTCAATATCCATTTCATTTTTGTTTGAACCCTTTCTCACATACAACAAATCTGCAGCAGTCACATGTACAATCTCATTCAAAAATATAATATTAAACAGGGTTGATTGGATTGACAGCCCGCGTCGCTACTGACTGAGCTACCGGGGCTCGGCTTAACCATAGGGGATCTGAATGCCAACTTTTGGTTTCGAACGTTTACTTATCAGAGTAGGAGGTAATTGCCTTTATCGCTTTACCCTTTCTCACATACAACACATTGGCAGCAGACGACTTTGAACACATTTTGTTAAAATAAGGGAACTCTATAAATGAAAGAACAATTATTGAATAAAGTTGAAAACATTAAGACAAAGGGATAAATTGCTCAGTATGAAAGCATCTGCATGTGGGAAAGGGTTAACATCTCAGATAAGCCCGTCATAATGAGATAGATGCTTGTAATGTGTGCAGTAGATAAACGATCACGTCGTTATAACGTGTAAATCCGAGTCCTTTAATCAACAATCTTACCGTATATGGACATTCTTTCGTATTTGTGGTATCGAGCTTAGAACGGCTGAAATGTGGAATTCTTTGCTCATACATATGTTTTTAATTGAAAACAAGAAGGTAGCAATTATTAAAATGATGTGGTGTCTAATGTAACACGTATTCATGTCACAGTGTATTTTATAAACTAACTCAGTAAATGGCGAAAATCAAATGCATTTAGTAAAACTCATTTGCCTTTGTGATTTGATACATTTGGGTTTTACGCCGTTTTCAACAATTGTTCAGTCATATCACGTCGGTCAGTTCACCTACCCATGTGTTTTCAGCTTTCTCACACCAGAACATGCACTCCACACAACATACTTTTCAAGCAGCTGGCTGCTTTGCCACACTCACTGTTAGCCCTTTGGTGGAAGACGAATGAGCCTTCGCGGTCACAGTGTCATTTGTCAATCGTCGAAAAAATGTTGGTCGAGCTGGGATTCGAAAATACAACCCCTGGATTGACAGCCCGCGTCGCTACTGAGTGAGTTACCGGGGTTCGACATTTCCACACAAACGGCACGAGTACTGGTTAAGTCTCCAGGAAGAAGACATCGAGCGTGATTAATATAAGCTGAAAGCTTGTTTCGCAATCGATTTACAACTAATAAGTTTAAACTAAACTAATATTGGACTATTGAGCGAATGGATTAGCCGTTTGTCTAAATATTTATGAAGACCTGTTTATGTAAAACATCTGAAACGGTTGCAACATTTAGATCTTAATCCATACATTATTGTTTACGATAAAATTCAATTAAACATTGACTACATAATGGAGAAATCAGATTTCGATTGTCTGTGTGAAGGTGTTAATCAAATGATACACCACTCGTACATATGAGATAATACACCATTAAATGATGCAACCGTTGAATTAAATTGTGGTTTACTTTGTCTAGAAGGCGACTTGCAAAGTGCGATTCGAGAATAAGTTATTGTCATGGGATTTGAGAACACAGACTGTTTTATTAAACCCTTATCATCAATGCAATGTTCCGTTTCTGAAAAAAATGTATTAGCAAATACATAAGTGTGTTGTTTAGAAAAACGGGTTCCATGCAATACTTTTGAAACTATTATTTTAGTTATCAGCATTTTACCACATTGGTATAACCATTATATTAACTTGATGACTTGAACTATGAAAGGGAATACATCATATCATATAAATCTGCAGAAATAATCTGGATAGAGCATTGTATGTTATCTTGCTTCCTTGCACCGGTTCTTTAAAAGTATTCTTACGTTGCAACTAAGTGCATTCCCATTTCACTTTAATGTTGAGCTTGAGGTCAATAACTACCTCATTGATGTAGTGGTTAGAGCGTCCGCCTCTAGCGCAGGTATACAGGTTTCGATTCCTAGTCAGTTCATACCAAATAGTCAAGGGTTTTTTTATTCCGAAGATTAGGGCCAGCTATCCAAAAATAATTTAAGTAAGACTGTACCTTTACATCTTAAAACTCATTGCTTTCTTTTTGTTGTGGGTTGGATAAGGTAAATGAAATAATATAATTAAATATCATTGTTAATCCATTCACTATTCCAGCATCTACATATTTTGGATAATTATGTTCAAGCATTTAATTTTCTATATTACTCCCAAACTACAGATGCATAATCAAATGTTGAACGCAAATACAAAGATATTAATTTTATAATTGACTAAGAGAGGTTTTACGTACTTTGTGTTTCATTGTTGTCACGATATGTAGGAAAAACCTATATAAACAGTACATGGGAGTATAGCAGCTTCAAGCAATACCCCTTAAATACTGGTTTTCGTAGTTCATACCAGTCCCTTATATAGCTATCATCGCTAGTACCGGTATTTAACCAAGGGCAAATAATATTTTTTAACTCGTGAGAGTGGACACAGTTCTACTGAATGACAGAGAACAGACATGTGCTCCCCTCAACTGAGCTTGAATCATTCATATAAACTGAATATTAAACACATCACATCTTAAAACTATATTACCTTTAGTACACTAACCAGACGTGTCAAGTCTGCTACAGCTTTTAGCAAAACTAGCGGGGGAAATTTCTTTCAAACTATCACCATTGTAATTGTGTGAAGTGAAGTCTGAGCCAAGAATTCGGTAATAAATCAAATATTCATTTCTTTCACCAAATGAATACAAAGTATATATTGACATCAGACCTGGCATGTATAAATGAGAAAGCATAACAAGTGTTACGAGTTTTCTATAAATTACAGAAAAGTGATAGTTGTGCCAAATCATTTGGCAGTTAAAACTAACGTCAAAAAGCTGATGGTTTCTTAAAATATTAAATTGCATTGTGTGGAATAGACAAGTAATTTTTCTGAATAATAGAATAACAATAACTTGCAATAAATGTGATTCATACCCGAACCGAACTGCTGCATACAGGCGGTATGTCACTTTACTCACTGGATAGTATCATGTTTATAAACACGTGTACTCAGTTTGAAAACAATACACCAAATGGTTTTTCAGTTTAGTGACTATTATTGCTGGCAACTTTCAGTGAGCTTTAATCAACCATAACCAGGAAAAACCTTATAGGAATCTCAAGAGAGATCTTGACATTGATTTGCTACATCACACCATATTTAGAGAAAAAAAATCCATTTAAAAATAATAACTTAACGGGGGAAAAAATTCTGTTTTTTGTAGAAATGCCCTTTATCAGAGCAAACCCTCACATAAGGTCGCTACGTTCAAAGCTTTAAGCAGCAGTCACTTTAACCTTAGACAATGCAAACATACCAGCAAATGAATTCTCTGAGATGTCATAATCACTTTACCATGTTCTACAACTAAGGCTGATATTTTATATGAACTTTGACTCGATAAAATTTCTTCCGAAAATAAAACACAAATTGCCACCCTTTTATTAAGACATTCTAAAAGTATGGATAGAATTTAAGAAAATAGCTAATGCAAAATCTAAAAATGAAAAATTCCACGACATAAGAAATCAATTATTATGGGGAAAGGCAAATATTAAAAACAAACTTAATAAAACCTTGATTTTTCGTAAATGGATCGATTCTGGCCTACTGTTTATAGACAACATTATTTCAAACAGCGGTTCCATTTGCGAAACAAAAGTACTCCAAAAATTAAAAGACAAAAGTGACTGGATCAGAGAAATAAACGTAGTAAAGTCATCCATATCTAACACATGGAAACGAATATTGAAGTCGGACATTTCCCTTAAAACAAAAGTAAACATTAAATTAACCCTACCATATCAAAAGTTCCTCAAATTAACAAATAATGACTTATATATTTCAAAAATCTTACTTTGAAAAACCATACATTCACAAGTACTGGAATGATACTCTCAAAACCCAAATCAACTGGGCAGACATTTACTGTTCTATTCATAAAAACTGCGCAAACAACAGGATCAAGCAGTTTAGATATAAATTGATCCACAACATAATTGCTACAAAACATAATCTTAACAAATGGAAAATATCAGATAACGATATCTGCTCTGTTTGCGGTGATACGGAAACTATAGAACATTTCTTATTACAGTGCAACAGTATTGTGCACTTTTGGCAACAGATTATTTTTTTCTTTTCATCCATTGGATACGATAACGTAGTTTGTTTAAAATCTCTTGTAACAGGCTACAAACCCGAAGCAAGAGAATATGATGATATAAATTTTATACTGAATATTATTTCATTCACAGTCTACAAATCCTACTTCATGTCTAACATGAGAACAAAACCTATAAACATACTTATTACTCTGAAAAATGAATGCAGAATCGCACTATATCATAACCGCAAAATACATTTGAAAACATTGATTGATCGATTGATGAGCTTTATATGACTTTGTTAACATTAAGATTATTTCCTACACTTTCCTTTTATCACAGAATATTCCCAGGTAAACTCTTGTGTTTTCGTATGTTTTTTCGCACTTTCAAACAAGAATATATCCGCATTGGGACTCCTATTACAGTGAAATGCTACTGTAATTGACAATAACCTTGCATACATTGTCGATCCAAATCAAATTATGATAAACGCAGGTCGATCTTAATCACCAATGATTAAGGTTTTCACTTCCGCACAGTCTGGTTACATTTTCTCACTATGTTTTCATAAATTCTGTGTTGTGTGTACACATACTTTGTTTTCTAACTGATAACAACTATGTGTTATACGTAAATGAAACTCAAAAACAAATCTATAAAATAAAACATTGTAGTAAAAGAAGAATTTGATCAAATTTCTCCTTTTTTTCAAAACATATTACGCTACAGAATGAAACTGAGAAACTGCCCAGACTCCTTATAGGTTATTCATTAGGTAAATTCATAAAATTTCCTAAGACTACAAATATTATTCTAGTAACAATTTGTGTAATGTATGAGGGAGGATGGCCACGACCTCTCCATACCTATGGACGTGGCAAATAAAGTGTAAAAAATAAAAACTAAGGCATCCACCACAGCTTTACTTATAAATAAACAGAAAACCATGTAATCGTTGCTTCTGTTAAATTTAAGTAAATTCACTGAATTTTCAAAAAGAAAAGTCAAAAGGAGACAGAAGGTAAAAGCAACTGGAATATGTACAAACTAACCTTTTTCTACAAATGTCATGAAGATAAACATCTGATTACATTATCATGTGGGAAAAACCTGTAGAACTGTTAAAGGTAAAATGCTTAATGTAACACAACAAAATAATAAAAAAAAAATAAAAAAGATTCAACACTGGTATATAGATAAAGCTCATTAGAGCGTGTAATCTTTTGTTACAAGTACCGATATTGTATAAATATGTAGTACTTACTTACTTACGGACCGCCTCGGTGGTGTAGTGTTAGAGCGTCCGCCTTGGGTGTGGGATGTCGCTGGATCGATACCCGGCCGGGCCATACCAAATACTTTAAAAAGGGATTAATGGCTTTCCCGCCTTGGCGCTCAGGATTATGGAGTTATCATTACGACTGACTTGCTGGTGTCAGTATAAACGGAACAGAAGTACTGGTAACTTACACATGAAACGACGTGATATAACTAAAACACTATTGAAAACGCCGTAAAACACAATACAAACAAACTAACAAATATTGATTTCCAGCAGTACTGGTATTTTATTCAAGAAACGCCGTCATATATCCTCGAGCATCCGTAATTCGTGAGTGTAAGGCTTCAAAGACAAAATATGCAGAAGGCTTAGTGAATGATACGAAATTTCATGTCTTATCTGAAAGATTTATTTATTTCCTCTAAGTTTCGGGCAAAAATTCCTTTGAAAACTAATAATTCACAAAAAAAAATTCTTGAATACACATGTGTTCAACAAGTCCGAAGCCGAAATTGTTATCCTATTTTCGTGACGTCATTATTTTGGCACTTAGCAGTTTCCATAAAGGCAACACACAAAAAAATAATTGAAAACCAAAAAACTGAAGCAATTAAACATTTTATATAGTTTAAACCAATTAATTTGAAATTATCCTTGATTTAAATATGAACTTTTTTTTTTTAAATTACTCAACTTTGAATCTTCGTTAAGCTTATTTTCTTTTCTCATTTTTTATCCCACTGTGTCAACCTAAAGGGTTTGCATGGATATTTGGTAACCTGTAAGCATCCTATATTTATATCATCACAAAGATCAATACAGATTTCAAAATTGCCATATTTCTAATGGGATATTATTTAAAATATTTTAGTTATTTTACATCTCTATGCGTAAGCACCTTTAGGAATGTGAAATCCAATGAAAAATTGCATTTACCTAACTAGGTCAAACAAATCACATGACCCTAGCTGCCATTTTGTAAACAACAAAAGACCCTTTTACAGTAAATTTTCATGTCCGATTTCTCCACTTTTTGAGGGTTTAAACTGTTCTTTAAATTTGGTATATAAAAAATAAGGGTATTTTGGCTATTCCTCCCATGACAACAAGTACGAAACTGTTTAAGATGCATTTTATTGTTGAAATATGTCAGCAAATACTTTGGCCATTGGGAAATAATTTTACATTTCCAAATCGACTGCAAGGACAAAGTCACGTGATATAAGCCCGAAAATAGTGACGTCACGAAAAAGGGAGGCTCACGAAAATGGAATGTACAACGATATGTAAAATACCTTTAGAAGCGGTATGAAACACCTGTAAAACAAACAATCGCATATAATACGTAAATATGCAGTATAGGTCAGGTGTACCTATCCGCATTGGCTGAATGACAGATCGGCCTTGGCATAACCTAGATTAGCAACACTATAGCTCATCTGTAATATAGTTCTTTATTAGATCATAAGTGAATTTAGAAAATGACAATAAGGCATCGGTATCTAATTAGGTAATGTGAACGTCCTTCAGCCGCGTCACACGACAAGGGTTCTTGTTGTAACTCCGTGGTGGCATTACTTAACGATGAAAGGGTGTATTTCTAGGGCTACAGGTATAATTTAATCAGAAGATATATGAAGAAGTTAGTTATAAATACAAGTTGAATAGGCCATATTGCCCCGGAGAAAAACAAGATACTTAAATAAACCTAACACATGACATAGCAATTGGTGCGTGTGAGGAGCATTGTTCTTTTTGATAAATATTTTTGAAATGAAGTCGTTTACACTTATAAGTAAATGATGTTTACTTGACCTCTGTATATATACTCTCTTACAATGCATAATAGTAATATAACACAATTATAAAATATCTAGTGTTATAACACAAACGGAAGAACAGAGAAAGCTATGACGGGGTTGTGTTGTATATACAGGCTCGCCTGAATCAACATTGTGCGCATATTCAATAAGACATGTAGTTTCCTTACGCACTGGCCACCTTGTGGCAAGCCATTGAGTTTATTTCAAATAACTAAAAGTGCTTTCTGCTTCAGATAGTTGTCAACTTCAAAAAGAAACTCAGCACTCAATAACAAGAATAACGAGATTTCTGCGACTCTGATGATGTCGAGTCTTACGCTTTATAGTACAGTTGTCCTAGAAAACGGAACATTATGCGTATCGAATAATTCGGTCAAGATAAACTAATGGCCAAGGCGCCATATATTATATTTGAACTTCTTCATCGGAAAAAGCGACGTAATAGGATATTTGGTTATTTGGTATGGAAGGTCTTCGGGTGGTGGTCATACATTGTCAGATTTGGAGCTTCTTTTTTGTTATCAATATATCTAAATATTCATGCAGTACCCATGCGTTAAAGAGAAGACCGTGATGATACTATTCGTAGTAATCATGGTGTACTTTACTTGTGTACAATTTATTAAACTACTACACGCATCTAAGGAGAGTGTATATAAGAGAGGGGTTGTATTTTTCTAAACGTCACCCTTGGTCCTCGTTCAACAAACGTTACATTTGTAATAAATATTCATCTTAAAATCCATATGTTCAAAGGTAGGGAATGGTTAATCTAGTTTAGCTCTATGCCAGGTCACACAGATGTATCAACCACGTCTGAATTAACGGGTGTTTCCTCATGCACAAAAACACTGTTATAAATCTGTGTTTGGAATACAGTCTAAGTAAGGCTCTGGCCAAGGACAGCGGAAAATAGAAAACGTCGTATTAAATGACAACGCGTAATGACACCTAGCTATTTGCCGAGACCCAATATATTGGATTGATATCGTGATGGTCAGTTGGCAATTATTGGCTTCAGAGATTTTTGGAGGAACCTTGTACTTGAGTTAATAGATTTTTTCATACACGAGTAGATGTCATTTTTGACAAGAGCGTTTCCTATTGTTCTGAGACTTACAGTCCGCAATCCATCGTCACCACACAGAGCAGACTTTGAATTACAGTCCGTACATAAAACGTTAGCGCATCCATACATATTCGTGTTGACATAAACATGGTGCAGTTTAACTTCACCCATGCACTGCCGAATTTCACAATGTTAACTCTTTCATGTTGAAAATTAGACCACTCCAGTTTTCGTCCAACAAGAATTTTGGTAAATAGTTAAGTGGAAAACAATGCAGATGTCAGGAGAGACGGCTCGTTACGAGCTGTTTCACCTGAATTTACATTGTTTGCAAAAGCCTTGTATTGCCTTTGGCAGCGAAAAGGTTGATCCATGACTGGTAAGTAAGTTGAATTTATACATGCCGAAAGTAACACCTTCTCGTGGTGTAGAAGTATGTGTTTAAGAGACTTACAATTCGAGTGGCCATAGGATACAATCCCACAATTTGCAATTCTTTAAACTAATTGTTGAATAAAGAGTTTTATTGATTGATTTGGGTTTAACTCCGTTTTAACAATATTTCAGATATATCACGGTGGTCAATTCATATTTCCATGCGTTTCCTGGCTTTGTCACACCTGTAGTCCACACAACAGTCTTTCCAAGCAATTTTTCCACATATTGTATTAGCCTAATGATTGAAGACGAATGACGCTTTGATTTTTGTCAAACGTCGAACAGAATGTTGACCGAACTGGGTTTCGAACTCGCAACCCCTGAATTGACAGATAGCGGGGCTCGGCTTAAATAAAGGGGATAGGTATTGAGCTATGCATGGTTAACAAATACCGTCATATTTCAATAAATAAATGTTTTTGTAGCATGTTTCAAAAAGCATATTACATCTGTTAACCGAGGAATTGTTCTCGAAAATGAAATTAATGAAATGAAATTAACTTGAAAATGAAAAAGTTAGCTTTCGCCAAAAGAAAAACGACTTGAATCATAGTAAAACAAAACAAGTACAGTTTGTTATCGTTGCTTCTGTTAAATTTAAGTAAATTCACTTAATTTTCAAAAAAAAAGTCGAAGGTGACAGACTGGTAAAAGCAACTGGAATATGTACAAACTAATCTTTTTCTACAAATGTCATGAAGATAAATATCTGATTACATTATCATATGGGGAAAACCTGGAGATCTGTTAAAGGTAAAATGCTTAATGTAACACGACAATATAAAAAAATAATTCAACACTGATATATAGATAAAGCTCATTAGAGCGTGTAATCTTTTGTTACATGTTACGATTATGTAAACATATGTAGTACTTACTTACTTACGGACCGCCTCGGTGGTGTAGTGTTAGAGAGTCCGCCTTGGGTGTGGGATGTCGCTGGATCGATACCCGGCCGGGCAATACCAAATACTTTAAAAAGGGATTAATGGCTTTCCCGCCTTGGCGCTCAGGATTATGGAGTTATCATTACGACTGACTCGCTGGTGTCAGTATAAACGGAACAGAAGTACTGGTAACTTACCCATGAAACGCCGTGATATAACTAAAACACTATTGAAAACGCCGTAAAACACAATACAAACAAACTAACAAATATTGACTTCCAGCAGTACTGGTATTGTATTCAAGAAACGCAGTCATATAAGTAGAATACCTTTAGAAGCGGAATGAAACACCTGTAAAACAAACAATCGAATACAATACGTAAAATATGCAGTATAGGTCAGGTGTACCTATCCGCATTGGCTGAATGACAGATCAGCCTTGGGATAACCTAGATGATCAACACTATAGCTCATCTGTAATATAGTTCTTTATTAGATCATATGTTATAAGTGAATTTAGAAAATGACAATAAGGCATCGGTATCTAATTGGGTAATGTGAACGTCCTTCACCCGCGTCACACGACAAGGGTTCTTGGTGTACCGCCGTATTGGCTTGAAAATGAAAAAAAGTTAGCTTTCGCCAAAAGAAAAACGACTTGAATCATAGTAAAACAAAACAAGTACAGTTTCCAATGGGATCGACTCTGAGCTATATAGCCCTTTTCAACATACAACACATCTGAAGCAGACGACTTTGAAAATGTTTTGGCGAATTCAATATGACAAATCTCTTTTAATTAAAGCATAATAATCTAATCGAGTTGAAAACATTGTGGCAATAGGAGGAATTGCTCATCATGAGCAATTTCTCCTTTTGTCACGATGTTTTCAAAAGTCGTCTGATGCAGAAACGTCAAAATACGTATATATGAGAGCTCATCTGTAATATAGTTCTTTATTAGATCATAAGTGAATTTAGAAAATGACAATAAGGTATCGGTATCTAATTAGGTAATGTGAACGTCCTTCAGCCGCGTCACACGACAAGGGTTCGGAAAAAGCGACGTAATCGGATATTTGGTTATTTGGTATGGAAGGTCTTCGGGTGGTGGTCATACATTGTCAGATTTGGAGCTTCTTTTTTGTTATCAATATATCTAAATATTCATGCAGTACCCATGCGTTAAAGAGAAGACCGTGATGATACTATTCGTAGTAATCATGGTGTACTTTACTTGTGTACAATTTATTAAACTCCTACACGCATCTAAGGAGAGTGTATATAAGAGAGGGGTTGTATTTTTCTAAACGTCACCCTTGGTCCTCGTTCAACAAACGTTACATTTGTAATAAATATTCATCTTAAAATCCATATGTTCAAAGGTAGGGAATGGTTAATCTAGTTTAGCTCTATGCCAGGTCACACAGATGTATCAACCACGTCTGAATTAACGGGTGTTTCCTCATGCACAAAAACACTGTTATAAATCTGTGTTTGGAATACAGTCTAAGTAAGGCTCTGGCCAAGGACAGCGGAAAATAGAAAACGTCGTATTAAATGACAACGCGTAATGACACCTAGCTATTTGCCGAGACCCAATATATTGGATTGATATCGTGATGGTCAGTTGGCATATATTGGCTTCAGAGATTTTTGGAGGAACCTTGTACTTGAGTTAATAGATTTTTTCATACACGAGTAGATGTCATTTTTGACAAGAGCGTTTCCTATTGTTCTGAGACTTACAGTCCGCAATCCATCGTCACCACACAGAGCAGACTTTGCATTACAGTCCGTACATAAAACGTTAGCGCATCCATACATATTCGTGTTGACATAAACATGGTGCAGTTTAACTTCACCCATGCACTGCCGAATTTCACAATGTTAACTCTTTCATGTTGAAAATTAGACCACTCCATTTTTCGTCCAACAAGAATTTTGGTAAATAGTTAAGTGGAAAACAATGCAGATGACAGGAGAGACAGCTCGTTACGAGCTGTTTCACCTGAATTTACATTGTTTGCAAAAGCCTTGTATTGCCTTTGGCAGCGAAAAGGTTGATCCATGACTGGTAAGTAAGTTGAATTTATACATGCCGAAAGTAACACCTTCTCGTAGTGTAGAAGTATGTGTTTAAGAGACTTACAATTCGAGTGGTCATAGGATACAATCCCACAATTTGAAATTCTTTAAACTAATTGTTGAATAAAGAGTTTTATTGATTGATTTGGGTTTAACTCCGTTTCAACAATATTTCAGATATATCACGGTGGTCAATTCATATTTCCATGCGTTTCCTGGCTTTGTCACACATGTAGTCCACACAACAGTCTTTCCAAGCAATTTTTTCACACATTGTATTAGCCTAATGATTGAAGACGAATGACGCTTTGATTTTTGTCAAACGTCGAACAGAATGTTGACCGAGCTGGGTTTCGAACTCGCAACCCCTGAATTGACAGATAGCGGGGCTCGGCTTAAATAAAGGGGATAGGTATTGAGCTATGCATGGTTAACAAATACCGTCATATTTCAATAAATAAATGTTTTTGTAGCATGTTTCAAAAAGCATATTACATTTGTTAACCGAGGAATTGTTCTCGAAAATGAAATTAATGAAATGTAATTAACTTGAAAATGAAAAAGTTAGCTTTCGCCAAAAGAAAAACGACTTGAATCATAGTAAAACAAAACAAGTACAGTGTGTTATCGTTGCTTCTGTTAAATTTAAGTAAATTCACTTAATTTTCAAAAGAAAAAGTCGAAGGAGACTGGTAAAAGCAACTGGAATATGTACAAACTAATCTTTTTCTACAAATGTCATGAAGATAAACATCTGATTACATTATCATATGGGGAAAACCTGGAGATCTGTTAAAGGTAAAATGCTTAATGTAACACGACAATATAAAAAAATAATTCAACACTGATATATAGATAAAGCTCATTAGAGCGTGTAATCTTTTGTTACATGTAACGATTATGTAAACATATGTAGTACTTACTTACTTACGGACCGCCTCGGTGGTGTAGTGTTAGAGAGTCCGCCTTGGGTGTGGGATGTCGCTGGATCGATACCCGGCCGGGCAATACCAAATACTTTAAAAAGGGATTAATGGCTTTCCCGCCTTGGCGCTCAGGATTATGGAGTTATCATTACGACTGACTCGCTGGTGTCAGTATAAACGGAACAGAAGTACTGGTAACTTACCCATGAAACGACGTGATATAACTAAAACACTATTGAAAACGCCGTAAAACACAATACAAACAAACTAACAAATATTGACTTCCAGCAGTACTGGTATTGTATTCAAGAAACGCAGTCATATAAGTAGAATACCTTTAGAAGCGGAATGAAACACCTGTAAAACAAACAATCGAATACAATACGTAAAATATGCAGTATATGTCAGGTGTACCTATCCGCATTGGCTGACGAACAGATCAGCCTTGGGTTAACCTAGATGATCAACACTATAGCTCATCTGTAATATAGTTCTTTATTAGATCATATGTTATAAGTGAATTTAGAAAATGACAATAAGGCATCGGTATCTAATTAGTCGCCGGGCAAAAGCCCGCGACTTCTATTTTTAATATGTTTTCGGAAATCACATGGGAGGGGGGATTATTATTAGAAAGAAACACATTTAGATGTCTTGAACATATTACAATTGTGTTTGTTTAAAAACACTAAGTGATGACACATCTAAAATGAAATAAATATTCCGATGTTTTAGGTATTTTCAGTTTCTTTATTTTGACTCGCATTTATGTTTTTTTGTTTTATTTACGAAGACAAAACAGTCCCTATTTGCTAGAATGAAATACTGTATTTTAGACTATATACTACATGTAATCAAAAGGCTATAACTACAAACCTTTACGTCGCACAGTCTAATGTTGTTTACATACGCGCACCTGCTGATGAAAATGACGTCGAATATTCTCCTTCTAATGGCAATTTTAACTTACTGAATGTTATTTTCATGTTCAAAGAGATGTCTTGATTTGTGAAGAAGGCATTTTATAATGTTTATCCATGTATATCTAAAATATGAACTGTTTCTAAGCTAAAACTGTTGATACCAACTGCGTAGATCAATCTCCTTTGCAGAGAGCCGCTCTTTACACTCGCTTACAAATAGTAAATCATATGCGATTTAAAATGTTTATTTGGTTCGAAACAAATGAAGAAAAGAACAAACCGAGATAAAACTGGTTTTAATAGAAAAATTACTTTGAACGAACACTCTCTGCCTATAAAGAGAGTTTCAAGAACGACACCTCTGCGAATAAGAAAGAATCGGGTCTTTCGTACAAAATTATTTCGTCCTTGACAATTTTAAATGTGTCATTTAATTCCCTAAAGGCATATTGCTTCCGATCTGCATATTGTTATGCATCATTGACACAAGGGCGCTCATCATAATATAATTTTAAAACATGAGTAGTGTGTTATTTTCATTATGAAAAAGGAAGGAAAGAATTAAAATAAATTAACATGTTGTAGGGCTCAGTTTATGTTCGAAATTAAATTTAAATTATACAACAATTTCAATGAGATTTAACTGTTTAGTTGATTTTATATTTCGAAGGTGGTCTAATTTATAAATATTTAACTACATTTCAACATTTGTTAAAGTATGATATAATTAGGATGCCAAGCTAATATCATCTTGAGAAAAAGAGAAAACTCATGTCTTCAGTGATTTAACCCTTATTAATCTCAATTGCTGCAAAGGTGTCCACTGTTGACTTTAATAGAGGAAAGGTAAAATGACGTGCTATTGCATGCAAATCCTAAATTGTCTGTTTTGTGGTTTTATTGAAAAATAATAAAATTCAAATATTCTGACAAACATCTTGAAAAGTGTATGTGGAATTCACAACTCTTATAATTATTCCTTAATGAAAGCACTGTATACATACTAAGACTAATGATTGGCAAGATTACTCATTTCCATTACTGTTTATGATCAATAATTAGTTGGTTGTGTGTATGGTCAACCTACTTTGGAATGGAGATTGATCATAAACAATGAAAGGCTTCACTTATCATTCACTTCGTTGACAAAACAATGCAAGTTATGATACATTTTCACTTGACCCCACCCCTGATGTTCCAATATGCCCCTCAGTTGATAACTGTTTATTCAACTACTATAATGTTAGTGTTATGCATAACTGCAGTATGGATTTCCGGCGACATTGATGCGTTGCATCAACGTTCTCTTATTGGGTAATGTGAACGTCCTTCAGCCGCATCACACGACAAGGGCTCTTGGTGTACCGCCGTATTGGCTTAAAAATGAAAAAAAGTTAGCTTTCGCCAAAAGAAAAACGACTTGAATCATAGTAAAACAAAACAAGTACAGTTTCCAATGGGATCGACTCGAAGCTCAATAGCCCTTTTCAACATACAACACATCTGCAGCAGACGACTTTGAAAATGTTTTGGCGAATTAAATATGACAAATCTCTTTTAATTAAAGCATAATAATCGAATCGAGTTGAAAACATTGTGGCAATAGGAGGAATTGCTCATCAGAGCTTTTGTCCTCCGCATAAAATGAGACGAGCAAGAGATGGAACATTCTCAACAGAGTTTTCGTCCTCCGCATCAAATGAGACGAGCAAGAGATGAAACATTCTCGACATATCTTTCGTCGTCCCCCGCATAAAATGAGACGAGCAAGAGATGGGACATTCTCTACAGAGCTTTCGTCGTCCGCCTTCCCACAAGACGGGCAAGAGATGGAACTTTTAACGAGAAACTATAGTTTTAGCGCAATTAGTTTCATTCCCATGCAATTAATAGTATACAATGACAGGGATGAAACGAGAACCATTTGTGTCCCGTGCGGCGCATACAAATCGAGGGCTTGGCGTGAAACGGTTGTAACTAAAATTGTTATTTTTTTACCAAGGTTATTTACTTCGCCATAAAGTCTTTATAAGCGTTAAATCATTTTTCTTGGTAAACAATGGAAATTTAGGTGCCATTGCTCGTTCTGAGCAATGGCACCTAAATTTGCATTGTTTACAAAAGGGTCAAAATTGCCCCTAATCCAGGGTTTTCAAAATAGGTTTTGAGTTACAACCGTTTCACACCAAGCCCTCGAAATGTTTTAATTAACACCATTTGTTCAGTCCTTTTTCTGTTAAATGCACCGTCACATATACATTTTCCATGCGATAATGTAGCCAAGAAGATTCTCACTCGACTCAGGAAACTTATCCTAATTTTCAGAAGACGGACGACCTTATTTACAGTACATGTAAATAAATATAATGCGAGTTTCTTTACACTGTTCGATAGTTCTGTGTCAATCCCTTTAGTAAATGAAACTATCCAATAGCATCTTTCGATCTTTATAAAATAAATTCAGTAGAAGCATAGACATTAAACATTTACGCCATGTGGTAAAGAATTGTGTCTGTATATTCAACATTAACAGAGACATATCTTGTATGAGCAATGTCTAGTCCCGGTACGTAAAAAATGTTTGTGGATCTTTAAACTGATTATTTGGGGTTTCGATCCCCGGTCAGGACATACCGAATACTTTAAAATGGTTATCGTAACTTCCCTCATAGGCTATAAGGATTGTGGGGGATAACCTCAGACTGATGCATCAGGATTGATAATATATGTTGTAGTGGTAAATCACCAAGGAAACCCTGGATATGACTGACATAATGTTTAAAGTGGCGTAAAACACTACAAAACAATCAAAGTATTGACTTGACACTTCTAATCCGATATGCTTTATCGAATTTACTATGTAATCAAAAACATTTTTGATTTATTGGGTTTTAACGCCGTTCTCAATATTTTTTTCATATCACGGTGGCCATTTAAACTACCCATGTGTGTCCTGGTTTTCTCACACCAGTACTCAATACAACAATCTTTCCAAGCAACTGGCTGCTTTCCACATAAACTGTTAGCCCATTGGTGGAAGACGAATGACGCTTGTCGCATTGACTTTTATTTAACGTCGGAAAGAATGTTGGTCGAGCTGGGGTTCGAACTCACAGCCTCTTGATTTACAGCCCGCGTCATTGACGACTGAGCTACCAGGGAATGGCCTATCAAATACAAATCTATAAACAAGTCTAGTGGAAAATATTCAAAATATTCATGAAAACAACATGATGTAAAAATAATATCTTTGACATTGAACATGGCTATAAAACTAATAATCACATGGAAAAAAGCAACACCAATCATATGATCAGTGTATGTACACCAAAACTACAACTACATATTTAAATATTTTGTTAAAATTAGAGATGATTTTACATGTTCCGGTTTAAAGACTCGCTTAATTGTAAATGAGTTCTTGCCAGTGGCAGTAACATTACTATTCGATACCGGACTCTATATTAACAAATATATTTAGAGCATTATACACCATCATCGGTAACCAGGCTATTCATAAAACAGATGATATATTTTATAAATAGCCTGGGTACCGAGGATGATTATACTCATGATGCATATCATCTTCAAGGATATTGAATTTCTATTTTAACTTTTCAGCAAAACGTGCAACATATTTTGTCGTACATTGTCAACTATATCATAGTGAATTGAACATCGACAATTGGCTGGAGTACATGTTCGTTTATAAATCAACATTAACGATGTCGATAATAATGTGTTACGGATTAGCTGCCATTTTACAGGGCACTGCTTCTGTCTACAAATACAGTTTTAGCACATTCAAACAATCTTTCCGTAAATAAATTTAGTTTAAATTAATTAACTTTAGATCGATTGCGGAACAATCTTTCAGCTTGTATTAATCACGCCCCATGTCTGCTTCCTATGGACCTTACCAATAATCGCGTCATTTCTGTGGAAAAATCACAAAGGCAATTTCCGTAAATTATCTGATAAACACTTAGACATCTCCGATCTCATCAGCTTTCCATATATGTAGCCAAATTCATATCAAAGAGGAACCTTTTAATCTATAAATTCACGTAACATGTAATCGGCTTCTTTTATCGATGCTTCGTATGCTTGTTTTGAATACCGCCCCATCGGATTCTTTGAATATGTGACCAAAGCTAAATGCAGTTTGTAATTTTTTTCTCGACAATGGATATCTTCCACACTCAATGAAAACTTGTTAGCAAATATACGGATTCATTATTTACTGCCGTTTTGATTTGGGGTTGCCAAAGGTTTTTGTTGGAGGTGTATCTGACCAAGAAATGTGGGGTGTTAAACAGTGCTTTAGTACTAACAAAAGGGAACGATATCTATATGTTGACCATAGTTGAACGAAGCGCGTCATGGCGTACGAGTCTTTACACTTATTAGTTGCTAACTTTCCCACATTATTTATTGGTGATTGAAATACTAGAAAGAATCATGATGTAATTTCTGACAAGTATTTAAAAGGTGTAAATAAGGAACATAGGCTTCAGTTTAAGTTACGGAATCATTTAACATTTGAAATCATAGAACGGTTAAAGGGTGTATATGAAAGAAAAAGATGACAAAATAAAAGATCAAAAACCGGAAGTAGAGTTCAACTTTTTATGTCACCAGCAATACTAAACACCGAATGCACTGAAATTAGCAGCTTTCCAGGACCGGGACATGATTATAAGATCAAGAAAAAAAAAGTGCAAGGTCACGGCCTTCTGCGCTGTCTGACCTGGATCTTTCTTCCTGTCCGCCTTACATAAATGATCCGTCCTGCGAGAAAACTAACAGTGTTGACTCTGCGTAAAGTATATACCCGGATCAGCCCAAGCATGTAGCGCAGGTTTAACCGGATAGACACTTCGGCTACTGTGGATTTTCTGTTTCAGGAATCATTACTTTATACCTCTATCCCTCTGAGACGGAATGTGTCGGTCCAGATCGTACTGCGCAGGCTGATCTGGGTCGATATATTACGCAGGGGCAATAATGATGTTTTATCGCGGGACGGCTCAAATACATGTATACTGGAAACTATCGGGGAACAGTTATGTCCGAAACCTGAGTAGGGCGTTAATGCCGTCCATCTTTTGTATGTGCCGTGTGCAAAACAATCTTGAAAATTGTTGCTTTAAATACAATCTCAATGTCAAAACAGTTTTTATTTAAAAGCGGGACCAAGGTGGTTGCTGCCTGATCTGGATCAAAGGCAGTTAACGTCTTTGTTCGTTGTCACGTTACTTATTTGAATGGCGCGTGTTAGGGTCATTGTACGGTGTTATCTGATGTAATACCAGGTGAACTAAGAGACAGAGAACCACTTTAATTCGATGACATAACACCATGTGGTGATTTCTATTTCTATACAGACGACAATCCTTAGAATTAATTGCTTTTTTTTTAAAATTCGATACGTTGTCCTTTAATGTTGCTGTGACGTCCATTTTCAATGAGTTTTTAACATTACATTGTAGGTGTATCAAAACGGTGGTTTTTTGTTCAAACACAATATCTAAGCACTCTTTGTCATTTATGACTTTTTAAGCATTATAGGGGAAAAAACAAGAAAAAATGTTAGCTGTGAAACCTGAAAATAACGATGAAATCCATTTCTAAGAAAAAATAATGCCTTGTTGCTATATTTTTTGTTTTCATTTTTCAGATTTCACATGCGAGGACGAGTTGTTATCACGATAAACTAAATATAAATGCCTCGAAAATACTACGATTGCGATTGTTTAGAAACACCAAGTTATGATACATTAGAAAAGAAAGTCAAGTTTCCAATTTTATAAGTTTGTGTATAATAACCTTAAATTTCATTTTATTTCATGCTATTTTCGATTATTTACTCGTCCCTGATTAGACATGCAGCGTACGCTAATGCTAACGAGGCATTACATGATAAGCATTAAATAAAGTTATTTTTTCTTGTTAGTAGTTGCTACAAATTACTTAACGTTCTTTTCAAATTAAAAGGGATATCTTGATTTGTGTAGATTGCATAAAACGTTAATGCATAAATCTCTTAAATAGTAAATTGTATGGACTGTTTCTAGTCTACTAAAACCATTACAATGACTGTGAATGCAATCTGCTCTCTGATTGGCAAATTAGTTTACAAAGCAATCATATTGTTTATTTGTTTAACTTAGGAAGACTTTTGATTCACCACAACGACTTAAATCATTTTATCAGGGAACTTTTTTTTTTATTTCTTATCCAATTTCTGGGATGTCACGAACGATGACACTTAATTTTGACACTCGAATTTAAAACTTCCAAAGATACTTAAAAACCTAATATTACATCATAGAATGATGTAAAAAGGTGATTTAAGATATTTATTTGGCTTGTAACAAATTAAGACAAGAACAAACTCTGATTAAAAGAAAATTTGAAGAAATGAAAAAAAATACTTTTTTAATTGTCATTCCCAGGGCTCGCAACTGACATTTTGCTTGCGCCATGCATATAGTGTATGCATCAATGACACAAGAGCGATCATCTCAATACAACCTCGGACTACTTAGTAGTCCCCGTTTAAACGGATTAAGGAAGAATAATTATGAAATTATATGTTATGCCTTAAAGTATGGTACACAGGGACTTGCTCCTCTAAAAATATATATGACCTACTCTATGCATGGATATTAACAAGGGTGGACACAGGACACAGTTTTCTGGGTCGCCTCGCTTCAACTCAGTCGGTAGCGACGCGGGCTGTCAATCCAGGGGTTGTAAGTTCGAATCCCGGCTCGGCCAACGTTCTTTCCGACGATTGACAAAAGTCAATGCGACATGCGTCATTCGTCTTCCACCAATGGGCTAAGTCTATGTGGAAGTTGCTTGGGAAGATTATTGTGTGGAGTTATGGTGTGAGAAAACCAGGAAATGCATGTGTAGGTGAACTGGCCGCCGTGATATAACTGAGAAATTGTTAAAAACGGCGTTAAACCCCAATCAATCAATCAATCAATCAATCGCTTTAACTCATTTTGTTCAAAGTATTCGAACAAATATATGAGTTTGAAGTAGGGAATTGATCAATAATACTTTTCTCTATCGAACTATACCAAAATAACGTGAATTTGTTCTCCCTACGTATGTTAATTCCTTTGAAATATTCGCGAATTCGCCAAAAGGACAACAACATAGACCGATACGAAAGTACCTGCTATCGACATTTCGGAATATTTCGGGGTTTTATTCGTTGCGGTAAATGTCAGTGATATTGCGATTATTTTCCAGGATAACCATTTTAAAAAATAATCTTCGGAATGGTTCGGATTTCTTCGCTGCGGTAATTGTCCGTGATATTGCGATTATGTTCTGTCCAACGGTCGAACCATTTAAAAAGGGGATGAATTGGGAATAAAGAAGAAGTACGATATTTATGAGCATTTATCGCATGCATCAAAGCTTTACCTGGTTTATGTCCATGTTTACTCTCTTTCCTACGATGAGTTTCCTTAAAAATTATCACAATAATGTCCACCCTTGTTAATATATATGCATAGAGTAGGTCATATCTATTTTTAGAGGAGCAAGTCCCTGTGTATGGTACTGTTTATGTTTGAAGTAGAGATTGGAATTAGGCATACATGTTAAATCTATACCATTATTAAATGTAAAATAACTGTTAAGCTAATATGGTATTTCAAGGGTGGTCTACTTTTTAAAAAATACGAGAATAAATTTTAACATCTGTGAAATTATGATGCAAAATTAATATCATTTTGAGAAAAGAAGAATATTCATGTCCTCAGCAATTTAACAGTTTTCTAAATCACACCCGCTATCCGAATACACTGGACGCGAATTGGTATCACAAACAAACGCGGATATCGCGGGAAGAAAAATAAAATTGGTAAGTACTCATTTAGTAATTTTTCCAAAATTGTCAGTTCAAGCTTAACTTCAAACAATGGTTGGTTCAAGATATATAAACGTGGCACTCCATTTTGAAATTCTGGGTTAAATCACCGCCTAGAAAGTATTAAATATATCCCATAAAGTTTGTTTTGTCATATTTTTCGGTAAACATCGCCTGTTGAACTATGTTGATTAAAAGAATGTATTTATTGGAACTCTGCAAAGGTCATATTTCTATCTAATAAACATCTAATAAACATTAATACATCATCTGTCTTAATTAATGCTTGAAAAATAACAAATTAAATGCGCATTTCGGATTGTTTTGACATGAGGGTATTGTAATGTGGCTACTGAATACGTCGAAGCAAAGTCCCACACGGGAATCGGATTTAGGGTGCAACGAACGCGGAAATCATATCATTGTTTTGATGTTGTTTACACCATTTGGCTACGAGACGACAATGTAGTGGACAGATTAAAATTGAATGTCATGAATGTGGTACTACCTTTTCTCACAGGTCATCTTTACACAACCATGTGGAAGTCAAACACTGGCACAATGTTTTCACTTACGGCTGTGGATCCGCTTGTGCATACCGGAGCGGCCTTCGTCGGCACCAGGCATCGAAGCATCGATAATTGAAGACGTATGCGCATTGACAGATGACCTTGAAAGATAACATTACCATCCTTAGTTCTTGTTGTAAGCGTAAACGTCTAAACCTGATAATCTATTGATGTCTTAAACGTACTAAACCTGTTAACATGTACATTTATTTCATCTCTTGTAATACAGAACCGTTTAAAAACATTCGAATGAACTTATTGTCATATTTATTGGTATATGTGTGTCTTGACATAAATGGTTTAATGCAGGAGTATTAAGTTTCGTCTTCTTGGACCTTTTATCTAAATATAAACTTGGGACCCCCGGACATCAATGCTATTACCAATCTTTTCAATTTCTTGATACTTTCGTATATTTGTGTTTGGTACTCACTATTCAAACATACCAGCTTGGTCGTCGAGCGCCAATTATCTGTATTTCATGTCACTGTCCGTGTGTGTAATGATGCAGTGGTCGACAATTTCAACCATTGTCGACTGCTTTTGTTTGCAGTGATAACACATGCAATGTTCCATATTTGAATCACCTTATCTGGAAAAGATAAGTGAGTATTCGTTATTAATTTGCTACTAAATAATACATTTAACCTTACCATTCAAAATTTCATTAAAAACAACACACAAAGAAATTCTGTAAATTGAAGTTCTGAAAGTCGAGTATGTTTTGGCCTGAGAAATTATCAGATATGCGTTCAGTAGTGTTCTTATCCGATGTAAGTTGTGTCCAAATAATGATACCCTTGCCCTAAAAAAACCTTTATTTTACAATCATTAAGCAATTTTACACAGTGTAACTTATACATATGATCGAGTAATGTTTACTCGCATGATAATCACATTAATATGGATGAAAACTCGTATTAATTTTGATAATACTACTTTAAAACACAAAATGTAACCAAAACTATTGCAATACAACATTTTAGATTTACTACTTTTCTTTCAAGAGAGTGATTTAATCCAAAACTTCGTCTGTGCGTGACGCAGCATACATTATTCGGATTTAGCTAGAATTTATCATTTCTAAATAATTGACTTAATTGTTTACTCACCGTTTTGTCCTCCATTCCCTCGATATCCGACACCAATCCGCGTTCAGTGTATTCGGATAACGGTGAAAGAGCTCTGCTGTAAATGTTCTCAATTTAGCTTTAAACAGTCAAGGGGTTAAATTACTTTTATTGTGTGTAAATTCAAAATGTTTTCTTATTTTTGTTTTATTGTAAAATACAACAATTCTGACCAAAAGAATCCTGAAATGTGTATGTTGCATTTCAAAAATCCTGGAATAAGTCCAAAATAAAGGCACTATATGAGTTTATTTAGACTAATGATTGTTTCGAATGTATGTGTGGTAAAGAATAAAGTAATGCAGTTTTTTCCGGCAACAATGATGCCTTGCCTCATCTTTTCCGTGTAGATATATTTATACCACTCATGCAATTTGGCACCACTGGAAACGTCTTGTAGATATAGACTATTCGAAAGGATTTTTGAAATTCGAACACCTTGACTAAAAAACATACGTATATATATATATATACGTATATGTTATGTATTAATAAAATATCAAAATACATGTATCAACTATGTTTTACTATTATTTCAATAGTTTTATTCTCTTTAGGCATGCTGTTATCACTGGGACATGACTATCTGTAACACAAATGTTTGAGTCGAAATCAAAAAGATGCTTCGACTCGATTCACAGACATGTACATGTATTTCCATGAATAAGTATGTCGACAGCGTAGAAATACATGTTTCATTTTCAATTTGGTTATACCTATATTTCAACAGCACAATTATTTGGATTGTTTCTCTATTGCGTAAATGATTTCAAATCAAATTCATTTTCCGTTGATATACCAACAATGTATCGCATTTGCTTTTTAGTGACGGACTAAATGTCTGCTCGATATGGCAGGTCTTGGAACTAAAAAACAGTCCATTCATATATTTTTTTAATATTCCACAGATGCATGTGCTTTCATTGACAGTATATACAATCTACGAATATTAAGACATCTCTCTGAACCCGAAATGGAGTCCAGTAATGAAGAACTACTGCAGAAAGAGATGTTTTAAGTTATTCATTGCCGATATTGTAATAAGACTTAAACAATAAGGACTGATTCTAGTCTAGATTTAGATGAGTGTCTTCGGTATTTGTCTTTAACAATTGGCTCTGACAAGCCCCTTGCTAAAAACATATAAAGTATCCAATTGAATGCCTTTACCAATCTACCATCACAAGAAAACTGACTCGATGGATGTAATCGGAATTGTAATCCAATGTTCGTCTTCTTCTCTCATGAAACTGGTATTTAAGAATAATGTTGTCCAAATCTCTCATTACACAGCGTGTCTATCAGTTATTTGGGTTTTTGTTACTGATTTGAATGCAAATTCTAGACACAACTACCGAACTAGTTTTAATAACAATAATTGATTATTAGCTCTACTGGCCAAAGGCCAGATGAGCTTATGCCGTGGCGTGGTGTCCGTCGTGCGTGCGTGCGTGCGTGCGTGCGTGCGTGCGTGCGTGCGTGCGTGCGTGCGTGCGTGCATGCGTGCGTGCGTGCGTGCGTGCGTGCTTCCGTAAACAATTGCTTGTGAACGCGATACAGTCTTCATTATGGCCCTTGAAATTGTCAAAATTGCTATAATAGAGCTTGTGAACACAATAGAGGCTCCATTTACTATCTGATCTTCACCAAACTTCCACAGTAGTTAGGTATCCATGAGAGTGTGCAAACCAGTCAGATTCGGCCGTGCAAGACTAGATTATGGCCCTTGAAATTGTCAGAATTACTATAATAGAGCTTGTGAACGCGATACAGTCTTCAGTTTTGAATGTATCTCAATCAAACGTATACAGTAGTTAGATATCCATGAGACTGGATTATGGCCCTTGAAATTGTCAAAATTGCTATAATAGAGCTTGTGAACACAATAGAGACTCCATTTACTATCTGATCTTCACCAAAGTTACACAGTAGTTAGGTATCCATGAGAGTTTGGTTCCTTTTGCAAACCAGCCAGATCTGGACATGCAATACTGAATTATGGTCCTTGAAGTTGTCAGAGTTACTATAACAGAGCTTGTGAACGCGATAAAGTCTTTAGTTTTGATTGTCTCTCAATCAAACTTATACAGTAGTTAGATATCCATGAGAGCTCGGTTCCTTTCGCAAACCAGCCAGATCCGTTCATGCAAGACTGGATTATTGTCCTTGGAATTGTCGAAATTCTTATAATAGAGCTTGTGAACACAATAGAGGCTCCATTTAGTATCTGATCTTCACCAAAGTTACACAGTAGTTAGGTATCCATTATAGTTTGGTTCTTTTCGCAAACTTTTATATGCAAAGTATCAATACAGCTTCATGTAACTGCAGCTCTTAATGTCAGTTTGCAAAGAGAAATGCCATCTTAATTAAGATTATATCATTGAAATCCAATGCACGTATAGCGCTGTTTAAATTTTAAATGTTAGACCTGCGTAACCGTGCTGCTTCCCCCCTGCCGACCTCTTAACTGTTATTTTACTGAAAGCGTAATGCTGTAATACACTCCATTAACACTTTCCCACATACAACAAGTCCACGAAGGTAGTAAATCTCAACAAATGAAATAACGATGCGTTACAGGCATGCGACGAAAATTAACTTGCTCGTAAACCTAATCATCGACTCCAACGCCGACGCTAGGGTGAGTGCAATAAAAATCAATATTCTTCTTCTCAGAGTCGAACTAAAAATGTTCTTAAAGCCTTCATTTGTCATTGATCCATTACTCTAGTCTGATCATTTGATTAAGCCTTTCACTCAAACAACAAATACGCAGCAGACAACATTAACATTATCGTGGCAAAAATATGAAAAACGAAAGAATTATTTTAATAGAGTTCAACACATTGTGGCAAAATGCTGAGCAATTTCTTCTTTTGCCGCGATGTTTTCAATCGTCTGCTGCAGATACTTCACAAAGCGTCTGCATGTGGGTAAGGATTAACAAGTTTTTAGTAAGACCTATTTTTGGATTTTTCTTTCTGCATCCAAATCGACGATTAATTCCCCTCGGAAGAGGAAGTAAGCAAGTCACGCAATGCGTTCGTCTTATTTTTGTGTCATTGTCTAATGTTAAAACCCTTGAGGGAGGGCAAGTGGCATAAGTGAGTTAAAGCAGCAAGTGTCTAGACATCATTTTAAATATCTCGTCATTCACCCAGGGACAACATCGTCTAGTCATTAACGAGACAGATAGCCATCGGTCAAACAAGAAAGATCAGCAGTCAGATATTCAGTTCGGCCAATTTCCTTGCCCACGCAGGTTTTGTTTGTTTGTTTGTTTGTTTGGAGTTTAACGCCGCTTTCAACAGCTTTGGTCATATCACGGCGGTCAGTGCACCTACCCATGTTTTCCTGGCTTTCCCACACCAGTACTTACACAACATTCTTTCGAAGCCACTGACTACTTTCTCACATAGATCAGAGGTGAGAGGCAATGGAAAACGCCCACGCAGGTATTACTGTGACCTGCTCAATCTCATTTAACTCTTTCAGCGCCAAAGGCAATATTGAGCATTTTGCAAACAATACAGATTCAAGTGAGTCAGCTCGTAACGAGCTGTCTCACCTGAAATCTGCATTGTTTGGCTGTGAGTTATAAAGATATTCCAAAAATCCTATAAGATGAAAATAGAGTCGTCCGAGTTTGAACATGGAAGAGTCTACTTTAAACAATTCGGCGCCAAAAGAGTTAAATCAGACAAAATACTTCGCTGTAAGTATATCGGATATGACTCTACCGCATACAAGGGTCGTCTCGAATTGACCTTATACACTTAAACACTCGTGAGTACGTGCTCGGTTTTTATCTTCAATGAAATCGCACGATACAAAAAAATGCCCGTGCTATATACTAGGAGCACTCGACAATCATCGATTATTAATATCGTTTATTTATATGGTTGTCTTACCTGTTTAATCCGAAGAATTTTGTAAGCGACAATGTGATTGGCTGACTCTAAGCTTTAAAATAATCCGAAGAAAATGGGTAGTCATGTGTTATGCAAGAAGAATTAAACCGGAGAAAATGGTCCTTTTGGACGAAATTGGGCTGGGACGAAACTGGTTTTTCGCATTCTATACTTTCGCTTTTAAACAAGGTCGAAATTACTTAAAATTATTAAACTTACAATGAATTTAAACTCAGTGACATATATACAATGCATTCTGGTGATGGTATACACACATTTCTACGCAAACAAAGTTTTTTAGGGACTATTTGGCAGATCAGCCAAGGCCGCGGATGTATTTAGTGTAATATGACCCTTAATGAGATTTGTCTATGAATGGAAGTTAAATGTATTAATGTTCACATTGTATCGTATGAATTTAAATTACTTCTTGAAAGATGTTTTGTACCATGGATGTATGATTTTGATACTGAATTGAAAACATTATCCCAAAAGAGGGTACTTTTTCTTTTGAGCAAATTCTCTTTTATCGTGTGTTTTATAATAGGTTGCCTGCTGTAGATACGTCAAAAGCCGTTTATAACACAAAATTACCAAATAAATTATCATGACTAGAGCCGTTCTTGATAGTGGATGTGGATGATAACGGTGCAGTGGTAGAAAGTCGGCCGGTATCTCGTACCACCAACGGTCTTATGTTCGAATCCAGTGATCGGCGGGCTCTGCCTTTGGGATTTTCTTCGCCGCCAACGGCGCGAGTACTGGCTAAGTCTCCAGGAAACAACATCGCGAGCGATTTACGTTCATACAACGTTTATCACGTACACTCGGTGTCTACGTCCTGTAGACTAACAGACAGTGCGTTCATATAACTGTTAGTTCACACCCAGTGTGTATATCCTGTAGACTAATAGACAGTGTGAACTGTTAGTTCACACCTGGTGTATACGTCCTGTAGACGAATAGACAGCTCGTTCATATAACTGTTAGTTCACACCTGGTGTATACGTCCTGTAGACGAATAGACAGCTCGTTCATATAACTGTTAGTTCACACCCAGTGTGTATATCCTGTAGACTAATATACAGTCCGTGCATATAACTGTTAGTTCACACCCGGTATGTACATCCTGTAGACTAATAGACAGCTCGTTCATATAACTGTTAGTTCACACCCGGTATGAACATCCTGTAGACTAATATACAGTGCGTTCACATAACTGTTAGTTCACACCCAGTGTGTATATCCTGTAGACTAATAGACAGTGCGTTCATATAAATGTTTGTTCACACCCGGTATGTACATCCTGTAGACTAATAGACAGTGCGTTCATACATGTATAACTGTTAGTTCACACCCAGTGTGTATATCCTGTAGACTAATAGACAGTGCGTTCGTATAAATGTTTGTTAACACCCGGTATGTACATCATGTAGACTAATAGACATTGAATTCATATAACTGTTAGTTCACACCCGGTATGTACATCCTGTAGACTAATAGACAGTCCGTTCATATAACTGTTAGTTCACACCCAGTGTGTATATCCTGTAGACTAATATACAGTGCGTTCATATAAATGTTTGTTCACACCCGGTATGTACATCCTGTAGACTAATAGACAGTCCGTTCATATAACTGTTAGTTCACACCCAGTGTGTATATCCTGTAGACTAATAGACATCTCGTTCATATAACTGTTAGTTCACACCCAGTGTGTATATCCTGTAGACTAATAGACAGTGCGTTCATATAAATGTTAGTTTACACTCGGCGTCTACGCCCTGTAGACTAATAGACAGTGCGTTCATATGACTGTTAGTTCACACCCAGTGTGTATATCCTGTAGAATAATAGACAGTGCGTTCATATAAATGTTAGTTTACACTCGGCATCTACGCCCTGTAGACTAATAGACAGTGCGTTCATATAACTGTTAGTTCACACCCGGTATGTACGTCCTGTAGACTAATAGACAGTGCGTTCATATAACTGTTAGTTCACACTCGGTGTGTACGTCCTGTAGACTAATAGACAGTGCGTTCATATAACTGTTAGTTCACACCCGGTGTGTACGTCCTGTAGACTAATAGACAGTGCGTTCATATAACTGTTAGTTCACACCAGGTGTGAACGTCCTGTAGACTAATAGACAGTGCGTTCATATAAATGTTAATTTACACCCGGTGTGTACATCCTGTAGACTAATAGACAGTACGTTCATATAACTGTTAGTTCACACCCGCCGGTGTGTACATCCTGTAGACTAATATACAGTACGTTCATATAACTGTTAGTTCACACCCGGTGTGTACGTCCTGTAGACTAATAGACAGTCCGTTCATATAACTGTTAGTTCACACCTGGTGTATACGTCCTGTAGACTAATAGACAGCTCGTTCATATAACTGTTAGTTCACACCCAGTGTGTATATCCTGTAGACTAATATACAGTCCGTGCATATAACTGTTAGTTCACACCCGGTATGTACATCCTGTAGACTAATAGACAGCTCGTTCATATAACTCTTAGTTCACACCCAGTGTGTATATCCTGTTGACTAATATACAGTCCGTGCATATAACTGTTAGTTTACACCCGGTATGTACATCCTGTAGACTAATAGACAGTGCGTTCATATAAATGTTAATTTACACCCGGTGTGTACATCCTGTAGACTAATAGACAGTACGTTCATATAACTGTTAGTTCACACCCGCCGGTGTGTACATACTGTAGACTAATATACAGTACGTTCATATAACTGTTAGTTCACACCCGGTGTGTACGTCCTGTAGACTAATAGACAGTCCGTTCATATAACTGTTAGTTCACACCTGGTGTATACGTCCTGTAGACTAATAGACAGCTCGTTCATATAACTGTTAGTTCACACCCAGTGTGTATATCCTGTAGACTAATATACAGTCCGTGCATATAACTGTTAGTTCACACCCGGTATGTACATCCTGTAGACTAATAGACAGCTCGTTCATATAACTCTTAGTTCACACCCAGTGTGTATATCCTGTTGACTAATATACAGTCCGTGCATATAACTGTTAGTTTACACCCGGTATGTACATCCTGTAGACTAATAGACAGCTCGTTCATATAACTGTTAGTTCACACCCGGTATGAACATCCTGTAGACTAATAGACAGTGCGTTCACATAACTGTTAGTTCACACCCAGTGTGTATATCCTGTAGACTAATAGACAGTGCGTTCATATAAATGTTTGTTCACACCCGGTATGTACATCCTGTAGACTAATAGACAGTGCGTTCATACATGTATAACTGTTAGTTCACACCCAGTGTGTATATCCTGTAGACTAATAGACAGTGCGTTCATATAAATGTTTGTTCACACCCGGTATGTACATCCTGTAGACTAATAGACAGTGCGTTCATATAACTGTTAGTTCACACCCGGTATGTACATCCTGTAGACTAATAGACAGTGCGTTCATATAACTGTTAGTTCACACCCAGTGTGTATATCCTGTAGACTAATAGACAGTGCATTCATATAACTGTTAGTTCACACCCGGTATGTACATCCTGTAGACTAATAGACAGTGCGTTCATATAACTGTTAGTTCACATCCAGTGTGTATATCATGTAGATTAATATACAGCGCGTTCATATAAATGTTTGTTCACACCCGGTATGTACATCCTGTAGACTAATAGACAGTCCGTTCATATAACTGTTAGTAAACACCCAGTGTGTAAATCCTGTAGACTAATAGACAGCTCGTTCATATAACTGTTAGTTCACACCCGGTATGTACATCATGTAGACTAATAGACAGCTCGTTCATATAACTGTTAGTTCACACCCGGTATGTACATCCTGTAGACTAGCAGACAGTGCATTCATATAACTGTTAGTTCACACCCGGTATGTACATCCTGTAGAATAATAGACAGTGCGTTCATATAACTGTTAGTTCACACCCAGTGTGTATATCCTGTAGACTAATATACAGTGCGTTCATATAACTGTTAGTTCACACCCGGTATGTACATCATGTAGACTAATAGACAGTGCATTCACATAACTGTTAGTTCACAGCCGGTGTGTATATCCTGTAGACTAATATACAGTGCGTCCATATAAATGTTCGTTCACACCCGGTATGTACATCCTGTAGACTAATAGACAGCTCGTTCACATAACTGTTAGTTCACACCCGGTGTGTATATCCTGTAGACTGATAGACAGCTCGTTCATATAAATGTTAGTGTACACTCGGCGTCTACGCCCTGTAGACTAACAGACAGTCCGTTCATATAATTGTTAGTTCACACCCAGTGTGTATATCCTGTAGACTAATATACAGTGCGTTCATATAAATGTTTGTTCACACTCGGTATGTACATCCTGTAGACTAATAGACAGTGCGTTCACATAACTGTTAGTTCACACCCAGTGTGTATATCCTGTAGACTAATATACAGTGCGTTCATATAAATGTTTGTTCACACCCGGTATGTACATCCTGTAGACTAATAGACAGCTCGTTCATATAACTGTTAGTTCACACCCGGTATGTACATCCTGTAGATTAATAGACAGTGCAGTGCGTTCACATAACTGTTAGTTCACACCCAGTGTGTATATCCTGTAGACTAATATACAGTGCGTTCATATAAATGTTCGTTCACACCCGGTATGTACATCCTGTAGACTAATAGACAGCTCGTTCATATAACTGTTAGTTCACACCAAGTGTGTATATCCTGTAGACTAATATACAGTGCGTTCATATAAATGTTCGTTGACACCCGGTATGTACATCCTGTAGACTAATAGACAGTGCGTTCGTATAACTGTTAGTTCACACCCAGTGTGTATATCCTGTAGAGTAATAAACAGTGCGTTCATATAAATGTTAATTTACACTCGGCGTGTACGCCCTGTAGACTAATAGACAGTGCGTTCCTATAACTGTAAGTTCACACCCGGTGTGTACATCCTGTAGACTAATAGACAGTGCGTTCATATAACTGTTAGTTTACACTCGGCGTCTACGCCCTGTAGACTAATAGACAGTGCGTTCCTATAACTGTTAGTTCACACCCGGTATGTACATCCTGTAGACTAATAGACAGTCCGTTCATATAACTGTTAGTTCACACCCGGTATGTACATCCTGTAGACTAATAGACAGTACGTTCATATAACTGTTAGTTTACACCCAGTATGTATAAATATTAGGTTACACTCTGCGTCTACGCCCTGTAGACTAATAGACAATCCGTTCATATAACTGTTAGTTCTCACCCGGTATGTACATCCTGTAGACTAATAGACAGTGCGTTCATATAACTGTTAGTTCACACCCGGTATGTACATCCTGTAGACTAATAGACAGTTCGTTCATATAACTGTAAGTTTACACCCGGTGTGTACATCCTGTAGACTAATAGACAGCTCGTTCATATAACTGTTAGTTTACACCCGGTGTGTACATCCTGTAGACTAATAGACAGTCCGTGCATATAACTGTTAGTTCACACCCGGTATGTACATCCTGTTGACTAATAGACAGCTCGTTCATATAACTGTTAGTTCACACCCGGTGTGTACATCCTGTAGACTAATAGACAGTGCGTTCCTATAACTGTAAGTTCACACCCGGTGTATACGTCCTGTAGACTAATAGACAGCTCGTTCATATAATTGTTTGTTCACACCCAGTGTGTATATCCTGTAGACTAATAGACAGCTCGTTCATATAATTGTTTGTTCACACCCAGTGTGTATATCCTGTAGGCTAACAGACAGTTCGTTCATATAAATGTTAGTTTACACTCGGCGTATACGCCCTGTAGACTAATAGACAGTCCGTTCATATAACTGTTCGTTAACACCTGGTGTGTACCTCCTGTAGACTAATAGACAGTCCGTGCATATAACTGTTAGTTTACACCCGGTGTGTACATCCTGTAGACTAATAGACAGTCCGTTCATATAACTATTCGTTCACACCCGGTGTGTACATCCTGTAGACTAATAGACAGCTCGTTCATATAAATGTTAGTTTACACTCGGCGTCTACGCCCTGTAGACTAATAGACAGTCCGTTCATATAACTGTTCGTTCACACCCGGTGTGTACATCCTGTAGACTAATAGACAGTGCGTTCATATAACTGTTAGTTCAGACCTGGTGTGTATATCTTGTAGACTAATAGACAGTCCGTGCATATAACTGTTAGTTTACACCCGGTGTGTACATCCTGTAGACTAATAGACAGTCCGTTCATATAACTGTTCGTTCACACCCTGTGTGTACATCCTGTAGACGAATAGATAGCTCGTTCATATAACTGTTTGTTCACACCTAGTGTGTATACCCTGTAGACTAAAAGACAGTGCGTTCATATAACTGTTCGTTCTCACCCGGTGTGTACATCCTGTAGACTAATAGACAGCTCGTTCATATAAATGTTAGTTTACACTCGGCGTCTACGCCCTGTAGACTAATAGACAGTGCGTTCATATAACTGTTCGTTCACACCCGGTGTGTACATCCTGTAGACTAATAGACAGTCCGTTCATATAACTGTTAGTTCACACTCGGTATGTACATCCTGTAGACTAATAGACAGTCCGTGCATATAACTGTTAGTTTACACCCGGTGTGTACATCCTGTAGACTAATAGACAGTACGTTCATATAACTGTTAGTTCACACCCGGTGTGTACGTCCTGTAGACTAATAGACAGTCCGTGCATATAACTGTTAGTTCACACCCGGTATGTACATCCTGTAGACTAATAGACAGTGCGTTCATATAACTGTTAGTTCACACCCAGTGTGTATATCCTGTAGACTAATATACAGTGCGTTCATATAAATGTTTGTTCACACCCGGTATGTACATCCTGTAGACTAATAGACAGTCCGTTCATATAACTGTTAGTTAACACCCAGTGTGTATATCCTGTAGATTAATAGACAGTCCGTGCATATAACTGTTAGTTCACACCCGGTATGTACATCCTGTTGACTAATAGACAGCTCGTTCATATAACTGTTAGTTCACACCCGGTGTGTACATCCTGTAGACTAATAGACAGTGCGTTCCTATAACTGTAAGTTCACACCCGGTGTATACGTCCTGTAGACTAATAGACAGCTCGTTCATATAATTGTTTGTTCACACCCAGTGTGTATATCCTGTAGACTAATAGACAGCTCGTTCATATAATTGTTTGTTCACACCCAGTGTGTATATCCTGTAGACTAACAGACAGTTCGTTCATATAAATGTTAGTTTACACTCGGCGTATACGCCCTGTAGACTAATAGACAGTCCGTTCATATAACTGTTCGTTAACACCTGGTGTGTACCTCCTGTAGACTAATAGACAGTCCGTGCATATAACTGTTAGTTTACACCCGGTGTGTACATCCTGTAGACTAATAGACAGTCCGTTCATATAACTATTCGTTCACACCCGGTGTGTACATCCTGTAGACTAATAGACAGCTCGTTCATATAAATGTTAGTTTACACTCGGCGTCTACGCCCTGTAGACTAATAGACAGTCCGTTCATATAACTGTTCGTTCACACCCGGTGTGTACATCCTGTAGACTAATAGACAGTGCGTTCATATAACTGTTAGTTCAGACCTGGTGTGTATATCTTGTAGACTAATAGACAGTCCGTGCATATAACTGTTAGTTTACACCCGGTGTGTACATCCTGTAGACTAATAGACAGTCCGTTCATATAACTGTTCGTTCACACCCGGTGTGTACATCCTGTAGACGAATAGATAGCTCGTTCATATAACTGTTAGTTCACACCTAGTGTGTATACCCTGTAGACTAAAAGACAGTGCGTTCATATAACTGTTCGTTCTCACCCGGTGTGTACATCCTGTAGACTAATAGACAGCTCGTTCATATAAATGTTAGTTTACACTCGGCGTCTACGCCCTGTAGACTAATAGACAGTGCGTTCATATAACTGTTCGTTCACACCCGGTGTGTACATCCTGTAGACTAATAGACAGTCCGTTCATATAACTGTTAGTTCACACTCGGTATGTACATCCTGTAGACTAATAGACAGTCCGTGCATATAACTGTTAGTTTACACCCGGTGTGTACATCCTGTAGACTAATAGACAGTACGTTCATATAACTGTTAGTTCACACCCGGTGTGTACGTCCTGTAGACTAATAGACAGTCCGTGCATATAACTGTTAGTTCACACCCGGTATGTACATCCTGTAGACTAATAGACAGTGCGTTCATATAACTGTTAGTTCACACCCAGTGTGTATATCCTGTAGACTAATATACAGTGCGTTCATATAACTGTTAGTTCACACCCAGTGTGTATATCCTGTAGACTAATAGACAGTCCGTTCATATAACTGTTTGTTCACACCCAGTGTGTATATCCTGTAGACTAATAGACAGTGCGTTCATATAACTGTTAGTTCACACCCAGTGTGTATATCCTGTAGACTAATAGACCGTCCGTGCATATAACTGTTAGTTCACACCCGGTATGTACATCCTGTAGACTAATAGACAGTGCGTTCATATAACTGTTAGTTCACACCCAGTGTGTATATCCTGTAGACTAATATACAGTGCGTTCATATAAATGTTTGTTCACACCCGGTATGTACATCCTGTAGACTAATAGACAGTCCGTTCATATAACTGTTAGTTAACACCCAGTGTGTATATCCTGTAGACTAATATACAGTGCGTTCATATAAATGTTCGTTCACACCCGGTATGTACATCCTGTAGACTAATAGACAGCTCGTTCATATAACTGTTAGTTCACACCAAGTGTGTATATCCTGTAGACTAATATACAGCTCGTTCATATAACTGTTAGTTTACACCCGGTGTGTACATCCTGTAGACTAATAGACAGTGCGTTCGTATAACTGTTAGTTCACACCCGGTATGTACATCCTGTTGACTAATAGACAGCTCGTTCATATAACTGTTAGTTCACACCCGGTGTGTACATCCTGTAGACTAATAGACAGTGCGTTCCTATAACTGTAAGTTCACACCCGGTGTATACGTCCTGTAGACTAATAGACAGCTCGTTCATATAATTGTTTGTTCACACCCAGTGTGTATATCCTGTAGACTAATAGACAGCTCGTTCATATAATTGTTTGTTCACACCCAGTGTGTATATCCTGTAGACTAACAGACAGTTCGTTCATATAAATGTTAGTTTACACTCGGCGTATACGCCCTGTAGACTAATAGACAGTCCGTTCATATAACTGTTCGTTCTCACCCGGTGTGTACATCCTGTAGACTAATAGACAGTGCGTTCCTATAACTGTAAGTTCACACCCGGTGTATACGTCCTGTAGACTAATAGACAGCTCGTTCATATAATTGTTTGTTCACACCCAGTGTGTATATCCTGTAGACTAATAGACAGCTCGTTCATATAATTGTTTGTTCACACCCAGTGTGTATATCCTGTAGACTAACAGACAGTTCGTTCATATAAATGTTAGTTTACACTCGGCGTATACGCCCTGTAGACTAATAGACAGTCCGTTCATATAACTGTTCGTTAACACCTGGTGTGTACCTCCTGTAGACTAATAGACAGTCCGTGCATATAACTGTTAGTTTACACCCGGTGTGTACATCCTGTAGACTAATAGACAGTCCGTTCATATAACTATTCGTTCACACCCGGTGTGTACATCCTGTAGACTAATAGACAGCTCGTTCATATAAATGTTAGTTTACACTCGGCGTCTACGCCCTGTAGACTAATAGACAGTCTGTTCATATAACTGTTCGTTCACACCCGGTGTGTACATCCTGTAGACTAATAGACAGTGCGTTCATATAACTGTTAGTTCAGACCTGGTGTGTGTATATCTTGTAGACTAATAGACAGTCCGTGCATATAACTGTTAGTTTACACCCGGTGTGTACATCCTGTAGACTAATAGACAGTCCGTTCATATAACTGTTCGTTCACACCCGGTGTGTACATCCTGTAGACGAATAGATAGCTCGTTCATATAACTGTTAGTTCACACCTAGTGTGTATACCCTGTAGACTAAAAGACAGTGCGTTCATATAACTGTTCGTTCTCACCCGGTGTGTACATCCTGTAGACTAATAGACAGCTCGTTCATATAAATGTTAGTTTACACTCGGCGTCTACGCCCTGTAGACTAATAGACAGTGCGTTCATATAACTGTTCGTTCACACCCGGTGTGTACATCCTGTAGACTAATAGACAGTCCGTTCATATAACTGTTAGTTCACACTCGGTATGTACATCCTGTAGACTAATAGACAGTCCGTGCATATAACTGTTAGTTTACACCCGGTGTGTACATCCTGTAGACTAATAGACAGTACGTTCATATAACTGTTAGTTCACACCCGGTGTGTACGTCCTGTAGACTAATAGACAGTCCGTGCATATAACTGTTAGTTCACACCCGGTATGTACATCCTGTAGACTAATAGACAGTGCGTTCATATAACTGTTAGTTCACACCCAGTGTGTATATCCTGTAGACTAATATACAGTGCGTTCATATAACTGTTAGTTCACACCCAGTGTGTATATCCTGTAGACTAATAGACAGTCCGTTCATATAACTGTTTGTTCACACCCAGTGTGTATATCCTGTAGACTAATAGACAGTGCGTTCATATAACTGTTAGTTCACACCCAGTGTGTATATCCTGTAGACTAATAGACCGTCCGTGCATATAACTGTTAGTTCACACCCGGTATGTACATCCTGTAGACTAATAGACAGTGCGTTCATATAACTGTTAGTTCACACCCAGTGTGTATATCCTGTAGACTAATATACAGTGCGTTCATATAAATGTTTGTTCACACCCGGTATGTACATCCTGTAGACTAATAGACAGTCCGTTCATATAACTGTTAGTTAACACCCAGTGTGTATATCCTGTAGACTAATATACAGTGCGTTCATATAAATGTTCGTTCACACCCGGTATGTACATCCTGTAGACTAATAGACAGCTCGTTCATATAACTGTTAGTTCACACCAAGTGTGTATATCCTGTAGACTAATATACAGCTCGTTCATATAACTGTTAGTTTACACCCGGTGTGTACATCCTGTAGACTAATAGACAGTGCGTTCGTATAACTGTTAGTTCACACCCGGTATGTACATCCTGTTGACTAATAGACAGCTCGTTCATATAACTGTTAGTTCACACCCGGTGTGTACATCCTGTAGACTAATAGACAGTGCGTTCCTATAACTGTAAGTTCACACCCGGTGTATACGTCCTGTAGAATAATAGACAGCTCGTTCATATAATTGTTTGTTCACACCCAGTGTGTATATCCTGTATACTAATAGACAGCTCGTTCATATAATTGTTTGTTCACACCCAGTGTGTATATCCTGTAGACTAACAGACAGTTCGTTCATATAAATGTTTGTTTACACTCGGCGTATACGCCCTGTAGACTAATAGACAGTCCGTTCATATAACTGTTCGTTAACACCTGGTGTGTACCTCCTGTAGACTAATAGACAGTCCGTGCATATAACTGTTAGTTTACACCCGGTGTGTACATCCTGTAGACTAATAGACAGTCCGTTCATATAACTATTCGTTCACACCCGGTGTGTACATCCTGTAGACTAATAGACAGCTCGTTCATATAAATGTTAGTTTACACTCGGCGTTTACGCCCTGTAGACTAATAGACAGTCCGTTCATATAACTGTTCGTTCACACCCGGTGTGTACATCCTGTAGACTAATAGACAGTGCGTTCATATAACTGTTAGTTCAGACCTGGTGTGTATATCTTGTAGACTAATAGACAGTCCGTGCATATAACTGTTAGTTTACACCCGGTGTGTACATCCTGTAGACTAATAGACAGTCCGTTCATATAACTGTTCGTTCACACCCGGTGTGTACATCCTGTAGACGAATAGATAGCTCGTTCATATAACTGTTAGTTCACACCTAGTGTGTATACCCTGTAGACTAAAAGACAGTGCGTTCATATAACTGTTCGTTCTCACCCGGTGTGTACATCCTGTAGACTAATAGACAGCTCGTTCATATAAATGTTAGTTTACACTCGGCGTCTACGCCCTGTAGACTAATAGACAGTGCGTTCATATAACTGTTAGTTCACACTCGGTATGTACATCCTGTAGACTAATAGACAGTCCGTGCATATAACTGTTAGTTTACACCCGGTGTGTACATCCTGTAGACTAATAGACAGTACGTTCATATAACTGTTAGTTCACACCCGGTGTGTACGTCCTGTAGACTAATAGACAGTCCGTGCATATAACTGTTAGTTCACACCCGGTATGTACATCCTGTAGACTAATAGACAGTTCGTTCATATAACTGTAAGTTTACACCCGGTGTGTACATCCTGTAGACTAATAGACAGTGCTTTCATATAACTGTTAGTTCACACCCGGTGTGTACATCCTGTAGGCTAATAGACAGTGCGTTCATATAACTGTAAGTTTACACCCAGTGTGTATATCCTGTAGACTAATAGACAGTCCGTTCATATAACTGTTAGTTTACACCCGGTGTGTACATCCTGTAGACTAATAGACAGCTCGTTCATATAACTGTTAGTTCACACCAAGTGTGTATATCCTGTAGACTAATAGACAGCTCGTTCCTATAAATATTAGTTTACACCCGGCGTGTACGCCCTGTAGACTAATAGATAGTTCACACTCGGTGTGCACGTCCTGTAGGCTAATAGACAGTTCGTTCCTATAACTGTTAGTTTGCACTCGGCGTCTACGCCCTGTAGACTAATAGACAGTGCGTTCCTATAACTTTAAGTTCACACCCGGTGTATACGTCCTGTAGACTAATAGACAGTGCGTTCCTATAACTGTAAGTTCACACCCGGTGTATACATCCTGTAGACTAATAGACAGTGCGTTCGTATAACTGTTCGTTCAGACACGGTGTGTACATCCTGTAGACTAATAGACAGTGCGTTCCTATAAATGTTAGTTCACACCCGGTGTGTACATCCTGTAGACTAATAGACAGTCCGTGCATATAACTGTTAGTTTACACCCGGTGTGTACATCCTGTAGACTAATAGACAGTACGTTCATATAACTGTTAGTTCACACCCGGTGTGTACGTCCTGTAGACTAATAGACAGTCCGTGCATATAACTGTTAGTTCACACCCGGTATGTACATCCTGTAGACTAATAGACAGCTCGTTCATATAACTGTTAGTTTACACCCGGTGTGTACATCCTGTAGACTAATAGACAGTCCGTGCATATAACTGTTAGTTCACACCCGGTATGTACATCCTGTTGACTAATAGACAGCTCGTTCATATAACTGTTAGTTCACACCCGGTGTGTACATCCTGTAGACTAATAGACAGTGCGTTCCTATAACTGTAAGTTCACACCCGGTGTATACGTCCTGTAGACTAATAGACAGCTCGTTCATATAATTGTTTGTTCACACCCAGTGTGTATATCCTGTAGACTAATAGACAGCTCGTTCATATAATTGTTTGTTCACACCCAGTGTGTGTATCCTGTAGACTAACAGACAGTCCTTGCATATAACTGTTAGTTTACACCCGGTGTGTACACCCTGTAGACTAATAGACAGTCCGTTCATATAACTATTCGTTCACACCCGGTGTGTACATCCTGTAGACTAATAGACAGCTCGTTCATATAAATGTTAGTTTACACTCGGCGTCTACGCCCTGTAGACTAATAGACAGTCCGTTCATATAACTGTTCGTTCACACCCGGTGTGTACATCCTGTAGACTAATAGACAGTGCGTTCATATAACTGTTAGTTCAGACCTGGTGTGTATATCTTGTAGACTAATAGACAGTCCGTGCATATAACTGTTAGTTTACACCCGGTGTGTACATCCTGTAGACTAATAGACAGTCCGTTCATATAACTGTTCGTTCACACCCGGTGTGTACATCCTGTAGACGAATAGATAGCTCGTTCATATAACTGTTAGTTCACACCTAGTGTGTATACCCTGTAGACTAAAAGACAGTGCGTTCATATAACTGTTCGTTCTCACCCGGTGTGTACATCCTGTAGACTAATAGACAGCTCGTTCATATAAATGTTAGTTTACACTCGGCGTCTACGCCCTGTAGACTAATAGACAGTGCGTTCATATAACTGTTCGTTCACACCCGGTGTGTACATCCTGTAGACTAATAGACAGTCCGTTCATATAACTGTTAGTTCACACTCGGTATGTACATCCTGTAGATTAATAGACAGTCCGTGCATATAACTGTTAGTTTACACCCGGTGTGTACATCCTGTAGACTAATAGACAGTCCGTGCATATAACTGTTAGTTTACACCCGGTGTGTACGTCCTGTAGACTAATAGACAGTCCGTGCATATAACTGTTAGTTCACACCCGGTATGTACATCCTGTAGACTAATAGACAGCTCGTTCATATAACTGTTAGTTCACACCCGGTATGTACATCCTGTTGACTAATAGACAGCTCATTCATATAACTGTTTGTTCACACCCAGTGTGTATATCCTGTAGACTAATAGACAGTCCGTTCATATAACTGTTAGTTTACACCCGGTGTGTACATCCTGTAGACTAATAGACAGTGCGATCATATAACTGTTAGTTCACACCCGGTGTGTACATCCTGTAGACTAATAGACAGTGCGTTCATATAACTGTTAGTTTACACCCGGTGTGTACATCCTGTAGACTAATAGACATCTCGTTCATATAACTGTTAGTTCACTAACGTTATGTACGTGCTGTAGACTAATAGACAGTGCGTTCATATAACTGTTAGTTCACACCCGGTGTGTACGTACTGTAGACTAATAGACAGTCCGTGCATATAACTTTTTGTTCACACCCGGTATGTACATCCTGTAGACTAATAGACAGCTCGTTCATATGACTGTTAGTTTACATCCGGTGTGTACATCCTGTAGACTAATAGACAGTCCGTGCATATAACTGTTAGATCACACCCGGTATGTACATCATGTAGACTAATAGACAGTCCGTTCATATAACTGTTTGTTCACACCCAGTGTGTATATCCTGTAGACTAATAGACAGTGCGTTCATATAACTGTTAGTTCACACCCAGTGTGTATATCCTGTAGACTAATAGACAGTCCGTTCATATAACTGTTAGTTCTCACCCGGTATGTACATCCTGTAGACTAATAGACAGTGCGTTCATATAACTGTTAGTTCACACCCGGTATGTACATCCTGTAGACTAATAGACAGTTCGTTCATATAACTGTAAGTTTACACCCGGTGTGTACATCCTGTAGACTAATAGACAGTGCTTTCATATAACTGTTAGTTCACACCCGGTGTGTACATCCTGTAGGCTAATAGACAGTGCGTTCATATAACTGTAAGTTTACACCCGGTGTGTACCTCCTGTAGACTAATAGACAGTGTGTTCATATAACTGTTAGTTCACACCTGGTGTGTACGTCCTGTAGAATAATAGACAGTGTCTTCATATAACTGTTAGTTCACACCCGGTGTGTATATCCTGTAGACTAACAGACAGCTCGTTCCTATAAATATTAGTTTACACCCGGCGTGTACGCCCTGTAGACTAATAGATAGTTCACACTCGGTGTGCACGTCCTGTAGGCTAATAGACAGTTCGTTCATATAACTGTTAGTTTGCACTCGGCGTCTACGCCCTGTAGACTAATAGACAGTGCGTTCCTATAACTTTAAGTTCACACCCGGTGTATACGTCCTGTAGACTAATAGACAGTGCGTTCCTATAACTGTAAGTTCACACCCGGTGTATACATCCTGTAGACTAATAGACAGTGCGTTCCTATAACTGTTCGTTCAGACACGGTGTGTACATCCTGTAGACTAATAGACAGTGCGTTCCTATAAATGTTAGTTCACACCCGGTGTGTACATCCTGTAGACTAATAGACAGTGCGTTCCTATAACTGTAAGTTCACAGCCGGTGTATACGTCCTGTAGACTAATAGACAGCTCGTTCATATAATTGTTTGTTCACACCCAGTGTGTATATCCTGTTGACTAATAGACAGCTCGTTCATATAATTGTTTGTTCACACCCAGTGTGTATATCCTGTAGACTAACAGACAGTTCGTTCATATAAATGTTAGTTTACACTCGGCGTATACGCCCTGTAGACTAATATACAGTCCGTTCATATAACTGTTCGTTAACACCTGGTGTGTACCTCCTGTAGACTAATAGACAGTCCGTGCATATAACTGTTAGTTTACACCCGGTGTGTACATCATGTAGACTAATAGACAGTCCGTTCATATAACTATTCGTTCACACCCGGTGTGTACATCCTGTAGACAAATAGACAGCTCGTTCATATAAATGTTAGTTTACACTCGGCGTATACGCCCTGTAGACTAATAGACAGTCCGTTCATATAACTGTTCGTTCACACCCGGTGTGAACATCCTGTAGACTAATAGACAGTGCGTTCATATAACTGTTAGTTCAGACCTGGTGTGTATATCCTGTAGACTAATAGACAGTCCGTGCATATAACTGTTAGTTTACACCCGGTGTGTACATCCTGTAGACTAATAGACAGTCCGTTCATATAACTGTTCGTTCACACCCGGTGTGTACATCCTGTAGACGAATAGATAGCTCGTTCATATAACTGTTAGTTCACACCTGGTGTGTATACCCTGTAGACTAAAAGACAGTGCGTTCATATAACTGTTCGTTCTCACCCGGTGTGTACATCCTGTAGACTAATAGACAGCTCGTTCATATAAATGTTAGTTTACACTCGGCGTCTACGCCCTGTAGACTAATAGACAGTGCGTTCATATAACTGTTCGATCACACCCGGTGTGTACATCCTGTAGACTTATAGACAGTCCGTTCATATAACTGTTGGTTCACACTCGGTATGTACATCCTGTAGACTAATAGACAGTCCGTGCATATAACTGTTAGTTTACACCCGGTGTGTACATCCTGTAGACTAATAGACAGTACGTTCATATAACTGTTAGTTCACACCCGGTGTGTACGTCCTGTAGACTAATAGACCGTCCGTGCATATAACTGTTAGTTCACACCCGGTATGTACATCCTGTAGACTAATAGACAGTGCGTTCATATAACTGTTAGTTCACACCCAGTGTGTATATCCTGTAGACTAATATACAGTGCGTTCATATAAATGTTTGTTCACACCCGGTATGTACATCCTGTAGACTAATAGACAGTCCGTTCATATAACTGTTAGTTAACATCCAGTGTGTATATCCTGTAGACTAATATACAGTGCGTTCATATAAATGTTCGTTCACACCCGGTATGTACATCCTGTAGACTAATAGACAGCTCGTTCATATAACTGTTAGTTCACACCAAGTGTGTATATCCTGTAGACTAATATACAGCTCGTTCATATAACTGTTAGTTTACACCCGGTGTGTACATCCTGTAGACTAATAGACAGTGCGTTCGTATAACTGTTAGTTCACACCCGGTATGTACATCCTGTTGACTAATAGACAGCTCGTTCATATAACTGTTAGTTCACACCCGGTGTGTACATCCTGTAGACTAATAGACAGTGCGTTCCTATAACTGTAAGTTCACACCCGGTGTATACGTCCTGTAGACTAATAGACAGCTCGTTCATATAATTGTTTGTTCACACCCAGTGTGTATATCCTGTAGACTAATAGACAGCTCGTTCATATAATTGTTTGTTCACACCCAGTGTGTATATCCTGTAGACTAACAGACAGTTCGTTCATATAAATGTTTGTTTACACTCGGCGTATACGCCCTGTAGACTAATAGACAGTCCGTTCATATAACTGTTCGTTAACACCTGGTGTGTACCTCCTGTAGACTAATAGACAGTCCGTGCATATAACTGTTAGTTTACACCCGGTGTGTACATCCTGTAGACTAATAGACAGTCCGTTCATATAACTATTCGTTCACACCCGGTGTGTACATCCTGTAGACTAATAGACAGCTCGTTCATATAAATGTTAGTTTACACTCGGCGTCTACGCCCTGTAGACTAATAGACAGTCCGTTCATATAACTGTTCGTTCACACCCGGTGTGTACATCCTGTAGACTAATAGACAGTGCGTTCATATAACTGTTAGTTCAGACCTGGTGTGTATATCTTGTAGACTAATAGACAGTCCGTGCATATAACTGTTAGTTTACACCCGGTGTGTACATCCTGTAGACTAATAGACAGTCCGTTCATATAACTGTTCGTTCACACCCGGTGTGTACATCCTGTAGACGAATAGATAGCTCGTTCATATAACTGTTAGTTCACACCTAGTGTGTATACCCTGTAGACTAAAAGACAGTGCGTTCATATAACTGTTCGTTCTCACCCGGTGTGTACATCCTGTAGACTAATAGACAGCTCGTTCATATAAATGTTAGTTTACACTCGGCGTCTACGCCCTGTAGACTAATAGACAGTGCGTTCATATAACTGTTAGTTCACACTCGGTATGTACATCCTGTAGACTAATAGACAGTCCGTGCATATAACTGTTAGTTTACACCCGGTGTGTACATCCTGTAGACTAATAGACAGTACGTTCATATAACTGTTAGTTCACACCCGGTGTGTACGTCCTGTAGACTAATAGACAGTCCGTGCATATAACTGTTAGTTCACACCCGGTATGTACATCCTGTAGACTAATAGACAGTTCGTTCATATAACTGTAAGTTTACACCCGGTGTGTACATCCTGTAGACTAATAGACAGTGCTTTCATATAACTGTTAGTTCACACCCGGTGTGTACATCCTGTAGGCTAATAGACAGTGCGTTCATATAACTGTAAGTTTACACCCAGTGTGTATATCCTGTAGACTAATAGACAGTCCGTTCATATAACTGTTAGTTTACACCCGGTGTGTACATCCTGTAGACTAATAGACAGCTCGTTCATATAACTGTTAGTTCACACCAAGTGTGTATATCCTGTAGACTAATAGACAGCTCGTTCCTATAAATATTAGTTTACACCCGGCGTGTACGCCCTGTAGACTAATAGATAGTTCACACTCGGTGTGCACGTCCTGTAGGCTAATAGACAGTTCGTTCCTATAACTGTTAGTTTGCACTCGGCGTCTACGCCCTGTAGACTAATAGACAGTGCGTTCCTATAACTTTAAGTTCACACCCGGTGTATACGTCCTGTAGACTAATAGACAGTGCGTTCCTATAACTGTAAGTTCACACCCGGTGTATACATCCTGTAGACTAATAGACAGTGCGTTCCTATAACTGTTCGTTCAGACACGGTGTGTACATCCTGTAGACTAATAGACAGTGCGTTCCTATAAATGTTAGTTCACACCCGGTGTGTACATCCTGTAGACTAAAAGACAGTGCGTTCCTATAACTGTAAGTTCACACCCGGTGTATACGTCCTGTAGACTAATAGACAGCTCGTTCATATAATTGTTTGTTCACACCCAGTGTGTATATCCTGTTGACTAATAGACAGCTCGTTCATATAATTGTTTGTTCACACCCAGTGTGTATATCCTGTAGACTAACAGACAGTTCGTTCATATAAATGTTAGTTTACACTCGGCGTATACGCCCTGTAGACTAATATACAGTCCGTTCATATAACTGTTCGTTAACGCCTGGTGTGTACCTCCTGTAGACTAATAGACAGTCCGTGCATATAACTGTTAGTTTACACCCGGTGTGTACATCATGTAGACTAATAGACAGTCCGTTCATATAACTATTCGTTCACACCCGGTGTGTACATCCTGTAGACAAATAGACAGCTCGTTCATATAAATGTTAGTTTACACTCGGCGTATACGCCCTGTAGACTAATAGACAGTCCGTTCATATAACTGTTCGTTCACACCCGGTGTGTACATCCTGTAGACTAATAGACAGTGCGTTCATATAACTGTTAGTTCAGACCTGGTGTGTATATCCTGTAGACTAATAGACAGTCCGTGCATATAACTGTTAGTTTACACCCGGTGTGTACATCCTGTAGACTAATAGACAGTCCGTTCATATAACTGTTCGTTCACACCCGGTGTGTACATCCTGTAGACGAATAGATAGCTCGTTCATATAACTGTTAGTTCACACCTGGTGTGTATACCCTGTAGACTAAAAGACAGTGCGTTCATATAACTGTTCGTTCTCACCCGGTGTGTACATCCTGTAGACTAATAGACAGCTCGTTCATATAAATGTTAGTTTACACTCGGCGTCTACGCCCTGTAGACTAATAGACAGTGCGTTCATATAACTGTTCGTTCACACCCGGTGTGTACATCCTGTAGACTAATAGACAGTCCGTTCATATAACTGTTGGTTCACACTCGGTATGTACATCCTGTAGACTAATAGACAGTCCGTGCATATAACTGTTAGTTTACACCCGGTGTGTACATCCTGTAGACTAATAGACAGTACGTTCATATAACTGTTAGTTCACACCCGGTGTGTACGTCCTGTAGACTAATAGACAGTCCGTGCATATAACTGTTAGTTCACACCCGGTATGTACATCCTGTAGACTAATAGACAGCTCGTTCATATAACTGTTAGTTTACACCCGGTGTGTACATCCTGTAGACTAATAGACAGTCCGTGCATATAACTGTTAGTTCACACCCGGTATGTACATCCTGTTGACTAATAGACAGCTCGTTCATATAACTGTTAGTTCACACCCGGTGTGTACATCCTGTAGACTAATAGACAGTGCGTTCCTATAACTGTAAGTTCACACCCGGTGTATACGTCCTGTAGACTAATAGACAGCTCGTTCATATAATTGTTTGTTCACACCCAGTGTGTATATCCTGTAGACTAATAGACAGCTCGTTCATATAATTGTTTGTTCACACCCAGTGTGTGTATCCTGTAGACTAACAGACAGTCCGTGCATATAACTGTTAGTTTACACCCGGTGTGTACATCCTGTAGACTAATAGACAGTCCGGTCATATAACTATTCGTTCACACCCGGTGTGTACATCCTGTAGACTAATAGACAGCTCGTTCATATAAATGTTAGTTTACACTCGGCGTCTACGCCCTGTAGACTAATAGACAGTCCGTTCATATAACTGTTCGTTCACACCCGGTGTGTACATCCTGTAGACTAATAGACAGTGCGTTCATATAACTGTTAGTTCACACCCGGTGTGTACGTCCTGTAGACTAATAGACAGTCCGTGCATATAACTGTTAGTTCACACCCGGTATGTACATCCTGTAGACTAATAGACAGCTCGTTCATATAACTGTTAGTTTACACCCGGTGTGTACATCCTGTAGACTAATAGACAGTCCGTGCATATAACTGTTAGTTCACACCCGGTATGTACATCCTGTTGACTAATAGACAGCTCGTTCATATAACTGTTAGTTCACACCCGGTGTGTACATCCTGTAGACTAATAGACAGTGCGTTCCTATAACTGTAAGTTCACACCCGGTGTATACGTCCTGTAGACTAATAGACAGCTCGTTCATATAATTGTTTGTTCACACCCAGTGTGTATATCCTGTAGACTAATAGACAGCTCGTTCATATAATTGTTTGTTCACACCCAGTGTGTGTATCCTGTAGACTAACAGACAGTCCGTGCATATAACTGTTAGTTTACACCCGGTGTGTACATCCTGTAGACTAATAGACAGTCCGTTCATATAACTATTCGTTCACACCCGGTGTGTACATCCTGTAGACTAATAGACAGCTCGTTCATATAAATGTTAGTTTACACTCGGCGTCTACGCCCTGTAGACTAATAGACAGTCCGTTCATATAACTGTTCGTTCACACCCGGTGTGTACATCCTGTAGACTAATAGACAGTGCGTTCATATAACTGTTAGTTCAGACCTGGTGTGTATATCTTGTAGACTAATAGACAGTCCGTGCATATAACTGTTAGTTTACACCCGGTGTGTACATCCTGTAGACTAATAGACAGTCCGTTCATAACTGTTCGTTCACACCCGGTGTGTACATCCTGTAGACGAATAGATAGCTCGTTCATATAACTGTTAGTTCACACCTAGTGTGTATACCCTGTAGACTAAAAGACAGTGCGTTCATATAACTGTTCGTTCTCACCCGGTGTGTACATCCTGTAGACTAATAGACAGCTCGTTCATATAAATGTTAGTTTACACTCGGCGTCTACGCCCTGTAGACTAATAGACAGTGCGTTCATATAACTGTTCGTTAACACCCGGTGTGTACATCCTGTAGACTAATAGACAGTCCGTTCATATAACTGTTAGTTCACACTCGGTATGTACATCCTGTAGACTAATAGACAGTCCGTGCATATAACTGTTAGTTTACACCCGGTGTGTACATCCTGTAGACTAATAGACAGTACGTTCATATAACTGTTAGTTCACACCCGGTGTGTACGTCCTGTAGACTAATAGACAGTCCGTGCATATAACTGTTAGTTCACACCCGGTATGTACATCCTGTAGACTAATAGACAGCTCGTTCATATAACTGTTAGTTTACACCCGGTGTGTACATCCTGTAGACTAATAGACAGTCCGTGCATATAACTGTTAGTTCACACCCGGTATGTACATCCTGTTGACTAATAGACAGCTCATTCATATAACTGTTTGTTCACACCCAGTGTGTATATCCTGTAGACTAATAGACAGTCCGTTCATATAACTGTTAGTTTACACCCGGTGTGTACATCCTGTAGACTAATAGACAGTGCGTTCATATAACTGTTAGTTCACACCCGGTGTGTACATCCTGTAGACTAATAGACAGTGCGTTCATATAACTGTTAGTTTACACCCGGTGTGTACATCCTGTAGACTAATAGACATCTCGTTCATATAACTGTTAGTTCACTAACGTTATGTACGTGCTGTAGACTAATAGACAGTGCGTTCATATAACTGTTAGTTCACACCCGGTGTGTACGTACTGTAGACTAATAGACAGTCCGTGCATATAACTTTTTGTTCACACCCGGTATGTTCATCCTGTAGACTAATAGACAGCTCGTTCATATGACTGTTAGTTTACATCCGGTGTGTACATCCTGTAGACTAATAGACAGTCCGTGCATATAACTGTTAGTTCACACCCGGTATGTACATCATGTAGACTAATAGACAGTCCGTTCATATAACTGTTTGTTCACACCCAGTGTGTATATCCTGTAGACTAATAGACAGTGCGTTCATATAACTGTTAGTTCACACCCAGTGTGTATATCCTGTAGACTAATAGACCGTCCGTGCATATAACTGTTAATTTACACCCGGTGTGTATATCCTGTAGACTAATATACAGTCCGTGCATATAACTGTTAGTTCACACCCGGTGTGTACATCCTGTAGACTAATAGACAGCTCATTCATATAACTGTTAGTTCACACCCGGTATGTACATCATGTAGACTAATAGACAGTGCGTTCATATAACTGTTTGTTCACACCCAGTGTGTATATCCTGTAGACTAATGTACAGTGCGTTCATATAAATGTTAGTGTACACTCGTTATGTACATCCTGTAGACTAATAGACAGTCCGTGTATATAACTGTTAGTTCACGCCCGGTATGTACATCCTGTAGACTAATAGACAGTCCGTGTATATAACTGTTAGTTCACGCCCGGTATGTACATCCTGTAGAATAATAGACAGCTCGTTCATATAACTGTTAGTTCACACCCGGTGTGTACATCCTGTAGACTAATATACAGTCCGTTCATATAAATGTTCTTTCACACCCGGTATGTACATCCTGTAGACTAATAGACAGTGCGTTCATATAACTGTTTGTTCACACCCAGTGTGTATATCCTGTAGACTAATATACAGTCCGTACATATAACTGTTAGTTCTCACCCGGTATGTATAGCCTATAGACTAATAGACAATCTGTTCATATACATGTTCGTTCACACCCGGTATGTACATACTGTAGACTAATAGACAGCTCGTCCATATAACTGTTAGTTCACACCCGGTATGTACATCCTGTAGACTAATAGACAGTGCGTTCATATAACTGTTAGTTTACACTCGGCGTCTACGCCTTGTAGACTAATAGACAGTCCGTGCATATAACTGTTAGTTCACACCCGGTGTATACGTCCTGTAGACTAATAGACAGTGCGTTCATATAACTGTTAGTTCACACCTGGTGTGTATATCCTGTAGACTAATAGACAGTCCGTGCATATAACTGTTAGTTCACACCTGGTGTGTATATCCTGTAGACTAATAGACAGTCCGTACATATAACTGTTAGTTCACACCCGGTGTGTACATCCTGTAGACTAATAGACAGTGCGTTCATATAACTGTTAGTTTAAACATATGTATTCATTCAGTTGGGGCAATATACAAGTTTATGTTGGCATTGTTACAAAGTAGTAGATGAATGGATCAGAAAACAAGCAAAATATGCTTATATTAATTCTTCTCCTTGTTGGTTATATTTACATATAGACATATGCCAATTAGAGTTAATGTTATAGATTTGATAATCATAGTATTAACTGAAAGATCAAAACGTTGAAAATTTGGTATATTATCTTGTTTTGCTTTGTGTCACCTGGTCACCCCCACACCTAAAAAGGAAACGTAGTCCTCACTACAGTTCGATGTAGATCAATAGTCAAATCTCTGACTGGCAGATATATAGTTCTGAACACGCTGGAACACAACAACATTGTCTTTAAATGACATACTTTCGTTGCCAAAAAGTAAGTTGTCTACCATATAACTGTTAGTTCACACCTGGTGTGTACGTCTTGTAGACGAATATACATTGGGTTCATATAACTGTTAGATCGCACTAGCGAATCTAAGACTCCAATTAAAGCTTCTTTACCATTCCCCACATACAACACATTTGCGCCAGACGACGTTATAAACATCCACATGAAGATATGAAAAATGTATATCAAGTAAATAGAGTTGAAAGCCTTTTGGCAAAAGGAAAAATTGCACATCATGAGCAATTTGTTTTTTGTCCACAATGTTTTCATAAATCGTCTGCTGCAGATCCGTCTAATTGTGTCTGTAGTTGGGAACAGGTTATTATTAACCTTATTGTGTTGGTGCATTGTCATTAGTTAACGTCACGATTAAAAGAACGCACTGCAGGATACTAGTCCGTGAAAATGTGAAACCGTCAAATGCTGATGTAGCTATTCACCATGCTAAAGATGAGTAGTAATATACAAGAAATTGTCAACCACTCCTGTATTAAATACTCTATGTATAAAGGATCTGGACCGTGGGAAATATGCAGTGGCGGGTGTTTTGAATGTTACCAACGTTTCTTGCCAGCCATATGGACACTGGGAAAAATAATGACAATGGACCACGACAACTATATAATTATATATGCGACCTAGTTGCTTTGATTTGATATCGTGAAGGTCGTCAGTACTCTATGTTTTGAAATACAATGAAGCCGCATCCTACGTTTAGGGGTATTATTGTACCTGCACACAGTGAAGACTTCCATGAGCTTGTATGCGCGCAAAGTCAAACCAGAGACTTCAATATCGGCTGCACATGATATATCCTCACTGGTTGTAGGCAACTGTATCTTTGAAAGATGCGAAAAAGAAGAGGCAATAAGACACTAAATCGCAAGACACGTTGCAATGTATCTCTAATGAGCAAGCGTTAACTCTTTCAGCGCCAAAGGCAATATTGAGCTTTTTGCAAACAATACAGATTCAGGTGAGTCAGCTCGTAACGAGCTGTCTCACCTGAAATCTGCATTGTTTGGCTGTGAGTTATAAAAATATTCCAAAAATCCTATAACATGAAAATAGAGTCGTCCGAGCTCGAACATGGAAGAGTCTATTTTAAACAATTCGGCGCTGAAAGAGTTAATTAAGTGGCCTTATTGCCTCCCGTTTCTCGTATCATATCGAGCGTCATGTGAGTGCAACTAAGGGGTTATAAATTATAGTTTTACATTTTCGTTAATGGTTAGCTACATGGTTTCTTCTAATTATTAGGCTCCTGTGCCTGTTCAACTGAATCCTCACTGTTTGTGGTGCGACAAACACCCTTTCGCATTGCATGGCTCATAGAAAAATATAGTGTTGTGCTGTTTATATTTTAAAACATGTTATAAGACATAATCAGCATTGTCGAACCCAAAAACTTTCGTGTTAGCGAGGCGCCGCTTTCATTGGAAAAATAATGCCACACTAAAAGCATGGATAATGAGAGAAAAAACAGTCGAAAGACAAATCTGAAATACGTTTGCATTTATATTTTTCTCCTTACATGCATTGCCTGCAAACCAGTCTGCTAAATACAAAAATGTATTTCGAGTTTTATTACAAACAAATATTGTTTAATTAAAAAATACTAGTGCAAGTGCAAGTAGTTAGTGTTTGAATTTGTTTCTGCTGATAAGCCGTCTATATACAATTATTCTGGTGGAAAAAAATTCAGCCTTGTATAACATTGTTAATTCAGACAAGCCTTGGTTAAATATAATTCTGCTAAAATATCGAAGTGTTAATCCAATCAGGCATTGTCTAAATATGATTCTGCTAAAGTACTGCATAATGAATCCAAACAGAAAATGTTTATTCTACAATATTCTATAGTAAATCCAAACATATATCGTTTAAATAAATTTCTTCAGAAATACCAAACTATTAACTCCGCAGTCTTAATACAATTCTGCTGAAAAATAATACTATTATCCCAAAACAGAAACTGCCAAACTGACATTCTTCCTAAATACTATATAAATACAAACCTGTCGAAGTATATAAACGCTATAGTGTAAGTCGAAATAATCATTTTTTAAATAAAATGCTAATACAATAGTGTATGTCCAAATACATGTAGCTACTATCTCAATACAACTCTGCTAAAATAAAATAGCAGTAGCGCAAGTCCAAACAGGTCATGTCTAATTACAATTATTCTAAAACACAAAAGTGTAAATCCCAAAAAGATAATCCTGATGAAAAAACAATAGTTTAATTCCAAACAACCATTGTATAAATACAAAACCAAATAGGTATTGTCTGAATACAGCTCTGCTAATATAGCAAAAGTGCAACATCTTTATACAATTATCCTACAATTCCAAACAGGCATTGTCTAAATACAATTCTGCTCAAATAAAATCGCGTAATTATAAACATGCATAACTACAGCCGATTGTCAATACACACAGGACTTAAATAGTGTTATTTATAACAGACAAAGTAAACGAAGTGGAAATCCAAAAATAATAGTATTTTCAGAATATTGACTTCACTCAGATTATTCAGGCGTTATAAATACGAACTGATGTCATGGTTGTCTGTTCTCGATGTCATGCTTCTGAGAGTATTAAATAAACTCTATAGAGATCAAATTGCAATCCTCCAGGCAAATATCGAAAGTGAATATCAAATGCATGACTATCTGAATTGGATGTTGTATTTATTATGTAAGTGTCGCGACGACGTGGTTTATCTATGTCGCACTCTTAATGGGTTCTCTATTTGGTGGTAGGCAAAAAAAACAAAGGAGACAAAGGACTTTCGTCACTGTCTGTCTTTAAGGAAATGGGCGAAGTACAAAAACAATACAAATTACAGCAATGGATTAAATGTGTGGCGACATACTCACCCTCTACGGAAAAATATCGTTCGCAAACTACAACCTAGAATACTAAATATAATTGTAATTAAGTACTGGCTACATCCGTAACAGTACCGGGAAGGGCCAAGTTAAAGAAACCAACCTTACAACATATGAATTAAAAGGTTTAGAATGATGTCTTGAAATGTGGTTTAGCATTTTAGAACATGATAAGTCTAGTACCATGAACTCTCGAATAAAGGAGACATGCAACTTAAGTACGATGGTAAAACAAATCAATATGACTGATGTAACAGTGGGTAAAGCGCAATTGTGGGGAGTTATGCATTCATTAGACGGCAAACATGGCTTCTGCATAGGGAAACCAATAAAAAGAAGCAAGATACTCCGATGCAGCAACTAAGACGGTTCATCAGCGTCTGACCTGAAAACGAGAAGAATCGGATTTGATTGTTAAAGAACAACAACAATTATTTTGCTCCACCAACGGTCAGCAAGCTTGCATTTCCATCGTAAGCCAATATTTCTAACTAGGACTTGATTTCCTTGCTCAATCATAGCTTTCCTAACTTGAAGGTTGTATCTTTTCTGGTGGCGCTTCGTTCTTCACCTAGCTTCATCACTGACAAGTTTGTAGGCAAAATCCATGAACGTACTCCGACTTGAATGTTGACTCGGAACATTCGTCAGGGGAAAAACCAAGAAATGCATCCACGGCGAGACGTGTCTGCCAAACGACAAAAAACCAGTAGTTTTAATTACAAAAGCGAGATTTTATAAGAGTTACATTTACGTTTCCATTAACTCCTAAACACATCTATATATATTTCCGCTTACATCATCAGTGTTTTTATGGCCAAATTCAGTCGCATGATCCCTGCAAAATAATCGGTGTCTTGTTTATTAGAGACAATAACCAGCGTGTACTGACGAGCATGGTCCAGTGATAACCATTTTCCACATACAACACGTTTTCGTTAAATGACTTAACAATTCTCTGGAAATGAAAGTATGAATTTTGAATGTAGTTGAAAGTATTGTGTCAAAAGGAGAAATTAATAATTTTGAGCGATTTTTATTTTTGCCACAATGTTTTTAAAAGTCGCATTCTGAAGATTCCTGAAACTGCGTATTCATGTGGGAAAGGATCCTTAATGTTTTAAAAATTACCCTGTCTAAATTTTCCATTAAACTGCGTGTCTTTCCAATTATCTGGGGCAACATGTTATTGCTTAGAATGCAAATTCTTTACAAACTTGACGGAAATGTTTAAATTACAAGAATTAATTAGGTTTCTGTGAAACATCAATACATCAGTCCGTGCTCCAGAAAAACTATTCACATGGGGGTTTATGATAAATATTTATGAACAGACGCGTGCGCATCCATGAAGTCTTGTAGAAATGCATTTTTTATTTTTCCAGGTTATTTTTATGTTCATATGGCAATGTTAGGACTTTCATTACATCATTTAAAAGGTAAAGTATATACTCTATGCAGGACATTATGCTCAGTTTAATAAAAAAAAAAAGGTATATACTTTCTTGTAAATAAAGGAGATATTTTAGATAAAAATCATTCCGTGTTAATATATCCGGCATACTCAAATATCAGAACCTAATATTCAAAGATATACTAGAAAATAAAACAGTGTTTATAAATATGTTGAATTTCTGAGTGGATGTATAGTCAAGCTCGATGTATAAGAAATCCCAGAAGCCACCAGTGATAATAAAATAAAAACATTGTCGGATTTGGTTAAATATAAACGTGAAGTATTTATTCTACGTTTTGCGTTTGTTCATAGAAACTAATCTAACATTAACCATAGGTGATGCTCTTTTCTATATTGCACTGTATTAGTACCTTCATCTAGTTATTACTAAGTCTGGAACAGACACATGTCTGATATGCCGGTGGCATCCTTCTATTAAATTCGTCTTGCTCAGCAGTAAGACAGGTAGTTGTTCAAACGGTACACTGGTTTTTGCACTTTAAAGGTACGTGCCTTAACATGTGCTCATGTAACTATCTATTTCCTTCTTCTTATTTTTATCTTCTTCGTGAAGTTGTAGCAAACTGTGTTTTCTGTATTGTTGTATTAAAAATGTGATCTTATTAATTGGAGGAAATAAAGATTAATAAATAAATATGAGCCGTTCCACTAGTATGGTATGGACTCTGCGTAATGTATCGATGATCCATATCAGCTGCGAAATCCGCGCAGCTCGGCAACGTCAACCCAGGAACTCGGTCCAACGATTATTTCACAGTACAGGGTCAATAACCTATAGTCATAACAGTTCACTGCTTATTGCCCATGTATGCCTTCTTATAACACATGACATTGTATAACAAGATAATGAAATACCATTATCCGATTTAGACATGAATTTGTTTCCGTTAGACGAAAATGATGACTAAATTGTCCTTTTACAAATAAAGAAGTAAGCAAATCGATTTCAAAATTAAAACAATATAAATCCCATGGTAAGGACGGTATTGGGGCCGAGTTTTATAAAACATACTTGCCATTGTATCAGTCCTATCTTAACTATCTTGTTTAACAAAATGTTGACAACGGGAGCGTTCCCCGAGGCATGGAGCCAAACTATAATCGTTCCTTTACATAAATCAGGTGACAGAAGCGACCCAGCTAATTACCGAGGTATTTCACTTATTGATGTCATTTACAAAATATTCTCTTACATAATAACAGAACGGTTAAATAAGTGGGCATATGAGCATAATATTATTGATGAAACTCAGGCGGGATTTAGATCTGGTTATTCGGTTATTGATAACATGTTTACAATCCAAGGTATGATTCAAAAATATATCACTAGACCTCGTGGTAGATTTTATGTTCTATATGTTGACTTTCAAAAGGCTTTTGATTGTCTGGTACACCACACAATATTTACAAATATTCTAAGCAAAGGTGTTCACGGTAATTATAATAGAGTGCTTAAGTCAATGTATGAAAAACTTGAAAACTATGTCAAATTACCAAATGGTACGTCTTGTAACACAATCTCGGGTCCATTCAGATGTAATATCGGAACGAGACAGGGGGAAATAAGTTCGCCAATAATTTTAGTTTTATATATTAATTAATTAGTCTCGTATTTACGGCAAACGTGTAACGGTGTTTTTTTTAACAAATGATACACTTGATAGTGTATGTCAGTTGTTTGCCGACGACGTGGCCTGTGGTGCAGATACAGTAAACAACCTTCAGTTACAACTTAACGCTATTTCAGATTTTTGCTTACTGACTAGTCAGAAAAGACGAAAATAATAGTTTTTAGAAACGGAGGACCCCTTCGAAATACCGAAAATATATTCTTAACGGTGAAAATGTAAAAGTTACATCATTTTGTAAATACATGGGTCTTCTATTTACGCAAAGTTATCTTGGACTGCAGCTAAATTAAAACTGGCATCTCAAGCAAGAAAAGCTATAAATAGCATCAAACGATACCAACTTCCTTTTGGTTAATTCTCCGATGAAAACTTGATGGTTATCCCTATTCTCAGATACGAAGCGGAGATATGGGGGTACACTTATTCCTCAGATATTCAAAAATTCAAACTGAATTCTGTCGTTATTTTCTCGTTGTAAATTCGTCTGTTAACAATTATGTGGTATTGGGAGAAAGTGGGAGTCATCTCTTAAGTCAAATATATTTTACAAAGTGCATTAAGTACTGGTGTAAATTATTGCAAATGTCAGACACACGTTATCCGCCGAAAGATTGTTATAAAATGATAATGTCACATGACAATATTGGTCGAACAAACTGGGTCACAAATATCAAAGAGTTATTATATAGATACGGCTATGGGTACGTTTGGTTAAACCAAGATGTTGGTGACATGAAAATGTTTATTTTTTTCATTTAAATAGCGTCTTGCGGATTGCATGAGTATCTTTACTCCCCATTGTATTTGCTTTGGAAATATTTACGAAATGTTAAATTTTCATATACTCATTATGTGCAATTTCTTACTGTCTCATGCTAACCGTACATTTTTGACCGGTTAAAAGTATTCTGTTCAATGGCACGCGCGTCTAAAATGTTGGTCATGCACGTGCATGACGTCATTTAAAACAATAGCGTCACCGTTATAATTCAATTTTCCAAACGGCATTTGCAACAATACGCAAGAGGCTGTTTACAACAGCCCAAAAAAGTTCTGGAAGTTAAGAGTGATATACTGTGTGGTATATCACGCTAAAATCCCTCTTTGCGTATAGAAGAGAAATTGTCAATAGTGTTATAATTATAATTAGAAATCTCTATCTGTTTATAAAAAATAGACCCCTGTGCGTTCATTTAGTCTGGTAGACATGAACAATTTGGAACAGTGCAGAGTCATATAAAACTGCGCGATGAGAAGGTGAATCTGGATTTACACAAGTCGGAATTCAAACCCTAAACAACGTAATTGGTTTATCTAAAGCACGTTTTACATCTCCTATGATGAAGTTGAGTGAGTGGCTCCAGCACTTTTTAATACCAAAATGAAAAGAACAAATATAATCTAGAATATAATATTTAACTAAAAACTTCACAGTTGCATATCGTAGTATTGTCCAGCTCTGCTCTTATAAATGATGATTTGTAATGCAAACGGGAATAATGAATAGTTTGCGGTGCGTCGTTCACTTTGAGTAGGCCTATTTTAAATGTTTCCCATATTAACCCCTTTTTTCCATGAGCAACTTTTAAATAGCAATCCTTTTCTTACTGTGTACGACTTCAACAGCATTTTCAAACAATGTAGACTAACCATTAAATCATTGTGGGAGAAGAAGAAAAAACAATACTATCAATGTATGCTCTAACCACAATGTTTTCAACTCTATTTTCAAAACAATAATGTCTAAAATTAGTCCTTCCACACGCCAAAAGCTAGAAGTTTGCAATGGTGCATTCAGATTAGACTATATGCGGCATCTGATCTGTTCAGTAGTAGGCCTATCACAATTTTCACAACTCACAGAAATTAAAAAATATTGCGAATAATACAGATTGATCTCTATCTATACTGTTGTACCTTTTTTGCATGGACGGGCTTAAATATTTAAAAAACCTACCAAGTAGTAAGCACTCAACGTTAAAGGGCAGACGTGTAGCGATAATCTCTCTCAGTCAAATTTGATGACAAAACCTTGTCGTCTGTGACAGTTTATTCCAGGAAACTGTTAGGACAAATCGATTGATATTAAATTAATACCACAACTATCTCTAGCGTATATGAACCGCCACGATGGTGCAGTGGCAGAGCGTCCGCCACGGGTTTCAGATGGTGGCGGGTTCGGTCCCCGGCCGGGTCATAACGAAGACTTTTAAAATGGTAGTAATGGCTGCCCTCCTTGGCGCTCATGGTTGCGGGCTTAGCATTACGAATGACTGGTTGGTGTTAGGATAAATGGACAAGTAGTACTGGTTACTTACCAAGGAAACGCCTTGATACTGAAGAATTGTTAAAACTGGCGTAAAGCACCAATATAAATCAAGAGTATATGAACGTCAGGAGCGACCCCCACACCCCTCTTACAAAGATAGGGATTCTCACCAGATATGCTGTAAATGCACGGTGCTTCAGGAAGAACAACCTTCCTTTATTCATGGCAACGTTAGATACAGACGTGCGCATCAAAGTACTTCAGTAAGTTATCACATTGACAACGTTATATACAGATCTTCTGCGTGCGCATCAAAGTACTTCAGTAAGTTATCACATTGACAACGTTAGATACAGAACTGCGTGCGCATCAAGGTGCTTTAGTAGGTTATCACACTAACACCGTTAGTTACAGATCTGCGTGCGCATCAAAGTACTTCAGTAAGTTATCACATTGACAACGTTAGATACAGAACTGCATGCGCATCAAGGTGCTTTAGTAGGTTATCACATTGACGACGTTAGTTACAGATATGCGTGCACATCGAAGTACTTAAGTAAGTTATCACATTGACAACGTTAGTTACAGATATGCGTGCACATCGAAGTACTTAAGTAAATTATCACATGGACAACGTTATGGCGCTGTCACATATCACCGGCTAAGCCCAACGGGCCCATACCGTTTGATTTAGACAAGCGGTGATAATCTGCCCACCCAGACATCGGTCAGGCATCAACCGATTAATGTGCGATAAGTTTGCGATGATGTTTTAAGTCCGAGTTAAAAGTAACTCGCTGCCCTCGAGGAGTCCCGAATGGTTCCGATCGAAAATGCCTAGAAATCCGCCACAAAGTACTCGCAAACCTATCGCAAGATAATTGTGACTGGGTTTTAAGTGATACTAGGTAGGCAACATTTTTAATTCATAAATATGCTCTTGAAAGTAATACAAATCTGCAGCAGAAGACTTTTGAAAACATAAAGGTTGATATCCATATTTCTATGTGCAGATATAAGGCACATTCCTGTAAGCATTTTCTTCGCCATTGATGATCTTCAGTCGGACTTCACGATGCCAATAGTTGAAATTCTTTCTTCGAACTCGTAACTTGTCACCAAAAGTTTGATCGCTATCCAACGACAAGTGTGGACATTCGGATCACATTCCCTAATCAAGTCGTCAATGGTTGACTGGTCGATAAAATAAGGGTAAAACACCACCCCATTTATTCCTCCAGCACTAGATTTACACCTGGAGTGTATTGTCCGATGGCAGGTCTTCCCTGATAAAGTTTACCGACTCGTCGTTAAGTGCTATATCAATTGGTGGGAACATAGTAGCCCGCTACTGAAGTGAGGTAAATCGTTTGAGGAATTCTTGGAACAGATATATCCGCCACTGCATTTGTCACGCGACTTGTTTGTTTACCATTTATTTTTTCGTCGTACGGATCCTACGGGCCCCTGGTAAAATTTCCGGGAAAATTCGCAAACTTAATTTTTAGTTTGTAAAATATATCATGGAATATGAAATTGCAGAATAGAAAAAAAATGTAAAATGCGAAACCATAATGGTAAAATCAGGCATGATGATTTGTTTCACAATGACAAAATACTCCATTTAAACTAAATTGGACGACCTCCGTAAATACTCGAACATAGTCGTACTGTTCCGTTCAATGCGAAGATGATAATAAGCTTCCATATTTGACCTCTCGGCGCATTAATTGCTAAGCATCTGTTAAACGTATATTGAAGTACTCACGCTTTAAGTTTTTCACTGATGTTCTAACAACATTATAATGATCTTTTTGGGGCGATCTTAACCTTTTCAAAGCAGTTTTGTTGAGTCCATGATGAACTTTTTTCTCGCATAGTCTCATCCGTAAATGCGTTGTAGGGTGTTAACAGCAATTGGCAGGCTGCGAACTTCGAAAAAAATGGTATTACTACTATGAACAATGTGCTAAAGACCCGAGCCAAAAACAAAATTAGAAGAACTTGATAACACCTGGTTCCAAGCCCAGTAAATGGCTAAAGACAGAGTGAATTAGAGGCAGTGTGTTGTGAGCGTATGTACCAATGGTGATGAAGATGGTAAGTAAAGTAAAGCAAATAGATCAACCTGCGTGGTTCGTATTTAGGTACAGATCTACAATGATCGCAAAGGCCGTTTGTTAGTTTTACTCGCAGTGCCGTTCATTCAATTATGGAGATTTTCTATGTTTTGACAAAATATGTTCAAAGTCGTCTGCTGCAGAATTGTCGTATGAGGGAAAGGGTTAAGACACTATTCATACTGATTCAGTAGTGTACAGGTTGGTGATTTTTAAGCATGTGACCAGAATTATGTGAGAAAGGGGACGAAAGCCAGCTACGAAACAGAGCATTTTCTCTATTAAAGCAAGAAAGATACTCGTATTTTTATAAAGTAAGCAAAAGAGATCTTACTGCGTCTACGTACAGAGAAGGCTGATGGGAGAGCCTGCATACGGCGCACCCGAGTCTTCACTGTCCGTCGTTATGCTGTTTTGTCCTCAATGTATCTTCTGATAAAACAAAGAAATGTGACCCCAATGAACGTTAAATAACCCTCCAACATAAGACTATTTCTAAAGCTTCTGCAGTGTACATACTTTTTTCACTCTCAATACTTCTGACATGTATAGCTTAACAATATTGACCTGATATTGACCTTTCTATTTATCATTATGGCTTACATGGAGTTTCACTATACATTATGTATTTGAAATGTGTATCGTTTATCTCACCATATCAGGAACGTAGATCTACATCCCTGACCATAGGTATTTTCATAAAACAAATCTCAAATTTAATGATAGTATCTAAGAACTCAAAGGTCGCCATCAGGTCAATATTGTCGAATAATAGATCAATTAGTATGTTGGTCTTTGATACCAATTTTCTTTAGGAAACTAACCTTTGACATGTTTATGGTTCAGCCCTATAACCTTTGATCAGTTATTTATGTGCGCAGTTGAACTTTTAATTCATCATTTAAAATCAAACATGTCAATCCATCCTAATTATATCGAAGTCAGTCAGTCTTTAAGGTTTTCCCCTAGAGAGGTGGGGAGACATTAATGAGGTAAATGCGAGAGATGAACGATGAAACGTATATTAATTGTCTAGACTTCACTCCTGAAAGACAATTTAAGATCGAAATCCATCTCTCTTTAAGAGACAAGAACCGTCTGCTCATTAACCAGAGAGATGGGCCTCGGTCAAAAGATGCCAATGACCGATCAACCGTTCCTTGCTTTGCCTTGAAGAATGAATCGACAGTGTGTCCTTCTTCATTGGGACTCTAAGCAACATGTCTTTATTAGAACTTTCCCACCTATAGCTGCATCTGCAGCAGACGACTCTTGAAAAGATTGTGGCAAAAGAAGAAATTGCTCAAAACGAGCAATTTCTCCTTTTGTCACAATCTTTTCAACTTTTTTCAGTAATTATACCTTCATTTATAGAGACTTTCTATATTTGTTTTAATAAAGGTGCCGAGCCCCGGTAGCTCAGTCGGTAGCGACGCGGGCTGTCAATCCAGGGGTTGTGAGTTCGAATCCCGGCTCGGTCAACTTTCTTTCCGGGGATTGACAAAAGTCAATGCGACATGCGTCATTCGTCTTCCACCAATGGGCTAAGTCTATGTGGAAAAGCAGCCAGTTGCTTGGGAAGATTGTTGTGTGGAGTACTGGTGTGAGAAATAGGAAATGCATTAGTAGGTGAACTGGCCGCCGTGATATAACTGAGAAATTGTTAAAAACGGCGTTAAACCCCAATCAATCAATCAATCATTTAATAAAGGTATTCAAAAGTCGTCTGCTGCATATTTGCTGTATGTGGGAAAGGGAGGGTTAAACACGTGATACAATAATTATCCCTTTCCCGCATATAACACATCTTCCTCAGACGACTTTGAAAACATCTACGTTAATATTTGGAAAATCTCTATATTTGAAAGTATTGTTATTGAATAGAATTGGAAACATTGTGACAAAAAGAGAAATTTCTCCTTTTGCCACAATATATTCGGGAGACATCCGCTGCATATGCGTCAAGACTCGTCTGCAAATGGAAATGGATTAAGGCATAACATGTGACCAGTGTCAATCTAATCACGATCTACATTTCTCCTAACCAGTTTTTTGTTTTGTTTTGTTTTGTTTTCTCTGCAAAACTCCTTGTTTTATAAGCATATGCGATAACTTGACAACACTGCCTCCACTTCACTCTGTTCTTAGCCATACTCTGGGCTTGGCCCCAGGTGTAATCAAGTTCACATTATTATGTTTTTACAATTCTTCGCCAGGTAATCCGCGGTATCCCTGGTTTTCTTTTACTGGTTGATATACACGGTTCGCTTATCGGTCGCAGCGGAATTCGACAAAACCTTCACAAACGTTGTCAGTGTGATTACTTACTAAAGTACGTTGATGCGCACGCAGATCTATATCTAACGTTTTCAATGTGATTACTTACTAAAGTACATTGATGGGCACGCAGATCTGTATATAACATTGTCAATGTGATAGCTTTCTAAAGTACGTTGATGGGCACGCAGATCTGTATATAACGTTGTCAATGTGATAACTTACTAAAGTACTTTGATGGGCACGCAGATCTGTATATAATGTTGTCAATGTGATTACTTACTAAAGTACGTTGATGGGCACGCAGATCTGTATATAACGTTGTCAATGTGATTACTTACTAAAGTACTTTGACGCGCAGGCAGATCTGTATATAACGTTGTCAATGTGATTACTTACTAAAGTACTTTGACGCGCACGCATATCTGTATATAACGTTGTCAATGTGATAACTTACTAAAGTAATTTGATGCACACGCATATCTGCATATAACGTTGTCAATGTGATAACCTACTAAAGTAATTTGATGCACACGCAGATATGTAACTAACGTTGTCAATGGGTTAGCTAACTAAAGTACTTTGATGCACACGCAGATCTGTAACTAACGTTGTCAATGTGTTAGCTAACTACATTACTTTGATGCGCACGCAAATCTGTAACTAACGTTGTCAATGTGATTACTTACTAAAGTACTTTGATGCGCACGCAAATCTGTAACAAACGTTGTCAATGTGATAACTTTCTAAAGTGCTTTGATTCGCACACCGTTCCTTTACAGCATGTTAAATAGAGTTGACTGAATACAATTGTGGCTTATTGAGAAATATGACCAATATGATCCTTTTTCAAATTGTTTTGCTGTAGAGAAGTCAGAAAGTGTCTGTATGTGGGGAAGGGTTTAATACGTGTAGCGTTCTCATAAGCGAATTGATTTTAAAGGTTGTCTTTCTTCTATCTATTGAATAAAAGAGTGAATTAAAAAAAAACTAAGCATGACCCCCACACATAATTCCTTTTAAAGATTTTTTTTTTTATAAATAAGCACGATTTGAAAAGCTCTTTCTTTATAGTTATGCGATTACATAAATAACATCTAAAACAGTCTGCACAAAAAGTGAAAGGATAATATAACCTGAATCTTTTTTTAAGGACAGTGTACGTGTTTAATCTTTTTACGCAATTTAACTGACAAAAAACAGAATGGTTTCTTGACAATTTATTTAATTAATCTGACACATGACGATCGACTTTGTTAACGTTAACAGAGTTAGTTTTTTTGTTTTAGTGATCTTTTGAGAGACTCTCATTTTGAAAATATATCAGGCAAAAAACTAGTATAATTATCATACAAAATTTAAAACATTGTTGGAAAAGGACATTTTGATGAGCAGCCTGGTCAGGATATTACCTGTTCACCATCAAGTCGCACTGGGGTCGTGGAAGTTTCTGGCGACCAGTTTTAAACATTTGACACACTGTACAAATTGTGCATTTTTCCTCAGTATTACCATTAGCTATAAAATCTCCTAAAGTAGGGTGTGGTTTTTTTTGGCCACGTAGATCACAATATATCACAGCAAGATATATTTTCGGTGACTTAACTATTTCTTACATACACAAATTCCGCAGCAGACTTCTTTGATTTTATCACTGCAAATGTATAAACAAAATCTCTATAGATCTACATAAAAGTAATATCGAGGGCTTGGCGTGAAACGGTTGTAACTAAAACCCTATTTTGAAAACCCTGATTTAGGAGCAATTTTGACCCCTTTGTTAACAATGCAAATGTAGGTGCCATTGCTCAGAACGAGCAATGGCACCTAAATTTCCATTGTTTACCAAGAAAAATGATTTAACGATTATAAAGACGTTATGGCCAGGTGATTAACCTTGGTAAAAAAAATACCAATTTTAGTTACAACCGTTTCACGCCAAGCCCTCGATGTGTTAAAAAGCATTGTGACAAATGAGAAATTGCTCGTTAGTTTTTGTCACGAAGCTTTCAAACGTCGCATGCTGTCGTCTGTAAGTGGGAAAAGGGGTTAGAAATTAAAATGTATCCCGGAACCAGGCGAACCCTTGTCGGGAAATGTCAACGCTGCAATCGGGTATTTTTTGCTTGCGATGTCCTTTTGTTAACCCTTTCCCTCATATAGACGCTTTCTGACGCCTCTGCAGCAGACGGCTTTTTGAAAACATGGCGAAACAAGCAATTTTTTGTCACCATGTTTTCAACTCTATTCAATTACAATACTTTCATTTAAAGTTTCCAATTGTTTTCGGGTACGTTTTCACAAAGTAGTCTGCTGCAGATTTGTTGTATGTGGGAAATGGCTCAGGGGCTGTTACTACAACATAAAACGACGAACGAGGATGTATTCCGTATACTGCAGAGGACTTTGAAAACATCTAGGCTAAAATATGAGAAAAGCGCAATCGTGTTCTACATATTGATTGATTGATTGATTGATAGGGGTTTAACGCCGTTTTTAACAATTTCTCAGTCATATCACAGGCGGTCAGTTCACCTACTCATGTATTTCCTGGTTTTCTAACACCAGTACTCCATACAACAATCTTCCCAAGCAACTGGCTGCTTTTCCACATAGACTTAGCCCATTGGTGGAAGACGAATGATGCATGTCGCATTGACTTTTGTCAATCGTCGGAAAGAAAGTTGGCCGAGCCGGGATTCGAACTCACAACCCCTGGATTGACAGCCCGCGTCGCTACCGACTGAGCTACCGGGGCTTCATATACAGTCAAACCTGTGCTAACGGTCACCTGTTATTAGCAGCAACCTGCCTTAAGCGGCCAGTTTCAGACCCTCCCGTCGAAATTTACTGTATAATTTAACTGCAATAGGCGGTCACCTGGTCGACGCGGCCAGCGGCCAACATTTTTGGTCCCAAATGCATTAAAAACCTCCTAATACGGCCACCAAATGAACAAATTTTACCGTAAAATATTGATTTTGTACGTCAAAGGCGGCTAACGTGGGGAAAGGGTTAAAACAGTTATTGAATAACGTATACTGTAATGGATACAACCTTATCTGAAATGATGTTACAGATCCTCCAAAAGTTCACGAAACATAAAAAGCAAGGACCGGAATCTTATGACATGAAACTAAACATGATTTAGAAATAGTGTAGAAAGCAGTATGGGAAAAGGAGAAGTGCAAGCAATCTCATTGTATTTGAACTTAAAAAGTTACTAATACACATTTGTCAAAGGTCAGTTTATATCCGATGAGGGTGCATATAGATAGCACATTTAGGAATAAAGAAAAACCACGGCGTTTTCTAATAAGGTCATTTCACAAGAGGCTTCATTAACCCTCTCCCACATACAGACGCTTTCTGACGCCTCAGCAGCAGACGACTTTCAAAAAGCGTTGCGGTAAAAGGAGAAATTGCTTATCATGTGCAATTTCACCTTTTGCCACAAGGTTTTCAAATTTATTCAATAATTGTTCTTTCCACACACAATGTTTTGAAAGTCGTCTGCTGCAGATTTGTGGTAGTCCTATGTGGGAAAGAAATATGCTTTTTGTGTCGATATTGCTTCTTCCTCTTATGGGCGTGACGAAACCAAATTATCATATGATCAACAAACCTTGGCGCTTAACAATGTTTCTTATATTGATATGTTTGCAGTCGTCTGATTTGAAGAGTTATAGGGAAAAAAAGTTGTAGCTCATGGCAATTTGAAATGTATTATTGACTAAGTAAGCATTGTGGGAAAACAAACATTGCTGATAATTAGCAGTTTCTACTTTTCCCACACTGTTAACGAAACTCATCTGCTGCCTAGGCCTGTAATATCGTCGTTATTAGGAAAGGCGTTTAATTTTCAAGTGGAGTGGAGAACATCTAGCTTTTACTTCCCATGTTTTGACCCATCGAAAAGGGGCTTAAAATCAGGTAAGGGTTCACCAAAGGCACATTTCCTTAAAATCAATATTATATACATATCATATGGCAGCATGTGAGACATTGACAATATCAATGTCACACATGCTGCCATATGATATGTATTTTATTATACCGAACACAATTAAGTACGTAAAAATCTTCAGAATCACTTGCAAATCGAGACATGTTTACTTGCCGACAGTTCCTTTCGTCTGATGTTTTTAAGTACACATTGAATAGTGATGTCACTGCTGTAAGTGTATAAGGGAGGCAATCACGTCATGATTTAGCTAAAATATTGAAGCAGTTATTTGCCCTTATATGACCTTCAAAATATCACTGCGGTCATATGACCTGACAGTAAATTTTCGCTTGGTCACGTGTCAAAAAGGTTGAAAATGTTATTTAAAAATATATTTATCACATATATAAAGCCCTCTTTAAAAATCCCATTACAAACATATCATATGACGCTACTACTTTGAAATGAAAATGACGTCACGTCAGCGGTTTGACGTCATAACGTTAGTCAATTTGGCGTCAAAACGGCACATTTCCTGTGAAAATATGGTATTGTTATGTACATTTTTTCGAAATACTCCTCATAAATCACTTAATGTGATAAATAGAATATCTCATTCATATTTATTTATTATCACTTTTAATAAACTCGTTTACTTAGCTGAATATGATACTCGCTAAGGGCTCGCGGCATGTCATCTTAGTAGGCCTAAACTTGTTATTAAAAGTGATAATAAAAAACACTCATGAAATATCCTCTATATCAGAAAAGATGCACAACGTTTACAATGACAGCTTAAAATAGAAAGTAATCCTGCTCCTTGGCGTCCATGTTTTACAACCAACACAAAAGGCTTGAACATTTTTGGTAGCAGGTCGTGTAAGAAACATTTCTGTGAAAGTAGTTTCGAAGCACAGCAGTATTTTTTACGTTTGCACTGCGAGTATGTTAAGGAAGTTAGCTCACTTCCTGGCTGCCATACGTTTTTCAACCAATCAATACGGCTTGAACAATAGTGTTAAAGAATCACCTTAGGAACCGATGTATGCGAAATAATTTTTAAATATGACATGTAGTTTTAGAGAAGAAGATTTTAAAATTCACAAAATATAAGAAACATAGCCCCATTTCATAAAGGCCGCGTGTCGAGTTGCGACAGTCCAGTAGATAAGGACGGTGACTTTTAAACTTGAGTTGTGATTTTGAACCACAGATTGGCCATTATAAGTATATCAGGGAAGGTGGCTTATTGCATGGGAAGATTATTGTGTGGATCACTAGTAGAAGAAATACAGGAATCACATGGTTACGTGACCTTGCCGGTGTGATACAGCGTCAAACAAGTAACATTTAGTTCAACTAATTTTGAAATTCGACAAGTGATTTCAAAGAAGAAGAATTTCACCTACCTTTCTTGTGCCACCTTGCAGCCATCTTTTCAACCAATCAATATGACTTGAACAATTTATACAGAAAAAGGGAAAATTTCTGCCAAAATATATTCAAATCACACCAGCTATTTCAGAGGAAATTCAATGTTTTGTTTTTCAGCTGCAGGGGCATCACATGAAGTCCGAGCAAGACATGGGCACGAATTAGTAACATAATAGTTAGTTAAAGATGAAATATGTCCAAATTTCAATACAAAAATATTTCGATTTCTGTGTTTTATTTGAGTTTCAAACCGTTCAAAAGTATTTTGTTTAATATTACGGCGACGATGTGTGCACTTATTCGTGATCCCTGGCAAGCTAACCAGTACTAGCCTAGGCTATGATATGTTCCTTGCAAAATGTCAAAATGACTTCTCAATTCACCTACGAGAACCACTAGCTGATGACGCTAAAGCAGGTAGTTTGTATTGCATCGTCAACATTTCAGCAAGAAAGACCTGAAGCAACCTACCTAGAGGTTTTTCAAAAGTTTCATTACGATTCATATCTGAAAACATGTCAAGCATGTTGTTCCTTAGGTCGTAACGCATTTCCAGAAACTTGAAGACTTTTGGAATAAACTGGGTGCAGAGCAAGGAAGGAGCTTGATCGGACTGCAGCTAGAATTGTGTCTTAGGCATACTTCAACACTATTTCAATCATAATGATATACCCACAATCATGAAGCCTATGAGCAATGAGGCGTTTATCACTGCACCACTGGGTCGGTTAGCAATATTAACAAGATGGCCATGGGTGCCCTGTAGCACTCACCCGAGTACCATAGCTCTATATGATATGATGGCCTAATGACCTAGTATATGACCCGACAAGACAAAGTTTCAGGCTGATTAAGATAAATATGCAGCTTCTAAAGTGTTAACAAGATTTGGCCTTGTGACCAAGTTTTTTTACCCAAAATGACCCACATTCGAAAAGGACCTACAAATCAGCAAGGTAAACAAACTAAACAAGTTTCATAACAAGAGGGCCAAGATGGCTCTAAATCGATCACCTGAATGATAGTAAATTAGAAGCAAATATTTAACTGCAAATATCTGTGAAAATTTGATCAAGAGTTCAATGAGTGGACATTCAGTTAAAGAAATAGATTATCAGTAAAAGCCATTTGTATCTTGAAATCTAACATGAAATTTAATAAGAATGGAATTATAAAGTTTTGTCATTTTGCACCTTTCCTGATGCCGCTTTGCTGCCCTGTTTATCAACGAAATCAATATGGCTTGAACCATTTTTGTAGAGAGTCACTCAAAGAACATTTCTGCCAAATTATCTTGGAATCTGACAAATTGATTATGGAGATGGAGGTTTTTAAAGTTTGCGTATTTTTCTCAATTTCTGATGCCGCAGCAACAAAAGTTCTACACAGAATGAAAGTCTTTGAACAATTTTGAAAGAGGACCATCAAAGGAACATTCCTGTGAAGTAACGTTGAAATTGGTCGAGTGGAATGGTAGGAGTTATCATTTGTAGCTAAAAGTTAAATTTACCCCTTTTGTGATGATGCGAGGTTGCTATGATTGTGTTAAGTACTGATGATCACTGAAGTAAGATTCCTATTCAATTTTCTTAATATCAGACAAGGACTTGAAAAAAATGGAATGTCCAAATTTTGACATTTTGCCCCTTTTCTGATGCCTCCTGACTGCCATAATTTTCAACCAAACAGTATGCCTTGAACAATCTTTGTAGAGGGTCACCAAAGGAACATTTCTACTAAACTATATTGGAATCTGACATGTATGCAGATTCAGAGGAGAAGATTTTTAAAGTTTGGACATTTTGCCCCCTTTCTGATGCCGCAGCAACCAAAGTTCTACATGGAATTTAAATCTTTGAACAATTTTGAAAGAGGGCCACCATAGGAACATTTCTGTAAAGTTTGAATGAAATTGGTCCTGTGGTTTAGGAGGAGATGATGTTTACAGCTAAAAGTTAACAACGGACGATTTTGCCCCTTTTCTGATCCCTCCTGACTGCCATGTTTTTAACCAAACAGTATGCCTTGAACAATCTTTGTAGAGGGTCACCTAACGAACATTTCTACCAAACTATATTAGAATCTGATATGCAGATTCAGAGGAGAAGATTTTTAAAGTTTGGACATTTTGCCCCCTTTCTGATGCCGCAGCAACCAAAGTTCTAAATGGAATTTAAATCTTTGGACAAATTTGAAAGAGGGCCACCAAAGGAACATTCCTGTGAAGTGTGGATGAAATTGGTCCTGTGGTTCAGGAGGAAATGATGTTTAAAGGTAAAAGTTAACGACGGACGACGACGGACACAAAGTGATCAGAATAGCTCAACTTGAGCCTTTGGCTCTAGGTGATCTAAAAATTGGATGAAAATAGTAGCATCCAATGCGTCAACAAGCATTTTGCTGACGACAGACAAAGCTATTACAGTAACTCACCTTGAGCACTTCGTGCTTAAGTGAGCAAAAATAGGCAATAAAAAGAAAACAACATGATAATTTAATTAACATTCAAGTGGTTTCAGCCTTATTTATGTCAACATTATATTCCTTTTTTTTACATACATGTATATGGATATTTTGAATAAATGAAGCGGTATTGTCTTGTAATGGTATATATGGTTGTTTGTGTGCGGTGACACCAACATAAAATGAACACATTCAAACATAAACAAGCATTCTTTTTTTTACTTATTTTTACCTTAGTCAAGTCTCTTCCGTTTTAATTTCAGCAATAAACAAGATATGTTTTTTATTTGGATTCCTATTTAATACGCAATTGAAAAATTAAACTAGGTAGTTCAGTTAGTAGCAATGGTGGCTGAGCACTGAGGGGTTGTGAGTTAATTAGCCATTTCTCCTTTCTCACAATGCTAATTCACTTATGTCTATACTAATTAATCTATGTAACCAAATCTATAAACAGCACAAATAAATCCCTGTGTTAATGTTTCATATCTTTCTGGTGTGAAGACTAGGTAAAAATGGTACAAAAGCCACACCAGCTTCATTATGCTAAATCATTTTCAAAAAAATGTTTTCTTACATATAAACAGTTGCCTCCTTCCCAACGTCTTTGAAAATATTGTACATTCACCCGTGCTTACCCCTTGCATTACAAAAACATAATAATAGACTTTGCGAAATTGAAAGCATCCATAGTAAAGAACTGAAAACACAGGCATATTGCTGTATAGTTTTCAAACAGATAAGAAATAATGAGCAATTTCTCCTTTACCACATATGTTTTCAGCCTCTGCTATAGAAGTGTAAAATGGCACCTCTCTATTGAAAAGTGTTAAATAAAAGCTTCAAAAGGAATTTGAACGATTTGATAGATTGTTCATTCATTTCTTGTAGGTAATATGTGAATTCAAAGATTTCAGTTGCCACCAAGTTGGTTCCCACCGCCACCCCATCTGTGTCCACCACCAGCGTCATTATCATCTGGGCGTCGCCGACTGGCAGGGGCCTGACCAAATCCTGACACACCCCCTCTTCTGTTTGGAAAGTATTTGTACCTACAAAAAAGTACACAGTCATAAAGTAAGGGAAACAATCCTAACAATTGGAGAATTTCTTTTCTATATCAGACATTTTCTTTTTTTCACATAAATACATAAATAAATCTGCTTTTGAAACATTATTCAGCAAATAAATAAAAACTTGATGAATGGAAAAATTGTGAACTAGATATTTTGAGGCATCTGCAACAGACCATTTTTGAAAACATTGTAACCATTGTAAATATTGCTCATGACGAGAAACTTTATTAAACAATTTTTCTTTCATTCAAACAGATTTTACATACTTTGCCCAGGTATTTTCTTCTTTCCACATAAATAAATCCGCTTTTGAAACATTATTCAGCAAATAAATAAATACTTTGATGAATGGAATTCTTTTTAACAAGGCAGTCATTGTTGTTTAAGAATAGAAATGCTTTCTGAAAACAAAATTTACAATATATCTAAACAAATTTATAATATATATCCAGAGGACAAGATAAGGAGAAGCAAACATGTCATTTCCCATCAATATCTCTCTTATGACTCAAGCAAATCCTATGTTGTGGGTACTCAAAAGCATTGTCACGCTGAGATGATTCTTATGAGTACCCACAACATAGGGTTTGATTGTTAAATAAGGATTTTAGAATATGATAATATGTCTCTTAACTCTTTCCCTCATATAGATGCTTTCTGACGCCTCTGCCTCAGACGGCTTTTTGAAAACATAGTGACAAAAGAAGAAATTGCTCAAAACGAGCAATTTCTCCGTTTGACACAATGTTTTCCACTTTAAGTCATAGGTTATCCATTCAATTATAAAGATATTCCATTTTTTGACAAAATATGTTCAAAGTCGTATGAGGGAAAGGGTTAATATCTAGAGCTCTGAATAATCCATGCTATCTGATCCAAATTTAGACAGATCTTAATCAGGCTGAATGCATGGGTAGGTTCATCTTGATATACACTGATCATAACTGCATTGTGGATGGCTATGTGATTCATGTTTTAGAGCTCAAGTACTCATTTACTTTAAAACAGAGAAACCCTAGAGCCATTCATGTGCGAGTAACATTATGTCTTAGATGCCTGTAAATGTCACATGTATAAATACAAAGTTTATATAATTGAGCCAAGCTTTTGAAAGCAACATTTATATGTTTGCAGCCAGTGCAGATTAAGATCAACATGCACATCCATGCAGATTCATCTGGCCCCACACTGTTTGTGAATTAGTCACAGAAGCTTTTAAGAAATCTCAGACAAGCAGAATATACTATAAGGATCAGAAAGCATAGATGCTTAAGAGGACTTTTAACTACATTTGCAACAATCACACAAAAGTTGGATTTCATCGAGCAAGGCTCAGATATAAAGTCTATGATATCTATAGGCAACCTAAGAACTCATTTTAACCGACTCTGTTAGGAGGAAATGATAATTGAACACTTACAATATTTGTGGACAGGTTAACAATCGAACACCACCAAAATCCTGCGGGTACTTAAACATGAGGAAGAAGTAGAGATGTCCAACAATGATTCCAATCAACTCCATTAAACCGCTGAAACAAGTAAGAAAAACGAACCAAACAATAAAAAATCCAGTCTTATGAAAAGGCAGTAAAGAAAAGAGTTATTCATTTCCCACTTAAAAAACACATTTTGACACCTCTGCGACAGACAACTTTTGAAAACATTGTGACAAATGATCAATTTCTCCTTTTGTCACAATGCTTTCAACTTTATTCCATAATTAAACTCTCATTTACAGAAATTTGTCACATTTATGTCCAGATGTTTTCTAAGTTGTCTGCTGCAGATTAACCATTTCCCAAATGCAGATGAGCATAATGATAATTTTTTTCTGTTTGCCACGATATTTTCACTTCTATTCATGATTACATTTATAGAAATTTTCTATAATTTCGCCTTAAAACTTGCTAAGTAGTCTACTGTAGGTTTGGTGTATGTGCGGCAGAGATTTTAAAAAACATTTAACCCTTTCCCACCTATGACAATTCTGCAGCAAACGACATTCGAAACTTATTGACAAAAACATGAACAATCTCAAAAAATGAAAGTTTTACTATTAAAAAAAGAGTTGAAAACATTGTGGCAAAAGGAGAAATTGCTTGTTTTGAGCAATTTCTTCTTTTGCCACAATGTTTTTAAAAGTCGTCTGCTGCAGATGCATTAAATTGCGTCTACAAGGGGGAAAGGGTTAACCTCCAAAACCTCGAAAACCTTATTAATATGTCACCGTTTGTTAAAGAAGATTGGCTTTAAAGCGACTGAAATCCAGATGGCACAAAAAAACAAAAAAAATCGAATTCGCCCCAAATGTTATTCTTTATGTTATCCAAGTAATACCAGGGTTAGAAAATGTATCGTTTTTTATCAATAAAGTGAACTTGAGTCGTTTTCAATTGTTCCGATGAAGGGGTTTCCTATTTAAAAATACCACGGAATCCTTCAGACGGGCACCTTGCAACAATCCCGTGATATAACTATATAACGGTTCACTCTGACAGGCGTGTAAAGTTATACACAATTTACACGTTTGGCGGAGTCGAACGACAGTAATCATAGCGATTTGTTTGTGATTGCATGAGCTCCTCGTGATTTTGCATAAAACCTTCATGGTATAAAAATGTTTCATTTAATGCGCATGCGTCCTATCGGTCATGTGACGACTATTCAATTCACGTGACGACTTTTCAAGTCACGTGATGAATGAAATTAAAAGCATCGAAAGCTATTTATAAACTTACCCCGTTACTGACAGGGTAGAATTTGTGATGGAAAAAGTATCGAAAACAAGAAAATAACACCGATTATAGGGGTATGTAATATGTCAGTTATCATATTTTAATGCCCCAAATACAAAAATAACACTTATTTTCTTAAACTTGGAAATTTTATTTTTTTTCGACAGTTGGGTATCTGGAGTTCAGTCGCTTTAAGGAATATACATTTTATAAAGTAACATGATCAAGATTGTTCATTAGTTTACATAATCAGAAATGAATATAACTTAACCATTTGCAACATGCTGACAAATTTTGAAAACACGTTGCAAAAGGAGAAATTGTTCAGCGAAAAATGACTCCTTTTGGCACAATGTTTTCAACGAAAATTTTGCTTTGCTGTTTTCAAAGATTTCTACTGCAAATATGTTGCATGTGGCAAAGGTTCAAAACTAGAGAACTAATCCACAACCTAACTTTCTATGTACAAATCTGCCATGGTTGAGTGGTTAGCATAGAGGATTTGAAACAGGACTTCCCGGGTTCGTTCCCCAGTCGCGGCACAACAGTTATGATGGAGTGCACTTGGGCAAGGCACATTTCATAGCCTAGTACTGCTTTGTTTACCTAGGGATTATAAATAAGTGAACTGTTGCCGTGATATAACTGAAATAATGTTGAAAATGGCGTAAAAACCCAATAAAACAAACAACCTGACTTTCTATGTTGACAATAAGATCAAAGTAATTACTCACCCTCCGCCTACAATCATGTTGAATGCTAGTAGCACCCAGGGTAGGTACATTGCCTGAAATATATTATATAGTAGTTACTAACGCTTTCCCACTTGTTGTCACATTCTGCCGCCTAGGAAGAAAACAACATTTGAAATCATAGCGGCAAAATGTTTTTGCAATGATGAGCAATTTCTCCATTTGCCACAATGATCTCAACCCTATTCAATAATTATACTTTCATTTATGGTAATGTTTACATATCTTTATCCAGATGTTTTCAAAGTTGTTTGCTGCAGATTTGATGTATGTGGAAAAAGGGTTAACCTTTCTCGCTATAATACATAAACCTTGTGTATATATTATGGAAACAGAACCAATCGCTCGGACTAAGTAACTTCTCCTATTTTCACAATAATTTCATTTACGTCGTATCAAACTTGTACTTCAGATTTTTCACAACTTGAATATTGTTCATTGAATGTTTTCACATCAGACTGGTTGAGAAATAATGTATCTGTTTAATCCTTTCCCTCATATAGACGCTTTCAAACGACTCTGGAGCAGACGGCTTTTTGAAAACATAGTGACAAAAGAAGAAAATGCACAAAACGAGCAATTTCTTCTTTTGCCACAATGTTTCCCACTTTTAGTCATAGGTTATCCATTCAATTATAGAGATTTTCCATTTATTGACAAAGTATGTTCAAAGTAGTCTTCTGTAGAATTGTTGTATGAGGGAAAGGGTTAACTTTAGACAATTGATTAACCTAACAAGTAAACTAGTTCACATAATTAGCAATTGCAGCTTCACATAATTATCAATAGCTGCTTCACATAGTTAGCAATAGCCGCTTCACATAATTAGCAATAGCCGCTTCACATAATTAGCAATAGCTGCTTCACATAATTAGCAATAGCTTCTTCACATAATTAGCAATTGCAGCTTCATCATGATTTTATAAAAGGTTTTAGCTAAGGCACTGGAAATAAATATAAACTTTGTATTTAAGAAAGTTAACATGAAATAAACAATATTAAATTAAATAAGAGGGTTATATTCCTTTCAATGTTATGTTAATGACATACAGTACACATACAAAATAAGTATAAGGGGGAAAACACTCTGGTGTTTTGAGCAAATCTTAGTGAAACTTGCTGTCTGACATTCCCCTGTAGTTTTTTAAAACATGATTTCCATATAGATTTATTCAAATCCAATCAATAATCACTTGGATATGGCTCTGGATTGACCGACAACGACAAACCAATATCTCATCACAGGACAGGTTAAATTTGTCTTCCCTACATATCCAAATGTATGACATTAGTTTTACTGGAGATGCTCACCATCTAAACCAGCACCTGTTATTTTAACCTTTTCCCTCATATAGACACTTTCTGAGGCCTCTGCAGCAGACGGTTTTTTGAAAACCTAGCGACAAAAGAAGAAATTGCTCAATACAAGCAATTTCTCCTTTTGCAACAATGTTTTCCACTTTTAGTCATAGGTTATCCATTCAATTATAGAGATTTTCTATTTTTTGACAAAATATGTTCAAAGTCGTCTGCTGCAGAATTGCCGTATGAGGGAAAGGGTTAAGTAACTAGCAAAAATTCAGTGCATAAGGTTGAATCTTTTCCTAAACAATTTTTACCCATTGCATAGCTCTAGATAAGAGGAACATTTTCATTTTCTAAAACTATTATGTTGACCTTATGTTGTGGTACTAAAAAAAATGGAAGGCAAAATGTGAATCTAAAAGCTTTGTCATCAAATTAAATGCTGACAATGGCTGAATCAAGATTATGTTGTATCCAGTGAACTTGAGATTTTGAATCAAAACACTCTTTTACAATTACATGTCTACTATAGATCTACAAATTGTAAAGGTCCAGAAAGGCTGATTATGAGAAATGCCACTTTTTCAATGTAAACAGTTTCTAGGTGTAAATATTATGGTATTTAGTTTGAGTTTTGTATGTTTATTTTAGATAATTTATTTATTTTTTTAGAACATATAATTTAATCTTTGTTAATTTAGGGACATTGTGAAAAGAGGAGAACTGGTCAAAATAGGCTGTTTCTCTTCTTTCAACATTGTTGTTATCTGTGTATTTTTCATATTTTCAGTGTGGACCTACCTTGAATCTTGTCCCAAACCAAAACGATACAACTGTATCTTTATTTAGTTGACACCAAACATACAGTACACTCAATATCATAGGATCCATCAGTAGCTGCAAATACAACAAGAATGTTCAAAGGAACGCATATGTAGACATATGTAGCCCGCTTATAATTCATTTAAATTCAGAGGTCAAGATAAGGAACGTTATACAGCTCTTTTCCACATTATATTTGTCTAATTATCTAATCAAACCCAATGTTGTTTGTACTCAAAACAATTGTCTCATTAAGATAATTCTTTTGAGTACCCACAGCATAGTGTTATAGCGTCAAATAAGGATTTTAGAATATGCAAAACACCCCTTATCTAGATCTCTGCTTAAATAAAGTGTGAATGACAGACAAACGGAGAAGTGATCCCAGAGTGTAACCCTGTCAAGGCAAGCAACGTGACAAAAAATCAATCAATCAACCAATATTTCAGTCAGTAATGATGAGGACTATCAATACAGAGGTTGTAAGTTCTAACCCTGGGACTGCCATTCATCCTTCTCTGTGATTGACAAGTCATTGTGATAATCGCCATTTGACTTCCACCAATGGGCTAAGCGGTCTATCTGGGAAGGTAACCAGTGGCCCGAGAGGTATCTGGTGCAAGAAAGTAAGGGTGCACGCATTTGTTAAATTGGCCACCTTGCTATAACATGATATAACTTAAATACAGTTGAAAAATATGTGTTAATTTCCAATCAATCAACCAGATAAATCAACCAAAGGGTATTTGTTACAAGTATAGATATGGATCTGTCCACTTGTCAATGCCATCTGATCCAAATATACAGTCTGATTGTCTGAAGCTGCTAGAAAAGCTAATGAAAATTGCACAGCTATAAAGAAATATCTTTTTATTTTGGGGTTTCCCTGGGGAAAAAAGCTTGTATTCAAGGTCTACTACGGTACTTACCATGATATCAGCCAAGAATCCTATTATCTAAAACTGAGTTAAGGTTTATATTTAAACACAATCTATTGTAAGGACCTATTTTCTGCCTTATTAAAACAGTGTTTTTCCCATTTATCTAAAATAATATTTTAACAAGAGGGCCATGATGGCCCTGGATCGCTTACCTGATTTATTTTTTGTGATTGGTTATGTCAAAATAATTTTCAAATCTGGCAAGTACTTTTGGATAAGAAGATTTTTAAAGTTTTAACAATGCACATATAAGGAAAACAAGCTCCGCCCCCTGGTGGCCATGTTTTTCAACGGATGGGAAATATTTGAACAATGTTGGTAAAGGGTGCCCCAAGGAACATTTGTGCAAAATAATTTTCAAATCGGGCAAGTACTTTTGGACAAGAAGATTTTTAAAGTTTTAACAATGCACATATAAGGAAAACAAGCTCCGCCCCCTGGCGGCCATGTTTTTCAACGGATTGGAAATATTTGAACAATCTTGGTAAAGGGTGCCCCAAGGAACATTTGTGCAAAATAATTTTCAAATCGGGCCAGTACTTTTGGACAAGAAGATTTTTAAAGTTTTAACAATGCACATATAAGGAAAATAGGCTCCGCCCCCTGGAGGCCATGTTTTTCAACGGATCGGAAATATTTGAACAATCTTGGTAGAGGGTACCTCAAGGAACATTTGTGCAAAATAATTTTCAAATCGGGCCAGTTATTTTGGACAAGAAGATTTTTTAAGATTTGGCAATTTTCCCCTTTTCTGATGCCGCAGCAACCAAAGTTCTACTTGGAATTAAATTCTTTCAACAACTTTGAAAGAGGACCACCTAAGGACCATTCCTGTGAAGTTATTTTGAAATATGTCCATTGGTTAAGTAGAAGAAGTCATTTGTAGGAAATTGTTAACAGACGGACAGATGACGACGAAGACGGACACCGGACGGTGAGTGATCATTTTTTTGTGTAAAATATGGGATCTTTTTTTTTATTAAGAATTTAAGTCAAGTGGAAAACCCTCTTTCCACAAGTTTTCAAAAAGTAGTCTTCAGCTACAGCATCCACAGTCTTTTACATCAGGGAAGGGCTTTCATTAATAATATAGTCAATCAGTAACTAGTATGTAAAGTGTTAAGACATTCTTGTCTGAAACACTTTCCAACATTCAAGAAATCTGCAGTAAAAGACTACAAAAATATCTAATCAATAAGAAAACATTGTGGCAAAGAAGAATTTGCTCATTTTGATTTATTTTCTCATTTTGTAACAATGTTTACAAAAGTCGTCAGCTGCAGAGGGGGTCAGAAAGATTGTGTATGTGAGAAAGGGTTAAACATGCATAATTACTGAAAATATTGTGGCAAAAAAAGAAAATGCTCTTTTTGATTTTCACCTATTGTCACAATTTTAAAGAAAGTCGTCTGCTGCAAAGGTGGTCAGAAAGAGTTTGTACGTGAGAAAGGGTTAAAACATGCATAATTACTGAAACATTTTAAGATATTTTGGCAAAAGACGAAATTGCTCATTTTGATTATCACCTTAAGTAATTATTTCTTTGCTACATTAGAGTGACTAGAAGGTACATTCTCATGATTCAAATCACTCCAGAATTAGCAGGTCACCAAGATGCATGATACATAAATGATAGAAAAAGGATACAACTAAGCAGACCCAATTAAACAACAACATAAATATATACTCTGCTGGTTTTCCATCAAAAACACCTGAAATGAAAATATTAAAAATTCTGAATAATTCATAATAATTATAAAATCCTCTTTTTGGGAGGGATGTAAGTACTTAAAATATACCAGTAATAAAATTATAAACATCACAAAAAAAAAGAGTGAAACTGAAATTCACTTATTAACACTTTCTAACATATAGCGCTTTTTTCAGCAGACAACTTTTGAAAACATTGGGACAAAAGAAGAAATTGCTCAAAACAAGCAATTTCCTCTTTTGCCACAATGTTTTCAACATTTTTCAGTAAATATATACTCATTTATCCCTTTACCTCATATAGACGCTTTCTGACGCCTCTGCAGCTGACAGCTTTTTGAAAACATAGTGACAAAAGAAGAAAATGCACAAAAAGTGCAATTTCTCCTTTTGCCACAATGTTTTCCACTTTTTGTCATAGGTTATCCATTCAATTATGGAGATTTTTAATTTTTTGACAAAATACATTCAAAGTCGTCTGCTGCAGAATTGCCATATGAGGGAAAGGGTTATATGGATTTTCTATATTTTTGTCCACATCTTTCCAAAGTCGCCTGCTGCAGATTTGTTGTATGTCAGTAAGAGTAAAGTGATAACAATTAGGGCCAAGTTTGTTGGTGATTGGATAACGAATTATCGTAATTTAAACGTTCATCAATTAACTTTTGCCTACACACTACAAATGTGCAGCAGACGTCTTTTGAAATATCTTGACAAACAAGAGCGCCGCAAGCGAACAAAAACTTTCGTATGCTTTTTTCCCAAGTCGAAAAAGGGGCATTACTGAATAATTATTAAAGCCAGAGTTATGTGACTTGGTATAGACATGGGTGTTGTTCCTAGGAACATGTGAACCAAGTTTCTTTTGAAAATGTTGAAGGTTTTTTTAGTTATGAGGTAAGGTTATGGTTTTTTGATGACGCAGCAGACGTAGACGACGATGCCAAGGGTATCCAAATTGCTCTTTGTCTTTGAAAAACAGACGAGCTAAAATTCAAGTTAGAGAAGAATCATAAATATTCCCATTAAATATTTAACATTAACAAGAAGGGGGGTGCAAAATTAATAAAAGAATTTCTTTACCAAAAATGTAACTACATATTATTTTGATAATCTTTGAAATTTAAATTGTCGAATAGAAATTATTATAATGAGAACTTACATAGGGTTTGGTACGGAAATGTGTGCAATAACATGTAGTTAAGATAGCATATAGATAAAATTCAAGAAATGAACAAAATTGTCATATATTAAATATTGGCATTTTCAAAAATAATATCAATATAATTTAAATAACTGCTGATGACACAATTGCTTACCAGTTTCAAGTCGTGTTGAATATGAGTAGAGAAAATATAGGTTGATAAGATAATGGAACCCTGTTGCACTTGTAATAGGGTAGTAAAATACAGCTGTGATTGGTCTCCATATCTGAAATTTAGTAAATTATAAAACATGTAGATCTAAGCAAATGTTCTGAAATCATTAACTGATACATAAGAACCACCTCAATAAGGTGATTCTTTTAAGTATCATCAACATATCCCTTTGCCACATACAACAAACTTGCAGCAGACAACTTTGAAAACACCTGGGCAAAAAATATGAAAACCTTTATAACTGAAAAAATTTAAACCACTGTGGCCAAAGGAGAACTTGCTCATTTAATACAAGCAATTTTTTCTTTTGCCACAAAAAAAGCCCACAATGTTTTCACAGGTAGAGTTGTCAGGAAGAGTATCTTGGTCTCTATTATGAATGTTTTCTTCTTGTTTATGTTGTTGATGCATTCGAACATTTTCAATAAAATTTGGTGAAAAATGTTTGACTATAAAACAAGGAAGATGTTTTCTCATTTATCTTTAACTACAGTGATCAAATAAAAAAGCTATAAGTAATTGGAATATACTAAGAAAGTTAAGTTCTGTTTTCAAACACAGTGCAGCCTAAACTAAAGGTCTTCAATTCTTCCTCCAAATACAGGATTAATAAATTTCCAATCTTCAAAAGTCACCTGCTGGAAATGTGTCTGCAATAGGGAAAGTGTTAAAGTATTCCTGATTCATTTCAATTTACTAGATTCAAATTATTATTTCAGACTATACAGAATCATAAAAAATATTTTGGGTTTAGGTCAAATTATGCCAAATACATCTGCTGACATGCTGATCTACACCCAAATAGTCCCAAAAAAACAACTTTATTTGAGTAGAAATTAGTTTATACCATCACAGGAATGCATTGAATATATGACATTGAGTTTAAAATCATTTAAATGTGTAAAGGATGCACTGGAAATGATTGATTTGATCATTTTAAGTATTTTGACCTTGTTTGAAAGTGAAAGTAGAGAATGCAAAACACCGGTTTTGTCTGGGCCCAATTTGGTCCAAAATGACGATAACCATTTTTGTCTGGTGAATTCTTCTTGCATAATGCATGACCCCCCCTCCCAATGTTCTTTTGATTGTTTTAAAGCTTAGAGGTAATTCTTTTTCAATGATATATGGTGTTCTACATGAGAAACACTTAGAAAGTGTGACAATTGAGGACTGAAACTGGTCGATTTACATGGAAACAAAAAAGGTATTTATATGATCACCATAATGGTGTATTGTAACCTTTAGTGTGTTTACCTGAAGGTACGCTTTTTGGACCGTTTTAGTTATGGTGGAGCTGTTGCCCCTACACCCTGTTCCTGTGATACCTTTCTTACTTGCATGTTTTATTAACGTTATAAGATTTAAAATTCTAAATAATCGTAACTTATCACCAAGTACAGTACTAAGTGAAGTATATTCGAGCAATAATTTTATCCAGCTTTTAGGTCATCCGAAATGGTTGCAACTTTAAATAATATATCATATGCTAAAAATCACCGGCCTACCATTTTAACAAAACATAAAAGGACTTACCTGAAACTTAAATGCGACGAGTTGAAATACTAGAACCAACCAATGTGGATTCAAAAGACCAAATCTTCCGGCAAGGGGCAAAACAACGGACCCTGTAAACCAATATTTTGTGATAAATGGAATTCCTCGGTACCAGTCTCCTATGTCATTGGAAGCCATTGCAACTTGTGTTCTATGTTGTCAATTTGATAGACAAGCCTGATAATTTGTCAACAATATTTATATCAATAAATTTGATCAATCGAATTTGACGTGTCCTTCTCTGGTTGTATGTAACGGTATGTTTACGTATGTACTGATAATGTCCGGTAAATGTATCGCGGTATCGACGATCGTGATTGTTATGTTCTACATACTAGGAATCAAAGTTCACAAAAGTGTACTTGAAATTCACAATTATAATCTTATGCATTCCTCACAATATTGGAATTCTGTGTGAACTTTGAAAAAATGTGCTTCTTTTCACACCGAATAATTCAGAATCTAATGATTTTCCGGACTTTTGATACCGGGACGTAGAACTCAAATAAAATAAATTTACCGAAATATTATTATTATTCTAATTACTTAATTAGTCTAAAATATTCTATTGTCAATTTAAAATAATCATCTGAATGTTGAATAATTTTACGGATAAATTAATGCATAACAAATTTGAAAAACTTGCTAAACCTTTAAATTAAAGGTTATTATTTTTCCGTTCTTTGAACTAATTCTTATTATAGATGCGCGCTAAATCCAAACAAGTTTGTTCATATCGAAAATAGTAAACATTGTCGGTAAAACAACAGTTAAATGACAGATTATTAAATGTCAGATGTCTTCAGTGGAAATTTCCATGTGAAATCTCTTAATTCCGTTCATTTGTATGCTATCCGTTTGCAAGCAATATTGCCACCATGCAGACTCTTGACGTTTGCGGTAAAAATTCTGGAAAAGTTTGGCACAGAAAGCCCACACCATCCACAGACAATGGGTAAAGTGATGACTTTGACTTCACTTATAGAAAACAAATTGTTACCGATTTTCATAAAATTTCTTTCGTGAAAATATAGCACTCTGGCTCTAAACGGTATTTTGTTCAACAGACTCCAATTGAGAGACCTAGGTACCTAGGTAAACTTACTACTGTTTATCTGGGACTACTAATACGGAGAAGAGAAACAAGTGCGATAAGCTATATAGCTTTTCGTTCTTATCGATAAGCTATATAGCTTTTCGTTCTTATCGATCGTATTCCGCATTACCTGTACAAGGTTTATCTACCCGCTTATCAAGATTTACGTTTTAACAAAGAGTTTTGTAGAGACGACAAGCAATTGGAGCTTATCGCACTCATTTCTCTTCCCCGTATTTAAGTGAAATGGTAGTCCCACTCCCAGTAGTCCAGTCAGTAAGTGGGGAAAATGGGCTCAACATCAAACTAATTGCAACAGAAATGATATTATTGTTTTTTGATAGTTTAATACCTATACTATCACTGGTATAAAATCTACAAAAATCTACAGAGGGGAAATTGGTATATTTCCCTTGTTTATATGATAACCCAAAAGGTAGAAAACACCAACTGTTTTCAACATAATGTTTCTAAGTATCTATGCAAGGAACACATTTAAGTGGACATTGTACCTTAGTTTTTACATATATGATATATCTAACACACATGTAATCTGAATATAACATGAACTTATAAAAAATGATTTTACTAACTTTATATCAATTTATAGACATTTGTGAGCATAAGTTTCGAGGTATATCTGACCCCACCCACTTGTGCAAGCAGGCATACACATAACACTAAACATGGCCATAACGTAACTTAGATATAGAAGCAATCAATCAATTTGAGCAAAGGCTTGAGCAAAAGACAGGCAACAAACAGGCTGACTAATGCACAACTGAAGACAAATATTAAAAACATTGTAGAAAAAGAGGACTTTGCTCTTACAAAGCATACCTTTTCAACCCTGTTTCACATTTTGTCCCGGATTTTAATAATTTTGCATACTCAATAGCTATTCAAGGATGGTTTAAATTTCTCCGAAATGTCTATGTTTTGACTCACGTATTAAAAAACAAAACAAAGAAAACATTGCTGACAAAAGGAGCCATTTCCACTTTACCTACAAAGTTTTCAACACTGTATATAAACAGTTCTTCATAATTTCAAAATATTACATTTTGCTTCATAATATTATCAAAGATAATGCATTTAAATCTGCACATCGGGAAAAAAACAGTATAGTGCAAGACTAAGGATACAGGGAGATATACTTATTACTTTAACCCTTTCCCTCATACGACAATTCTGCAGCAGACGACTTTGAACATATTTTGTCAAAAACTAGAAAATCTCCATAATTGAATGGATAACCTATGACAAAAATTGGAAAACATTGTGGCAAAAGGAGAAATTGCACGTTTTGTGCAATTTCTTCTTTTGTCACTATGTTTTCAAAAAGACGTCTGCTGCAGAGGCGTCAGAAAGCGTCTATATGAGGGAAAGGGTTAAGAACTTACAGACTAGTCTCTAATATAACTACAATGATAGATTCAACAATGTAGGAATGACTGGAAATATATGGACAGCATTGACTGTTTACCTGCTAGGATATTTCTGCTTTGGAAACAATGAGGAAAATAGTCAACATACAGAACATATGTTTGGCTAAAATGGACAGTTGAAAAACATATTAGAAAAAGACAAATTGCTCTCTGAAAAATTTCTTATATTCCTATTGTTTTGTCAAACGCCGTTTGCAGCTGCGGTTTCAAAAGTCATCTATTCAGTAAAAGGTTAAAGACATGAACACTTTCTAAAAAAAAATACACTTATCCACAGTTTGCTTAATCATTCATTACATATGTTCATTCACCAGTATGGCTTCAGGTACATCTATAATTGAAACGTTTGTACATTGAATACCACGACATTCACCGCAGGCAACTGAACACTCAAGTCCGAGTTTTTTTTAGTCACAGTTTTCTTTACAGTGGCATTTGATAACTTTCAATAAACTTTCTGGTGCTGGTGCTAAATCAGTTTTAAATGGAAAGAGTTGATTGTTTTTTTCATACCAACCCCAGTCAGTAAGCAATAAGTCAGTGTCGTCATTTGTCCAGCATTGGACTTGGTAATACACTCTCATAGAATGGTATTTTGCTGCTGCTGATGTTGGAGGAATAGAATGAACTTGAACACATGTTTCTCATATTGTTACTTTCCTTGCAAACTTCCTAAACCTCAGTAAATCTAATCCTTCTGATTCATGACCACCTAAAAGAGCAATCATTGCGTTTTCACCAACTCTTAGTATTTCAGTTTTATCACTACTTTTATGAAATACCTCTGCATATAACTGAAACTGTTTGTCAGTAATTAACCGTTTTAGGGCCATCCCTTTACCAATTCCATGGATTTTAGAAGAGGAGTCACATCCTGTGAAAGCATGAATAAAAGGCAGAAGTTTACACACTGTTTGTCCTAGAACTAGTTTTGTTTTCTTTATGTCCCAAATTCTTGAACAACTACTGATCTGCTGCTTTGATCCGGATTTAAATAGTATGTCAAAGTGTTTTAAATTTGCATAATAGCAGAGTAATATCAAAAGATCAGTGTCTTCACCTACCAGTACAGTTTTGCTTTTCTTTGCATTGTCAATGGTTGTTTTGACAATCAATACATCTGCATCATCTCTGGCATGAAACACACAACAATTGACACTTAATCTGGTTCCACGCATGTTAATACATTGTTGTTTATTTTCTGGGTTTTATAGGAATTTGTCTTTCTTTCCTTTAAACAGAGTACTTTCTTTGAAATGAACATTTGTGCAAAATATACCATGTGAACGTCTAATATGTGCTAATATATCTTTTAGCCTATATATCTTTTATTGACGGCCCATACATACCAATCTAAAACAATCACAGGATGTTTGTATTGCTTCGACACATGATCTATATAAACATCACATATTTCGGCAAATGTAGAGCCATGTGCCCAATCATCCGAACGTTTGATGCACAATTGTTCTATACTTTTTTGAAAATCTAATGTTCGCACTACATAAACATCATGACTCCTCTTATTTCCGTGTATCTTTGCTGTTTGTCCACAAAACAAACATTTATCTTTAAAGCTAAAGGAATCACTACCAGATCTGAGAACTCTAATTTCATTTGATTCTTTATTTATTAGAACTTTTGTCAGCTTTAATACATTCAATATTGCAGTACCGTTTCTGACACTGTACATGCACAAATTGTCCAGGAAACGAAATCAAACTGTTTCCTCTCCCAGTACTGGCTTCATTTACACCAATGCATCCTTTTTTGCTAAGTTTTGCTTATTGGGAACCATTTTCTTCCATTCAAATAATACAGGTATCGTTTTCGATCTGAAAAAAATTGAAACCTCTATGAAACATTTTTTTTAAATATTTGAGTTTACTAAATGATCATATTTGAATAGAATATTAGTCTACATTTCTCTTAACATTAACCCTTTCCCTCATATAGACGCTTTTTCAAATCTAATCAATGATCTATCTTTGATTGATAGACTTTCCATATTTTAGCTTAGATGTATTCAAAGTTATCTGCTGCAGATTTATTGTATGTGGGACAGGGTTAAATAATCTTTCTTTGTTTATACCTCCTTGTACAGTATTTCAGTCTTGTCATGGTGTTTCATTGAAATGAAATAGAATGTTAATATATGAATATATCTACAAATCATGACTTAACTCAGAATCGAACCCGATTCTTTCGCTCCAGAGGTAAATGCTCTATCCACTACACAGACAGATGGACACACAGATAGATACACAACATATTAATTATTCTCAAGTTTCTTCCTGGCAAGGCAGATTACGCAACGATAGGTTACATATGTGTTCTAATGGTAGAGGGTATGCCCTACATACGGGAGGTCGCCGGTTCAATCCCCGGCCGGGTCATACCAAATACTTTATAAATGGTAGTGATGGCTTTCCCTCCTTGGGTTGTGGGCTTAGTATTAGGAATAATTGTTGAAAGTGGAGTAAAACACCTACACAAACAAACAAATATATATTGAGATTAGTAATTTTCCAATGAATGTTCTTCGCACATGAGCATACATATGTATGTATTTTGTGTGTTTTAGAGACATTCTTATAACTGTTAACTATTATAAAACTAAACAGATAAACATTAAATATCATTAATGTTTAATTAAACAGTTAAAAATGTAACAGTGCATGTAAACCCATTGAATACTCATATATTATAAATGTTCTAAGAGCCATCGAAAACCCATGACAATTTGCATTTAGCTACATACCATACTTTTACAAGTATCCAATGTACCATTGACAAGAATATTAATATTTACTCCAGCAATTAATGTGAAAAAATTATAAACACTTACCTCATATCATTGATTGTTTTATGTTTATCTGTTGAAATTCGTTTTGCAGACAAATCCATCTTGGGTTATCTAGAGGCTTGGATCAAAGTGTTGAAAGTCATACTTACCCCTCTGATTTTTAGCTCCACTGGCTGAAAGCCAGTCGAGCTTATGTCATGGCGAATTGTCCGTCGTGCGTGTGTGCGTTAACTTTTTCCTTTAAACGACTTCTTCTCCCTAACCACTTGGCCAATTTGGTTGAAACTTCATAGGAAGCATCCTCTCAATGTCCTCTCTTAAATTCCTTCAAATTGTTTTGATCCATCCATAATTCTGGTTTCCATGGCAACCAAAAGAAAAAAATAGTGAAAACTTAAAAAATCTTCTTCTCCAAAAGTGTCAGGCCGATTTTCAAATAATTTTGTAGAAATGTTCCTTGGGTGACTCTTTATTAGATTCCTTCAAGAAATGTTGATTTGGCGAAAAACATGGCCGCCAGGGGGGGCGGGGCTATTTTGCCTTATATAGCTATAGTGAAAACTTAAAAAATCTTCTTCTCCAAAAGTGTTCAGCAGTTTTTCAAATAATTTTGTAGAAATGTTCCATGGGTGACCCTCTATCAGATTCCTTCAAGCCATGTTGATTGGTAAAAAAACATGGCCGTCACAGGGCGGGGCGATTTTGCTTAATGGCTAAAGAGAAAACTTAAAAAATCTTCTCCTCCAAAAGTGTCAGGCCGATTTTCAAATAATTTTGTAGAAATGTTCCTTTGGTGACCCTTTATTAGATTCCTTCAAGAAATGTGGATTGGTTGAAAAACATGGCCGCCAGGGGGCAGGGCTATTTTGCATTATATAGCTATAGTGAAAACTTAAAAAATCTTCTTCTCCGAAAGTGTTCAGGCCTATTTTCAAATAATTTTGTAGAAATGTTCATCGGGTGACCCTCTATCAGATTCCTTCAAGCCATGTTGATTGGTCGAAAAAAATGGCCGTCAGAGGGCGGGGCTATTTTGCCTTATACAACCAAAGTGAAAACTTAAAAAATCTTCTCCTCCTAAAGTGTTCAGCCGATTTTCAAATAATTTTATAGGAATGTTCATTGGGTGACCCTTTATTAGATTCCTTCAAGAAATATTGATTGGTTGAAAAACATGGCCGCCAGGGGGCGGGGCTATTTTGCCTTATATAGCTATAGTGAAAACTTAAAAAATCTTCTTCTCCGAAAGTGTTCAGCCGATTTTCAAATAATTGTGTAGAAATGTTCATCGGGTGAACCTCTATCAGATTCCTTCAAGCCATGTTGATTGGTCGAAAAACATGGCCGTCAGAGGGCGGGGCTATAGTGAAAACTTAAAATATCCTCTCCTCTGAAAGTGTCGGGCCAATTTTCAAATAATTTTGCAGAAACATTCCTTGGGTGACACTCTACAAGATTCCTTTAACCCATGGTGGTTGGTAAAACAAATAGCCACCAGGGGGCAGGGCTGTTTGGAGATTTAATTTTTGCCTTATGGCCGTGGAGCGATACTGGCCCTCTTGGGCCTCTTGTTATCATTTCTAAAGGCATCTATATAGTGCTATCTTTGAAGTATTAAAACGCTGCTTTAATGTTATTAAAACAAAAGTTATTGATTTGGAGATCCTTTAAAACAAAAATCTATGTTAATGATTCATTTTGCAATTTAAATGCATGTGATCTATCAAAAATCAGTTAAGAGCTTGGTATATAGATCAAAGTACGGTGAGTATCCAAAATAAGCACATATTTTTATTTCTTCAAAGTCATTTATTTCAGTTATGGCTGCGTAGATTTGTGTAGATTTTGAATATGTTGTTATATATTCTATCAACCTCATTTTATTTAATAAAACATTTCTGTTGCAATTAGTTTGATGTTCAAGTATGTTCTGACTGGACTACAGTGGTTATGTAGGAATATTGGAAGGCTTTTTATTTTCGAAAATAATAGTAGTCTTCATATTTTGGCTACATTTGCGGTTATTGTTGATCCACAATTTTATTATGTGCATCTGAATACAATATGTCCAAGGATTTTTAGCTCTACTGGCCAGAAGGGCTTATGTCGTGGTGATTTGTCCGTCGTCCGTGCGTCCGTCCGTCCGTAAACAATTTCTTGTTAACACGATACAGTCTTCATACTTATACAGTAGTTAGATATCCATGAGAGCTCGGTTCCTTTCGAAAACCAGCCAGATCCGCCCATGCATGACTGGATTATGGCCCTTGAAATGGTCAAAATTGCTATAAAAGAGCTTGTTAATACAATACAGTCTTCTTTTTTGATTGTATCTCAACCAAACTTATACAGTAGTTAGATATCCATAAGAGCTCGGTTCCTTTCGAAAACCAGCCAGATCCGCCCATGCATGACTGGATTATGGCCCTTGAAATGGTCAAAATTGCTATAAAAGAGCTTGTTAACACAATACAGTCTTCACTTTTGATTGTATCTCAACCAAACTTATACAGTAGTTAGATATCCATGAGAGCTCAGTTCCTTTCGTAAACCAGCCAGATCCTCCCATGCAAGACTGGATTATGGCCCTTGAAATTGTCCAAATTGCTATAATTGAGCATGTGAACACAATAGAGGCTCCATTTACTATCTGATCTTCACCAAACTTAGATAGTAGTTAAATATTGATGAGAGCTTGGTTCCTTTTGAAAATCGGCCAGATCCGCACATGCAAGACTGGATTATGGCCCATGAAATTGTAAAAATTGCTATAATACAGCTTGTGAACACAAAAGAGCCTCCAATTACTATCCGATCTTCACCATACATACATGCTCTTGATTGAAAATGACCAAAGAACCATACCAGTAGAGCATAGGCCCTCATGGGCCTCTTGTTTGAAATAGACTTGCATCATGCATGATGTCACAGTCATCTCGAGGGTTAGACTTGTCTTGAAAGGGTATAGACATCTGTGAAATATCGGTACTAGTATGTGTATTGGACAGATATTCTATTGTTTATTGTAATTTAGATGCTTGATTGTGAAGAAAAATGGGAAAAAACACCTTGATTCCATTTATTTCATTCTATGCATGTTCGTAATTTTCGGCAATTTTGTGATTCTGTCTTTGCACTAATTTATAGTATGCTCGTTTTAAGCAATTTCTACTTTTGTCGAACAATTTTTTCAAAATTTTCTGCTGACAGGCGTCTATAATTGGGAAAGGGTTAAACAATAAGATGTGTCCTGGCACTCACCTTTAACATATTCCGGGCTACAATATAATATCTATATTTTCATAATCTGGCTTACTATCATGATTATCTTTTCTTTAAAACAGGTTAATGATCAATGTGAACCATAGCATGCCAAGTCCTGTGTCACAGGGGAGAAACATTCGCTTCCTCCATTCAGCATTTGATAACAATGGAGAAACCTTCCTCGCCGGTGACCATCAAGGAAATATTTACATGTTTGATTTGGGAAAGAATAGGTAAGCCTATACTATAGTATACCTAAGTAACCTATACACAGAGCTCTAGTTAAGGAGTGTTTTGCTTGTTCTAAAATCCTTATTTGACCCCCAAACCCAATGTTGGGGACCAGGTTTTCTCAAAAGATTTGTCCAAGTGAGACAATTCTTTTGTGTACCAACAACATAGGGTTTGCTTTAATAATAAGAGAGAAATTGTGGGAAAAGAGCTGAAAACCCCACATCATCTGGACCTCTGTATACAAGAAGTAGTAGCAAATTCAAAATAAAGTGGCACATATTCTGAAAGGATACTTGAATTTAAGGAAACAGTTTTAGCTATGCTGTTAGTTCTTTCCCATACAGATGCTTTCTGACGCCTCGGCTGCATGACTTTTGAAATCCATTTGAAACAAGGATGTCAACGCTTTACTTTAGCTCGTCTGTTTTTCAAAGAAGAAAGGTCGGGGTATTGTGATTCCCTTGGCACAACATTCATGTTTACTTTCATCATTTCAGATTTTCTATGGTTCAGAAACTTGGTACAGCATGCACAGCATTAGCATTTTGTCTACGCAAAAAGTCAGAGTTTCTCATTGGACTTTCAGACTATTCCCTAAAATGTTATGACACAGGTATTTATTTTTATCTTCTACCAATGACTAAAGGAATATTATGATTGTATGCATCATTGCATGGTTATGTGCATCACACGTTTTACCTCCAGGAAAGTACTCATGGTGAGTTTTCGTGATCGCCGTTTGTCCGTCTGTTGTCAACAATTTGCTTGTTAACACTCTAGAAGTCACTATTATTATCCAATCTTCATAAAACTTATTCAGTTTGTTTATCTTGCTGATTTCTAGGCCAAGTTCGAATATGGGTCATGTCAGGTCAAAAACTAAGTCACACAGTCAAATTGAAGGAAAATTCTGTTAACATTATGGAGGCAGCATTTTTAACTTGAGCATGTTGAAACTGTCTGATAAAATGTCTTGATGATATATAGGCTAAGTTCGAAAATAGGTCATGTCTTGTTTAAAAACTAGGTCACTAAGCAAAAATTGAGAAATATCTTGTTAACATGCAATGGAACGCAATTTTTGCTTCAGCAGCTTGAAATTTTTGTCAGAATTGTAGTTTTGATTATAGCTAGGCCAAGTTTGAATATGGGTCATATCCGGGACAAAAACTAGGTTACTAGGCCAAATTGAAAGAAAATATTCTTAACACTCTAGAAGCAGCATATAAAACTTGGGCATGTTGAAACTTTGTCAGGATAATTGTCTTGATGATGTCTAGGCCAATTTCAAATATAGGCCATGTTGGGTAAAAAAATAGGCAATAAGGCTAAAATTGATGGAAAATCTTGTCAACAATCTGGTAGCCATGTTTCTAACTTGAGTGTGTTAGAATTTTGTCTGAAGTGGAAGTTATAAATGTTTAATATCAAGGCTAGATTTGAATATGGGTCATGTCTGGTCAAAAACAAGGTCAATATACCAAATTGAAGGAAAATCTTGTTAACTCTGGTATTTTTGATGATTGTCTTGATGACATCTTGGCCAAATATGGATCATGTTGGGTCAAAAACAGGTTCACTAGGCCAAATTAAATGGAATCTTGTTACCACTCTAGGGTTTGCTTACCTGACCGCAAAATGAGTTATTGTCATTGAATATGTGGTTGACTCAACTCGGGTTATCGATTCGAGGGCCACTATGGCCCTCTTGTTTGACTTCTCTTAAAAATGCAGTAGTTTTAAAAAACGTGCTTAGTTAAAAGTCATTTACTTCCATTGTGAGGCAAGTTCTTGCATCTTGTAATAATCACTCTATCTCAATGTCTGTTTCCTAGATACTAAACTGTACTCAATTTCCGTGTTCGGGAAGCTTGGAGCCGTCCCTGTATTTTGTCCCTGTGCTTGTATAACATATGCAGAGAATTTATATTTTGATCATTTCTGATACTAAATGGTGTATAATTTCAGATATTCAGAGCTTTAGGTTTATAGTTTTTTCAAACACTGTGATATTGTTTTTCAAAATCAATTATTTGTTATGTGCAGATCAGAATCATTTGACTTCTGATTATATATATATATATGTATGACTTAATTAATGAACTTGCAATGATAAAAAGATATGATATACAGTTTGACCTTAGCCCTCCCATGCAGAAGCATTTTGATGCATTTTTAGCAGATGACTAATCATGACTCATAAGGAGCAATTTCTCTATGTTTTCATCTATTCAATAATTACAGTTTTCTGAAAGTGGGGAAGGGTTATGATTTAATTACACTTGATAAAAAATATTCCCATTATTTGTTCAATAAATAATTTCAAAACCTTAGAGTGTCAGTAATGTTTTACCATTTCCCACTTACAACAAATCTGAAGCAGACAACTTAAAAATCAAGGCAAAATCATGGAAAATCTCCCAAGATAAAACTGAAATTATTGAATAGAGTTGAAAGTAGGTTGAGTTAAGTTCCTTGGACTTTGAGCTCCATTCATATATATTTTTTATTCCCTAGAAACTAAAGAGATGGTTGCCTGGATGAAAGGTCATGAGTCCTCCATACATAGTATCTCTGTCCATGCATCAGGACGCTATGCTCTCACCACATCCGCAGACACTGCCCAACTCTGGGATCTTGACACTTTTCAGAGGAAGAGAAAACTTTCCATCAAAGAAGATGTTGGGATAGTCCAGGTATTTCAAGAACATCCTTTACTTTGGTCACACTGACTTGTTTTAACCCTTTCACACTTGTTGACGCCTTGGCAGCAGAGAACTTTTGAAAACAGTGTGACAACAGTAGAAATTTTTCAGTAATTATAAATTCATTTATAGAGATTTTCCATGTTTTTGCATGATTGTTTTCAAAAGTCGTCTGCTGCATATTTGCTTTATGTTGGAATTTGTATTTGTTGAAAATGAGTGTTTGAACTGGAGCTTGCAACCTTGTTGTGCACCTAATGTGCCAATTAACTCTTTCCCCCTCGTTCAACAAATCTGCAACAAACAACTTTGTAATTGTCTAGGCAAAAAATATAGAAAAATTCTATAATGAAAGTATAATTCTTGCCAGAAGTTGAAAACATTTTGGCAGAATGAGGAATTGCAATTTCTTATCTATGACGTGAACTTTGAATAGTTGAATAACTCATCGTTTGATAGAGTATCTCAACATTTTCGGAATTCATATTAAGACATGAGAATAAGTTACATTTAGCAAGAATAAAATTAAAAAGAAATATACACCCGTTTTCAGAGGAGACTTATCTGTGGCCGGCTGCATCAACAAAAGTTGTTCACGCTCTTTAAAGAATCCCAATCCGATTTCCCCCAAACTTGGTCACAATGTTTCTAGGGACAATATCTTGGGCAAGTTTGATATCCAGATTGCTTGAGACTCTCCAGAGTTAGGGCCCTTTCCCTCATATAGATGCTTTCTGCAGCAGACGGCTTTTTGAAAACATAATGACAAAAAGAAGAAATTGCTCAAAACAAGCAATTTCTCCTTTTGCCACAATGTTTTCCACTTTTAGTCATAGGTTATCCATTCAACTATAGAGATTTTCTATACCTGACAAAATATGTTCAAAGTTATCTGCTGCAGAATTGTCGTATGAGGGAAAGGTTTAAGGCCCATTAATTGGTAAAACAAATTCTAGTTCTCTGTCCACTCTCTTTCTCGAGGAGTGTTTATGTGATGTTTGATCCTGTTTTTTTCCATTTACAGGTATTTTTCCTGCCATTAAGCAACACTATTGTAACAGGATTTAGAGATGATACAATCTTTGCATGGGAGTCTGATACGCTTGCTTGTAAATATCAGTTACCAATACCACCAGGAAAATCCCCGCAATATAGAACATTCGCATCTACAAAGTAAGTGCACCTTTTTACATTCTTCACATTCAAAGTTTGTACCATTAGCATATTGGTTGCTAGAATCAGAGGTCAAAATAAGAAGAGTAATCCTCATTTGACCCCCAAACCCTATGTTGTGGGTACTCAAAAGAATGGGATTAGATTGCTTTTAACAACCTCTATATGGTGACAGATGGTACAGACTTTCTTTTGTTTTTACCAGCTGACATCGAAAGGGATATAGGAATTTAATCATTGTCATTCTCTGTGTCTGTCTGTAAAACAAAACATGCAATGCAAATCAGATTTAATCATCTCTAAACTATAACCCTAATCTGAGATATGCATGACACAACCTTTATGTTGACCTATTTGGTTGTTTTGAGTTCTGGTCATTTGCCTGTTCACACTATCTAGTGGGGATGTTTCCATGTTTAGCATTACGTTTATGTTTTCAGAGATGGGCGTGTATTAGCTGCTGGAGGGAGATCAAGGTTCATACATCTCTGGGCTTTGGACACAAGAAAACTCCTCCGTATTGTGGAACTTCAGGACAAAGTCACAGCTGTTAAACAATTATTATTTTTGCCAGATAATTTTGACAATGGTGCAAGTCAGGTAAATTACGCTTTCAATGTTTGTAAATTTTTAATGAAGATTGATCAACCTTCTTTCAAGTAAACTGAAATAACCTGTCGGATACAACATTTTCTCAATTGTTGATCTTTCTTCATTATCCTGATGAAGGCTCCAAAAAGGAGTTAAGCCTTGCAATTAAAAATATAAACTCTCAAAAATGTCTCATTTCTAAATTTTATAATTCTTTATGCATTTGTCAAATTCTTACTGAGAAAACTCTGAATAATTACCCTTGGCAAATGGTGAATGTGTTATTTAACCTAAAAACCTTATCACTTTCTCTTACTGATGAGGAAACCTTATGGAAAACTATTCAAATTGTTAGCAGATATATCTAGGCCATTCTATAACCCTTTCCCTCATACGACAATTCTGCAGCAGACGACTTTGAACAAAAACTGGAAAATCTGTATAATTGAATGGATAACCTATGACTAAAAGTCACAATGTTTTCAAAAAGCAGTCTGCTACAGAGACGTCAAAAAGCGTCTATATGAGGGAAAGGGATAATTGGTAAAAGAAAAAATATTTTTTTCCACAGCATTTGTCAACATTTGTGCATTACAGGTGTTAGGGGTGCTGTGTCAGGATGGAATCATGAGGTTTATCAACATTCACACCTGTAAACTTCTGTTTGATGTCGGAGAAATTTCAAACAAAATAAATAATGTTACTGTCAGTCCAAATGGACGATATGTTGTGGCGGTCAAGGAAGATGGAACGATGGGAATTTATAACCTTCATTTGTTAAGTGCAGAGATAAATAAGGTAAGCTAATGAGGTTCTTATTATTGTAATTTTTTATTCCGATTTACCATAGTATATGAAAAGTTGGATTAGCTGCTAAGAAAAGTTTCAAACATCTGAGGTAAAATTTGTAATATTTGGAACATTAGAGGCATACTTTTGATACATAGTTGTAAACATTCTGGAAAAAGGGAGAAATTTTTCATTTTGAACAATTGCTCCTTTTCTGAAAATGTAGTTAAAGATTACATTGCTGTTGAGGTGTCAAGGGATGGGGTTATGAAAATACTGAAATTTACATTTTACCCTTTTCCACATATAGACGCTTTCTGAGGTATTTGCAGCAGACGACTTTTGAAAACAATTTGAAAGCAATTGTCCTTTTACTATTTCACAAAATTCAAATACAGAAAGACTGATCCAACAGGTTTTCTAAAGTAGTGTATTGTTCTGTACAAAGGTCTGAACCTTTCCCTCATACAAATTACTTTAAATGATTATTTGACATTGTAGGAAAAGAAGGAATTGCTGAAAATCAATATTTTCTGCGCTTCCCATACTATTGTCAACTTTGTATTGAGTGAGATTTTTTTCAAATGTTTTCGGAATTTCCCGTTTTCTCATTGGATGTTTACAAAGGCATATCACTTAAGATAAACAGTAAAATAAAAAAGTATAGTCTTACATAAATTTAACTTATGATTTATTCTTTACCAGCCCCCAGCTCCATTAGTGAAGGTTGTCACTAGTAACAAAATGTCTGACACGATATCAACAGATAAGTCTTCCAAGTCAGAGAGAAGCCAGAGGTCAGCCAGAGTTCGGCCAAGAACAGCCCCAGCAAGAGGGAAAGAAAATCGAGCTGTTTCCTTTGAACAAGATTCTGGTTTAGTAAGTACTTTTGCTACTAAGCTTGTCCCTTTACACTCTCCGCTTTTAATGTGTAAGCAGCAGGCAATCTCAATTTAAAAATTGTGGGAGATGGGAGAAAATGGTCATAATTGGCAATTGCTACTTTTCCCAAAAGGAAATTATATTCTATTTCAAAATAAAATTATAAATAGTGAATATTTTGTATTATAAATATTTTTCATTTGGAATGGTCTGTAACAGGTTTTTAAAATGAAAAATTAATAGGGAATTTAACTTTTTACCTGATATGTCAGTGTATTACCTCCAGTATGATAATACATGGGGAATAAATGAGTAGTGCTCCAGGAAAAACAACCTTAACTCTTTCAGCGCCAAAGGCAATATTGAGGTTTTTGCAAACAATACTGATTCAGGCGAGTCAGCTCGTAACGAGCTGTCTCACCTGAAATCAGCATTGTTTGCCTTTTAGTTATCAAAATAGTCCAAACTTTTATTACATAATAAATGGAGACGCCCGATTTTGAACATGGAAGAGTCGCCTTTAAACAATTCGGCACTGAAAGAGTTAACTTAATTGTAACAAGTCTGAAAATGCCACAGGATTCAAATGGATACTGATTTACAGATTTTCTTTTTGAACCTAATGGCAAGAGTTTAAAAATGGTAGTAATGGCTGCCTTCCTTGGTGCTCAGGGTTGCGGGGTTAGCATTATGACTGACTAGCTGCTGTCAGGATAAATGGACCAGTAGTACTGGTAACTTACCAAGGAAATGGTGTGATATAAACAAAAAAATGTTGAAAGCGGCGTAAAAAAGCAATCAATCAATAAAACCTCAAGACTTATTAGTGAACAATGCTTAACCAGAGACAGAGCTGGATCTTCACTGGTCATGGATGCCTTAAGGTTAGTTTTCACAGAGAGATGCTAAAATGTGGATCAGTGAATGTGTAGTATGTATGTATGTACGACCAATAACTCTGCGGTAGACAAAAATATAAAGAAACATTGTCAAAAACGGAGACATGGCTCAATAAAAACCTTGTCAGCATTATAATATATTATAATACTTATGTGAAGAGTAAAAAGATGAAATTATATTTATAAGAAGATGTTAAGTCCCATTAGAATGTCTAAAACATTTAGCCTTTCCCACATACAAAAAATCTGAACCAGACAACTTTGAAAACATATAAACAAAGATATGGAAAAGAAAGCATAGTTATTGACTAGATTCAAAAACATTGTGGCAAAAGCAGAAATTGCTTATTCTGCTGAAAATGCGTCTGAACGTGTCTTAACTGGAAAAGGTTAAATGCCATGGGAGGCATATTTTTTTACTCTTTAATTTAAAACATTGTATTAAATGCAATGAAAATCTATTCAAATCAACAACAAAATATGAGACTAGGTTTTAAAATTTAGAATGAAAGAAATTATAATTTGATTCGAACATCTAATGTTCCATGTTTTAATTTTTTAATACAGAGAGAACTTCCAGATGGTTTGAATATGGAAAGACTGCAAGCAATTTTAAAAGGGTATAATGAGTACCCTGCCAAATACAGGTTAGTTCATCTATATTACCCAAGTCATTTCTATCTCAATTATAATTAATATATTAAAATTTACTTCTAGAATATATTTGAAGGTTAATTGATATTGGATAAAAAGGAATCTAGTTATATCTCTGTTATGAATCACATATAGATGCATAGGCATAAAACATCTAGAGGTTAACTTCGAAAATTTACATTTAAGGATTTCCCACATCACCTTTTCTGCAGCAGAAAACTTTGAAAATATTTAGGAAAAAATATGAAAAATCTTGATATAATGATATATAATAATGGAATAGAGTTGAAAACGTTTTTGCTACAATATTTAAAAAAAAAAATTGTAAGCAGCAAATTTGTAAAAAGTGGGATAGGGTAAAGGCGCAAGACAATGGAGACTTCATTAGTCTTCACTGTTTGCAACAAGACTGCTTATTGTCTGATGCAGCTCTCATAATATGTTTATGGAAGGGTAGAACCCCACACTAGATGTCCTTGCAGTGTCTCTATTTATAAAATTGATCAACCTGGTCAGTAGAAATGGTTTTTGGGGCAATATGAAACATTTTACAATCTATGAATTTGTAATCATCAGGGTTTTAGAAAAGTATGATAATGACATCATTATCTAGAACAACCTATCTACTTACATTCATTAGTTTCACCATTTCGCACTTACAACTAATCTGGAGCAAATATCTTTTCCACATACAGCAATTCTGCAGCCTAAACATCTTGAAAATCTCTATAAAGGAACGTAAAAGTATTGAAAAAAGTTGGAAAAATTGTGGCAAAGGGAGAAATTGCTCTTATGTGCAATTTCTCCTTTTGTCACAATGTTTGCTGCAGTGGTGTCAGAAAGAATCCATAAATCAAGTCTTACCAAAATACCATTACGCAAAGTTCCATGCACTGTCCTGCCTTGTCAAATAATTATAATTATAAGAATTTGTATTGTGTTTTTACATTTACTGTAGAATGTTTATATGGAGATCAATACTGAGATTACCAGAAAACCATGCTGCGTATGGTGCCCTCGTAGACAAAGGAACATATCCTGCCTATTCTAAATTGAACGAGGAATACCCTATTAAAAGTAGAAGACTCGTTAGAATATTACAAAGGTAAGGCACAATTTCTACAAAACAGATGATATTACCCCTTTTCTGGCATGCTAGATGCATTTTATCTCGTCTGCTAAAGACAACCTTTTGCCACTAAGTGTTCAAGTCTATTAAATAATTATACATGTACTTGCATTTTAAAAACTTTGCCCAAATGTTGTTAACCTTTTCCCACATACAGACACGTAATAAACAAATTTCTCCTTGTGCCACAAACTTTTTAACTCTTTTCAATAATCCAACTTTCATAAATAGGAGAACTTTCCATATATTTACCTAGATGTTTTCAAAGTCGTCTACTGCAGATTTGTTGTATGAGGGAAAGGGTTTAAGTCATCTGCTGCAGATGAGTTGTATGTGGGAAAGGGTTTACTGTTTACCTGATATGATGATATCCATATAGTAATCTGCTTTGAAACCCCAAAGAATAATATTAGAAAAAATATGGATGCATAGCTTGGGAAAACTGTTTGTTTTGAAAAAAAATATAAAAACTTTAAAAGGTTGGTTTCTCACAGCACATCTCATTATGTGACATAAATGTATTGATCCGGCAGCATAGAAAATTTGAAAACATACTAGAAGAAGGAAATTATACCTCAAAATAATCAACTTTTCCTTTTTGAGCCCTTTCCCACATACAGAAAACTTTTAAGGTATCAAGGCAAAACTAAAGATAATTAAATGTATAATTCTTGCATATAGCTGAAATAATTGTGGCAAATCAAGTAATTGCTTGTGATGAGCACTTTTGCCTCAATTATTTGAAAAGTTGTGTACTTCATAGGTGTCACAATGCGTCTGTATGTTGGAAAGGAGTAATTAACTGAATTTCAAAGTTACATAAGTACAATATGCAGTTAGTGGTTATTTGATTTAAAACATGCTATTTCTTTTTGACAGGACATTATCAGGTTTAGCCAACTGGTCCAATATATTTGGTGAAACACAGTACCTACCTGTCCTTGCTTTCCCATTTGTGAAGCTCTTCCAGAATAATCATCTTGTAGCTTTTGAAATCATAGCCAGTATTATGAGTGAGTATACCTTATGTATGGTTTATAGATTGCTGGTATAGTCCTCTAAGACTGTCTGGATGGTGTCACATGAGAACTTTTGTTGTCATCCTGCTGTAACTGTTGGTGTCACTAAGCAGCGTGTTTAACTTTACAATCAAGCCCCCATCTTAAAAGCTGTGTTGATCTTTGACAGAACTAGTTATATTAGTGTATTACATAATGTTATCATTGAAATATTTTTAAAGTTTAAATATACGACCAGTAGGTTGAATATGTTAAATAAGCAAATATTATTGCATACTTTCATTTCGTCCCTTCACTTTGCATTGACAAGACAAGGCATTATTTTTCGATCATGACCATTTTTAACCCTTTCCCTCATATAGACGCTTTCTGACGCCTCTGCAGCAGACGGCTTTTTGAAAACATAGTGACAAAAGAAGAAATTGCACAAAACGTGCAATTTCTCCTTCTGCCACATTATTTTCCACTTTTTGTCATAGGTTATCCATTCAATTATGGAGATTTTCTATGTTTTGACAAAATACGTTCAAAGTCGTCTGCTGCAGAATTGTCGTATGAGGAAAAGGGATAAGGGAGTGCAATAAGGTTTCTCAGACCAAACTATTTTTCCATGTAAACAAACATAGAGATCATTGTTTCGATTTCCTCTGTAGCTCGACTATTCAGAGAATAAGGAAGGTTATTGCAGTCGCTTTTGCATCAGCGTTGGTGTTGCAGCTTTGATCAAAGTTTTGCATGCAAGCCCTTTTTTCACAAACCACAAAATCCATTGCTTCACAAACTTATTAGATGTCATTACATAACCTTGCAGGACAAGTTCAATAATTCAACATAAGTTTTTTTTACTGAAACCCCTTTTGGTACATAGAAATACTATCACCTGATAAAAAAAAGGAACGAAGGTTACCGTTGACTCGGTGCATGCATGTTTGTCGAGATTCTCTGTCAAAAGAAAACACCCACTTGGTTATGCCATATTTTATCATTTCAAGCCACTATCTCATTTACCAAAGTTTACCATAGTATCAAATAGTCGAGCATGCTGTCTTACAGACGGCTCTTTTTATACTTATAGGGTTTGTAGTCTAATCTACTTTAAGTGCATAATTTGTCATTATAATGATCTGGATAGCGATCAGCCTGAATATCTGAAGTCATCTGCTGCATATTTGCTGTATGTGGGAAAGGGTTAGGGTTAACAGTTCAGGGTCAATAACTGATTATCATTTTTTTTTTTCCATGCCAACTTGATGGTATCAATCTAAATGTATGCCATAATGTTCAATAGACACAGAAAAATATACCATGCATTTTCACTTTAATGAAATACAGAATGTTTTTCCACTGTATCATATCAACGACTTAAAAATGGTAGTAATGGCTCCCTCCTTCGCGCTCAGAGTTAGCATTATATTGTCAGAATTATATTTGAGCATGTAATGAAATTTTCCTTAGCACTGCAATTATCACATGCTTCTAGAGTTCTACTGCAGGTTATGATTCCAGGATATTCATTTGGGATGTAAATTTTTCAGTAAACTGGGCGGAGCACTGGTTTGAATATTTCCCAAATCCACCAATCAACATACTAGGAATGGTAGAGAATGTTATTGCACACCATGACAGATACTTGCTGCAGCATTTTGTTAAATACAACGTCACTTCACAGGTAAGTTCTTTTTAACCCTTTCCCTCATATAGACGCTTTCTGACGCCTCTGCTGCTGACGGCTTTTTGAAAACATAGTGACAAAAGAAGAAATTGCTCAAAACAAGCAATTTCTCCTTTTGTCACAATGTTTTCCACTTTTAGTCATAGGTTATCCATTCAATTATAAGAGATTTTCTATTTTTGACAAAATATGTTCAAAGATGTCTGCTGCAGAATTGTCATATGAGGGAAAGGGTTAACAAACTTTTTTCACTTGTCAGAGGTCTGTATAAGGAGTACATAGGTGGATCTTTGTCCCAAAAAGACCATTATTTTGAGTACCAACAATATTCCCACAACATAGAATGAGGAGGTAAAATAAGAATGTGAAATATCTAGTCATGCTCCTTGTATAGCATTTGTAAAATTATCTTATAAACTGCAGTTGATGATGAACTGGTTTTATTGTGTCACCTGCGTAGCATGGTAGGCACTTAGGGATTACTTTTGTCCGGCATCTGTCTGTCAGACTGTCCGTCGGTCCGTCTGTCTGTCGTCACACTTTTTCGTCACGTTTTCAAATAACTTTTTTTACATTGAAACTTCGGACAAATATTTATATCAATGTGTGTGATTGGTTCACAAAAGGGGGATAATCCAAATATTTTTATATCAGAGTTATTGCCCCTTTTCTGTCAAAAATTAAAATTTTCTGACAAGGCCCCGGCAGGTGACACATGTGCTCCGGGGAGCACTCCATTCTAGTTTACCCTAGCCGTGCAGAGTTAACTATTTGGCGAGCATGCAAAAATGCATTGTGATCAGTTATTGTTAATGTTAGCCTATTGTAACAAACCCACCAATCAAATTACGTTTACTTTACAGTAGCTGTATAAATGTGATTGGTTTATTTTCTAGAGTAGGCTAAAGTAACAGTTTAGAAACTTTAAAACACTGCTGATATGCAGTTTAACCATTTATCACATACAGATGCATTTTGACACATCTACATGAAACAACTCAAAATGTACAATTTCTGCTTTGACCACAATGTTTTCTACTCTTCGATAAGTATTCTTTCATTTATAGAAATAGTAAATATTTTTGCATACATGTTTTTCATTGCCCTCTCCTGCAGATTGTATTAGCAAGATACTAATTTTAGCTTGACTAGTCTATTTGAAGAATATTGAGGGATATTGCAGTCACTTTTGCTTTGGTGTTGCAGCTTTGGTTAAAGTTGTGCATGCAAGGCCTTTCCTCTAAAATTACAAATGCTATTGCTTTAAAACTTCACATACTTAGTTGAGGTCATCACATGACCTTGCACGACAAGTCCCATAACTCTACATCAGATTCTGACTCAATTATGCCCCTTTTTTAACTTAGAAAATCTGCTTAAAGTTTTGCAATCAACGCCTATTCTCACAAGCCACAGTTGCTATTGCTTTGAAACTTGACACACTTATTGGATGTCATCACATGACGTTATGGACTAGTCCAATAATTCAACATCAGATTTTGACTGAATTATCCCCACCTTAGCTGTCGATGCGCCATAAAACAATATACATTCATTCTGAATTATCCCCCTTTTAGGACATAGAAATACTATCCCCTGATAATGAAATAAATGGAACTTACCAATGACATTCACTGTCAAAACAAAATAATCACCTGGTACAGCCATAATTTGCAATATCTTCACCCAAGACTTAACCAACTTGATTTATGTTACTATACCATCAAGCCACTTTCCAGTAACCACTGTTGACTATAGTATCAAATGGCAAAAAAGTCGAGCATGCTGTTCTTATTCATTTATTCCTCAACAGGGAAAACCTTCGAATGATTAGGTTCACAAAATTCAGATACACAAGAATACGTGTGAATTTGTTAGGGACTTAGTAAATGTAAATGATTGAATGATTGAAGAATTATAATTTAAAGTCCTAAGTACAAGCTTAAAACCCAAATATATCAACCCTTTACCGACATGCAGACACATTTGACCCATCCGCAGCAGATGACTTATTAAAAGATTGAGGCAAAAAGCAAAATTGCTCATTACAAATTATTAAAAATCTCCATAAATTAAGGAATATTTATTGAAATCAGTGGAAAACATTGTGGCATAAGGATAAATTGCTCCTTACAAACATTTGCCATAGTTTTTCCTAAAGTCGTCTGCTGCAGATGTGTCAAAATGCCTCTGCAGCAGACACCTAAGAAAATCACTGTTGTTTGAAATAAATGCTAAATTTGAGATACTACTTACTCCCTTTTCAACAATTTAATTTGTTTCTAAATCAGACTTAAATTTTTTCACAACTTGTCTAAATTATATTTTAATCAGACGTCTCTAGAAATATTAAACTGATAGATTGAGGACAATTGAAAGAATTGTGAGAAAGAAAAGAAATTGTCCATTATGGGCATCTCCTTATCCCCCATGGCTACCAACCAATTCCTTCCATAGGGTGTTAGTACAAATGGATCAGCCATGCCTTACATATAATTACAGTTCAACCTGTGTTTAAAGACCACCCATGGGAAGAGAACAATCTGGTCTTTGTTCACAGGTGGTTTTTGATTACTGGGTCAATTATGCAGTTAATAAGTAGTTGGGAAATTAAAAGTGTGGTTGCTAAAGACAGGGAATTGATAATTATAGGTGGTCTTTAGCACAGGTTTGACTGTATGTATAAATAGTTTTATTCCGTTTTGTATTTAAGCAGTTTATTTGTTACAACAACCTCATCTTTGCTAGCCAAGGCTACTTCGTACATTAGCATTCCTATAAGTAATTATGGTAATGTAATGGACAAATTACCCTTGCAAAGATGCAACAACCTAGGATCAGCATCTAATTTAATTTGAAAATAAATGAATCTTGATAAGAATTCCCCAATTGACCATGCATTATCTATGGAATTTGACTTTGCTTTATGGTGTTTAAATACCAAAGTGAAAGTCTCTTCTCTAGACCCTCATGTATAATGTATGAACCAAGTTTAACCATTTCCCACATACTACGGATCTGCAACAGACGACTTTGAAAACATCTTGGCAAAAGCATGGAAAATCTTTATAAATGAAAGTATATTTATAGCATACTTGAAAATATTATGGCAAAAGTCTGGAAACTCTCTATAAATGAAAGAATATTGATAGTGTAGAGTTGAAAACATTGTGGGCATCACTTCTCCTCTTGCCACAAAGTTTTCAGAAGACATCTGCTGCAGATGGGTCAACTGTGTCTGTAGGTGTGATTAGTGTTACACGAGACAAGAAGGTGATTGTCTGTTGAATATGTTTTTCACTCAATTTTCTTACTGATTTGTTTTGTCAAGAAAGCTTCAGTTACTACATCAGACATTTGTTTTGCCATAATAGCACCATTTGGTGGAAACATTAACACATTATCGGCAAGTTTCCACAATATTGATTGTACTTAATCAGTACATACTTGGCAGTTATACTTGATTTCAATTATTACTAGTACAAAGTGTCAAATTCCAAAAATATAATCTTGTGTTATTTTGCTCCCAAGCCCTTTTCCTAATATAGGCAAATAATGTCTAGCCAAAATGCCCAGGCGGTAACAGCAAGAGCTATCAATCAAAGGGTCCGGAGTTTGAATCAGGGTTCTGCCATTCTTTTTCTCCCATAATTGACTAAAGTCACTGTGGCTTGGGTATTAATATTTCATCAATGGATGAAAAGGTCTCTGTGGGTAGCTGGCCAATTGGCTGGACAAAATGTTGTTTAGAGTACTGATATGAGAAAACCAGTAAACACATGGGTTGGTGCACTTGTTGCCATGATATAGCTGAAAATGGTGTTAAACTTCAAACAATAAAACAATTATTTTATGCCTCTGTGGCAAACGAAATTAACAAAATGTACTTCTTAGCAGATGTTACATTTTTATCCTTATACATTTTGTAGAGATCTGAAAATAAATATCAAAGGGTTTATCTTTGAGTTAGTTCAAACTTATTTATTTTACATCTATTTCGAAACAAGCTTTCAGCTTATAAAAGTCATACTTTATTTCTGCTTCCTGGAGAACTAACCAGTACTCTCTCCATTTGTATCTGAAAATTTCATTGCAGAACCCTCTCGTGAACCCTTTCCCACATTCAACAATTCTAAAGCAGACTACTTTTAAAACATCTGGATAAAAATGTGAATTATCTCTGTATGTGAAAGTATATAATTATTGATTAATGTTGAAAACATTGTGGCAAAATGAGAAATATCTCCTTTTGTCACAATTTATGAAAATGTTTTCTGCTGCAAAGGGGTCAAAATGGGTCTAAATGTGGGGAAGAGTTAAGGGGTTGAATCCAGGAGCTTTGATCCAAGACTGACTCTACCACTGCAACACAACATTAGAAATGTGTCTTTAGAATAGCATTGAAGAAAAACGTGATTGGAGTTTGAATATGTTTTTCACACAATTTTCTTACTGATTTGTTTTGTCAAGAAAGCTTCAGGTACTACACCAGACATTTGTTTTGCCATAATAGCAACATTTGGTGGAAACATTGACACATTATCGGCAAGTTTCCATAATATTGATTGTACTTAATCAGTACATACTTGGCAGTTATACTTGATTGCAATTATTACTAGAACAAAGTGTCAAACTCCAAAAATATAATGGAAACTTCTTGTGTTTTTGCTCCCAAGCCCTTTGCCTAATAAAATCAAATAATGTCTAGCCGAAAAGCCCTGGCTCCTGTGGTAACAACAAGAGCTATCAATCGAAGGGTCCGGAGTTTGAATCTGGACTCAGCCATTCTTGTTTTCCCCTTAATTGATGGTTACTGTTGCTTGGTCATTAATCTTCCATCAATGGATGAAAAGGTATATGTGGGGAGCTGACAAAATGTTGTGTAGAGTACTGATCTAAGAAAGCCAGTAAACACACAAGTTGGTGAACTGGATATAACTGAAAATGGTGTTATACTCCAATCAATAAAACAATTATCTTATGCCTCTGTAGAAAAGGAATATAAAAGAAATGTACTTCTGAACAGATTTTACATTTTTATCCTCTTACGTTTGGGATTTAGTATAGATTTGAAAAGGAATATCCAAGGGTTCATCTTTGAGTTAGTTTAAACTTATTTATTTTATATCAATTTCGTAACAAGCTTTCAGCTTATAAAAGTCACACTTTATGTCTGCTTCCCGAAGAATTAACTAGTTCCCACTCCATTTGTATCTGAAAATTTCCTGGGCAGAACCCTCTCGAAATCATCTAGACAAAAATGTGAAAATCTCTGAAAGTGAAAGTATATAATTATTGATATACGGTGAACAAATTGTGACAAAATGAGAAATTGCTCATAATGAGCAATATCTCCTGTTGTCACAATTTTTTAAAAAGGTTGCTGCTGCAGAGGCGTCAAAATGTGTCTTAATGTGGGAAAGGATTAAGGGATTGAATATAGGAGCTTTGATCCAAGACTGACTGTGGGTTGAATGTGTTTTTCACACAATTGTCTTGCTGATTTGTTTTGTCAAGAAAGCTTCAGGTACTACACCAGACATTTGTTTTGCCATAATAGCACCATTTGGTGGAAACATTGACACATTATCGGCAAGTTTCTACATTATTGATTGTACTTAATCAGCACATACTTGGCAGTTATACTTTATTGCAATTATTACTAGTACAAAGTGTCAAATTTAATAAATATAATAGAATATTCATGAATTTTTGCTCCCAAGCCCTTTCCCTAATAAAGGCAAATAATGTCTAGCCGAAATTCCTTGGCTCAGATGGTAGCAACAAGAGCTATCAATCAAAGGGTTTGAAGTTTGAATCTGGGCTCAGCCATTCTTGTTTCCCCCATAATTGACTAAAGTCACTGTGGCTTGGTCATTAATCTTTCATCAATGGATGAAAAGGTATATGTTGGGAGCTGAACAAAATGTTGTGTAGAATACTGATATGAGAAAGCCAGTAAACAGTTACACACAGGTTGGTGAACTAGTTAATGGGATATAGCTGAAAATGGTGTTAAACTCCAATCAATAAAACAATTATCTTATGCATCTGTAGTAAACGAATATAAAAAAAATGTACTTCTGAACAGATGTTACATTTTTATCCTCATAAACATGTATTTGGGATTCAGTAGAGATCTGAAAATAAATATCAAAGGGTTTATCTTTGAGTTAGTAAAGACTATCTTATAATAATAGGTTATTTTATATCAATTTCGAAACAAGCTTTTAGCTTATAAAAGTCACACTTTCTGTCTGCTTCCTGGAGAATTAACCAGTTCTCAATCTCCATTTGTATCTGAAAAGTTTCTTGGGCAGAACCCTCTCATGAACCTTTTCCCACACACAACAATTCTACAGCAGACTACCTTGAAGTCATCTGGACAAAACTATGAAAATCTCTGAAAGAGAAAGTATATAAGACATCTGCTGCAGATGGGTTAACTGTGTCTGTATGTGTGATAGTTTTACACGAGACAAGAAGGTGATTGCCTGTTGAATATGTTTTTCACACAATTTTCTTACTGATTAGTTTTGTCAAGAAAGCTTCAGGTACTACACCAGACATTTGTTTTGCCATAATAGCACCATTTGGTGGAAACATTGACACATTATCGGCAAGTTTCCACAATATTGATTGTACTTAATCAGCACATACTTGGCAGTTACTTAATTGCAATTATTACTAGTACACAGTGTCAAATTCAATAAATATAATAGAATATTCTTGAGTTTTTTTGGCTCCCAAGCCCTTTTCCTAATATAGGCAAATAATGTCTAGCCAAAATGCCCTGGCTCAGGAGGTAACAATAAGAGCTATCACTCAAAGGGTCCGGAATTTGAATCTGGGCTCAGCCATTCTTTTTTCCCCATAATTGACTAAAGTCACTGTGGCTTGGTCATTAATCTTTCATCAATGGATGAAAAGGTCTATGTTGGGAGCCGGACAAAATGTTATGTAGAATACTGATATAAGAAAGCCAGTAAACACACAAGTTGGTGAACTAGTTATAGATGGGATATAGCTGAAAATGGTGTTAAACTCCAATCAATAAAAAAATTATCTTATGCCTCTGTACCAAACGAATATAAACAAAAATGTACTTCTTATATTTTGGATTTAGTAGAGATCTGAAGAGAAATATCAAAGGGTTTATCTTTGAGTTAGTTCAAACATATTTATTTTATATCAATTTCGAAACAAGCTTTCAGCTTATAAAAGTCACACTTTATGTCTGCTTCCTGGAGAATTAACCAGTACTCACTCGATTTGTATCTGATAATTATCTGAACCCTTTCCCACATGCAACAATTCTACAGCAGACTACTTTGAAATCATCTGAACAAAAGTGTGAGAAATCTCTTGAAAAGAAAGTATATAAGACATCTGCTGCAGATGGGTCAACTGTGTCTGTAGGTGTGATAGTGTTACACAAGACAAGAAGTTGATATCTTGTTGAATATGTTTTTCACACAATTTTCTTACTGATTTGTTTTGTCAAGAAAGCTTCAGGTACTTCACCAGACATTTGTTTTGCCATAATAGGAACACATTGGTGGAAACATTGACACATAATCGGCAAGTTTTCACAATATTGATTGTACTTAATCAGCACATACTTGGCAGTTATACTTGATTGCAATTATTACTAGTACAAAGTGTCAAATTCCAAATATATAATAGGTTCTTCTTATATTATTTTGCTCCCAAGCCCTTTTCCTAATATAGGCAAATAATGTCTAGCCAAAATGCCCAGGCTCAGATGGTAGCAACAAGAGCTATCAATCAATTGGTCCTGAATTTGAATCATGGCTCAGCCATTCTTGTCTTCTCCATAATTGACTAAAGTCACTGTGGCTTTGTCATTAATCTTCCATCAATGGCAGTCAGGACAACTGCAAATTTCCAAATATAATGAACATTAAGCTTAAAAACGCTGGCGTATTAATTTTGTCGGTTGGCAAATATTGATGTGGTGGATCACGAGAAAAATCATTTATGAACCGGTCTCTACCTGGGACTAGGTCGTTTTAGACGTTTTTCTGCGGAAATTATAGTCCGAATCGAGCGAGGTGGTAATATGCCGTTGCACACCTTGTCATTATTATTACACTATATGGACGTATAGAGGAGCTATTTATAGTAACACATGTGGGATTCCCCTAATTACCATTACGATCATTTTTATCAAAGCATATAGACAATATAGTGAGACTTTTTGAGTATTTTAACGAGGTATTGTGTGATTTTCCGCATTTTTTGCTGCAATAGAAATTCGGATGCCTGTGCATGTATAAACAAAAATGTACTTCTTAACAGTTACAATTTTATCCTCTTATATGTTGGTTTTAGTAGAGATCTGAAAAGAAATATCAAAGGGTTTATCTTTGAGTTAGTTCAAACTTTTTTATTTTGTATCAATTTCGAAACAAGCTTTCAGCTTTCAGCTTATAAAAGTCACCCTTTATGTCTGCTTTCTGGAGAATTAACCAGTTCCCACTCCATTTGTATCTGAATATTTCTGGGCAGAACCCTCTCATAAACCCTTTCCGACATACAACAATTCTACAACAGTCTACTTTGAAATCATCTGGACAAAAATGTGAAAAACTCTAAAAGTGTAAGTATATAATTATTGATAAATGGTGAAAACATTGTGACAAAATGAGAAATTGCTCATAATAAGCAATATCTCCTGTTGTCACAATTTTTTAAAAAGTTTTCCGCTGCAGAGGCGTCAAAATATGGGAAAGAGTTGGATCTAGGAGCTTTGATCCAAGACAGACTTTGGGTTGAAATATGTTTTTCACACAATTTTCTTAATGATTAGTTTTGTCAAGAAAGCTTCAGTTACTACACCAGACATTTGTTTTGCCATAATAGCACCATTTGGTGGAATAATTGACACATTATCGGCAAGTTTCCCCAATATTGATTGTACTTAATCAGCACATACTTGGCAGTTATACTTTATTGCAATTATTACTAGTACAAAGTGTCAAATTCCAAAAATATAATTGAATATTATTGAGTTTTTTGCTCCCAAGCCCTTTCCCTAATAAAGGCAAATAATGTCTAGCCGAAATGCCCTGGCTCAGATGGTAGCATTAAGAGCTATCAATCAAAGGGTCCGGAATTTGAATCTGGGCTCAGCAATTCTTTTTTCCCCCATAATTGACTAAAGTCACTGAGGCTTGGTCATTAATCTTTAATCAATAGATGAAAAGGTATATGTTGGGAGCTGGACAACATGTTGTGTAGAATACTGATATGAGAAAGCCAGTAAACACACAAGTTGGTGAACTAGTTAATGGGATATAACTGAAAATGGTGTTTAACTCCAATCAATAAAACAATTATCTTATGCCTCTGTAGAAAAGGAATGTAAAAAAATGTTCTTCTGAACAGTTACATTTTTATCCTCTTATATTTTGGATTTAGTAGAGATTTGAAAATAAATATCAAAGGGTTCATCTTTGAGTTAGTTCAAACATATTTATTTTATATAAATTTCGGAACAAGCTTTCAGCTTATAAAAGTCACACTTTATGTCTGCTTCCTGGAGAATTAAACATGCAGTTCACAATCCATTGTATCTGAAAATTCCAAGTGCAAAACCCTCTCATGATCCCTTTCCCACATACAGCAATTCTACAGCAGACTACTTTGAAATCATATTGACAAAAATGTGAAAAATCTCTGAAAGTGAAAGTATATAATTATTGATATGTATGGTGAAAACATTGTGACAAAATGAGAAATTGCTTATAATGAGCAATATCTCCTGTTGTCACAATTTTTATGCCCCCGGAATCTCCGATTCGGTGGGCATCTAGTTTTTGGGCTGTCTGCACGCACGTCTGTCTGCACGAAAAAAAACTTTAACCTTGACCACTACTTTTGAACCATAACAGGTACGGCTACCATATTTCACATGTGTATTCCTTGTGACATGACCTTTCTGTCAGTACCAAAGTGTTTGTCCTTGCGACCTTGACCTTTGACCTAGATGTTGCCATTCTCGAAAAAAACTTTAACCTTGGCCATTACTTTTGAAACATAACAGGTACGGCTACCTTATTTCACATGTGTATTCCTTGTGACATGACCTTTCTGTCAGTACCAACATTTTTGACCTTGCGACGTTGACCTTTGACCTAGATGTTGCCATTCTCGAAAAAAACTTTAACCTTGGCCATTACTTTTGAACCATAACAGGTACAGCTACCATATTTCACATGTGTATTCCTTGTGACATGACCTTTCTGTCAGTACCAAAATTTTCACCTTGCGACCTTGACCTTTGACCTAGTTGTTGCCATTCTCGAAAAAAACCTTTAACCTTGGCCATTACTTTTGAACCATAACAGGTACGGCTACCATATTTCACATGTGTATTCCTTGTGACATGACCTTTCTGTCAGTACCAACATTTTTGACCTTGCGACCTTGACCTTTGACCTACATGTTGCCATTCTCAAAAAAAAATTAACCTTCACCACTACTTTTGAACCATAACAGGTAAGGCTACCATATTTCACATGTGTATACCTTGTGACATGACCTTTCTGTCAGTACCAAAATTTTCACCTTGCGACCTTGACCTTTGACCTAGATGTTGCCATTCTCGAAAAAAACCTTTAACCTTGACCACTACTGTTGAACCATAACAGGTACGGCTACCATATTTCACATGTGTATATCTTGTGACATGACCTTTCTGTCAGTATCAAAAATTTTCACCTTGCGACCTTGACCTTTGACCTAGATGTTGCCATTCTCGAAAAAAAACTTTAACCTTGACCACTACTTTTGAACCATAACCGGTACGGCTACAATATTTCACATGTGTATTCCTTGTGACATGACCTTTCTGTCAGTACCAACATTTTTGACCTGGCGACCTTGACCTTTGACCTAGATGTTGCCATTCGGGGGCATCAGTGTTTCACAAACACATCTTGTTTAAAAAGTTTTCTGCTTCAGAGGCATCAAAATATGTCTAAATGTGGGAAAGAGTTAAGGAATTGAATCGAAGCGCTTTGATCCAAGACTAACACAAAATTAGAAATGTGTCTTTAGAATAGAATTGAAGAAAAACTTGATTGGAGTTTGAATGTATTTTTCACACAATTTTCTTACTGATTTGTTTTGTCAAGAAAGCTTCAGGTACTACACCAGACATTTGTTTTGCCAAAATAGAACCATTTGATGGAAACATTGACACATTATCGGCAAGTTTCTACATATTGATTGTACTTAATCAGCACATACTTGGCAGTTATACTTGATTGCAATTATTACTAGTACAAAGTGTCAAATTCAATAAATATAATAGAATATTCTTTAGTTTTTTTTGCTCCCAAGCCCTTTCCCTAATAAAGGCAAATAATGTCTAGCCAAAATGCCCTGGCTCAGGGGGTAGCAACAAGAGCTACCAATCAAATGGTTTGGAGTTTGAATCTGGGCTCAGCCATTCTTGTTTTCCCCTTTATTGACTAAATTCACTGTGGCTTGGTCATTAATCTTCCATCAATGGATGAAAAGGTTGGGAGCTGACAACATGTTGTTTAGAATACTGATATGAGATAGCCAGTAAACACACAAGTTGGTGAACTGGTTAATGGGATATAACTGAAAATGGTGTTATTCTCCAATCAATAAAATAATTATCTTATGCCTCTGTAGAAAAGGAATATAAACAAAAATATACTTCTTAACAGTTACATTTTTATCCTCATATATTTGGGATTTAGTAGAGATCTGAAAAGAAATATCAAAGGGTTTATCTTTGAGTTAGTCAAACTTATTAGTCCCCTCCTCTACTTGGGGACTATAAGTTTGCTCGATTCCATCTGTCTGTTTGCCTGTCTGTCAGTCCCACCTAACCTTGTCCGGCCCACATCTTAACCATACATCATAGGATTTGAAAGAAACTTAGCACAAACATTCACCTTGATGAAGCGGCTTGTTGCGCACAAGACCCAGGCCTGTACCTCAAATGTCAAGGTCACACTTAGAGGTCAAAAGTCAAAATGAGTACTGATTGATAGGACTGTACCTTGTCCGGCCCACATTTCCACTATGCATCATAGGATTCAAAGAAACTTGGCACAAACGTTCACCATGATGGCGGCGTGTCATGCTCAAAACTCAGGCCTGTACCTCAAATGTCAAGGTCACACTTAGAGGTCAAAGGTCAAAATGAGTACTGTTTGATAGGACTGTACCTTGTCTGGCCCACATCTCAACCTGTTACCATGCATCATATGATTCCCAAGTAACTCAGTACACATGTACATGATGAGGCAGCATGTCACACACAAGACCCAGGCCTGTACGTCAAAGGTCAAGGTCACACTTAGAAGTCAAAGGTCAAAATGAGTACTGTTTGATAGGACTACCTTGTCCGGCCCGCATCTCAACCATGCATCTTAGGATTCTCAAGTTACTGGACACACATGTTCACCATGATGAGATGGTCTTTACCTCAAAGGTCAAGGTCATGCTCACACTCAGAGGTCAAAGGTCAAAATGAGTACTATTTGATAGGACTACCTAATGTAGAAAAAAAGTATACCTGATTTGTTCAAATTGCATTAATCTTTAGAATAACTTATCATGCAATTTTTTAACAGTAACTTTTATTGCTGTCAATAATAAACTTAAATGTACAGCAATTCTTTTCATTTATCTGGTACCAGGTTATGATACATAAGGTACATATTTTATCCAAAACGAATGCAGTGCATCGTATTTTTGTCCAAAAATGCACATACAATACATAATGTGCTGTCCTCGTCCGGTAGGGGCACTTTTGTATTGCTTGCAATACTACATTAACTTGTTTATTTTACATCAAATTCGAAACAAGCGTTCCGCTTATAAAAGTCACACTTTATGTCTGCTTCCTGGAGAATTAACCAGTACTCACTCCATTTGTATCTGAATATTCCCTGTGCAAAACCCTCTCATTTGAACCCTTGTCCACATACAACAAGTCTGCAGCAGACTATTTTGAAATTATCTGGGCAAAAATGTGAAAAATCTCTTAAAAGTTAAAGAATCTAGGAGCTTTGATCCAAGACTCACTGTGGGTTGAATGTGTTTTTCACACAATTTTCTTACTGATTTGTTTTGTCAAGAAAGCTTCAGGTGCTTCACCAGACATTTGTTTTGCCATAATAGCACCATTTGATGGAAACATTGACACATTATCGGCAAGTTTACACAATATTGATTGTACTTAATCAGCACATACTTGGCAGTTATACTTTATTACAATTATTACTAGTACAAAGTGTCAAATTCCAAAAAAATAATTGAATATTGTTGAGTTGTTTGCTCCCAAGCCCTTTCCCTAATAAAGGCAAATAATGTCTAGCCGAAATGCAATTGCTCAGATGGTAGCAATAAAGAGCTATCGATCAAAAGGTCCGGAGTTTGAATCTGGGCTCAGCCATTCTTTTTTCCCCATAATTGACTAAAGTCACTGGCTTGGTCATTAATCTTTAATCAATGGATGAAAAGGTATATGTTGGGAGCTCATAAAAAATGTTGTGTAGAATACTGATCTAAGAAAGCCAGTAAACACACAAGTTGGTGAACTAGTTAATGGGATATAACTGAAAATGGTGTTCAACTCCAATCAATAAAACAATTATCTTATGCCTCTGTACCAAACGAATATAAAAAAATGTACTTTTGAACAGTTACATTTTTATCCTCATATATTTTGGATTTAGTAGAGAGCTGAAAAGAAATATCAAAGGGTTTATCTTTGAGTTAGTGCAAACTTATTTATTTTACATCAATTTCGAAACGAGCTTTCAGCTTATTAAAGTCACAATTTATTTCTGCTTCCTAGAGAATTAACCAGTACTCACTCCATTTGTATCTGCCCGGCCGGGTAGCTCAATTGGTAGCGTATCTGACTCGTGATCTGGAGGTCACGGGTTCGATACCCGGTTGCGGCGACATTCTTTCGGGCGATGTTTTCCATTGCCTCTCACCTCTGATCTATGTGAGAAAGTAGTCAGTGGCTTCGAAAGAATGTTGTGTAAGTACTGGTCTGGGAAAGCCAGGAAAACATGGGTAGGTGCACTGACCGCCGTGATATGACCAAAGCTGTTGAAAGCGGCGTTAAACTCCAAACAAACAAACAAACAAAACCATTTGTATCTGAAAATTCCCTGGGCAAAACCCTCTCATTAAACCCTTGCCCGCATACAACAAATCTGCAGCAGACTACTTTGAAATCATCTGGACAAAAATGTGAACACTCTGTAAGTGAAAGTATATAATTATTGATTTATGTTGAAAACATTGTTGCAAAATGAGAAATTTCTCATTATGAGCAATAACTCCTTTTGTCACAATTATTTAAAATGTTAAGGGATTAAATCTAGGAGCTTTGATCCAAGACTGACTCTACCACTGCAACACAAAGTTAGAAATGTGGCTTTAGAATAGAATTGAAGAAAAACGTGATTGGAATTTGAATGTGTTTTTCACACAATTTTCTTACTGATTTGTTTTGTCAAGAAAGCTTCAGGTACTACACCAGACATTTGTTTTGCCATAATTGCACCATTTGGTGGAAACATTGACACATTATCAGCAAGTTTCTACAATATTGATTATATTTAATCAGCATGTATTTTGCAGTTATACTTAATTGCAATTATTACTTGTACAACGTGTCAAATTCAATAAATGTAATAGATTTTTTTTGGGGTCATGTTGCAAAAATTTATATTTATTTATTTAATCTGAACTTACGTCTTTAGTAATCTTTACATGAAATATTATTCTCACTTCATATAACATGTTATTGGTATACTATTTACAAGGGAAAAGGGATTAGTGCATAGAAAATTGCTCTGCCATGAATATTTGCAGTACATTTCTTAGATTGTTCTGTTGTAAAGGATACATGGATCACAATGAGGATATCATGTTATATGTCTGTCCATTACACTTTCACTTACTGATATATTGGATAGTGACCTATTTGTTAATGAAAATACAGTGTTATATGTAAACCTCTCTAAACAACACCTGTACCCTTTCCCTCATACGACAATTCTGCAGCAGACGACTTTGAACGTATTTTGTCAAAACATAGAAAATCTCCATAGTTGAATGGATAACCTATGACAAAAAGTGGAAAACATTGTGGCAAAAGGAGAAATTGCACGTTTTGACAAAACTTGTTCAAAGTCGTCTGCTGCAGAATTTTCGTATGAGGGAAAGGGTTAAATCATCCCATAGGAGTTATGATTTTTCTCATCTGTGTATATTTCTAAGAATCTCCATAGTATTATGCCATAATACTAATATAATTAGATTTGTCTCTCTGTCATTCCAGATCTGTAATTGTTATGTTAACCCTTTCCCTCATATAGATGCTTTCTGACGCCTCTGCAGCAGACGGCTTTTTGAAAACATAGTGACCAAAGAAGAAATTGCACAAAACGTGCAATTTCTCCTTTTGCCACAATGTTTTGAAACAACTTTTAATGATTTGTTCTCATTTTGCCTTTTAATGAAAAATTTCCCCTTTTACCTAAATGATTTCAACTGCATTCATTTATCATACTTTTATTTATAAAGTCACCTTCTGCAGTCACGTCAAAATGTAAATGCATCTATGGGAAAGTCAGAAAAAAATATTGTGAATTGGAAAATTTATCACTGTATTCTGCATGGGAAAAAATTCCCATACATATAGGCCTTTATGTGCAATATAGATTGATTAACACTTACAATCCATAAATGATGGGAAAATTGACACAGTTTTCTTTCTGCTTTGTTGGGATGATTGGTGATCAATTAACACTTTCCTACATGCAGATGCATTTTGACACATCTGCAGCAGATGACATTTTGGCAAAAGGAGGAAAGTCTCAAAGCAAACAATTCATTCTTTTCCCATAATGTTTTTTTTTACCAAAACTGAACTTTAATTTACAGAATTGTCCCATATTTTCGTGAAGATGATTTCAAAATTGTCTGTTCAAGAACAGAAAAATATAGAGTAAGCCTTGTATTGTGCTGAACTTTGGAGCTGATGTACTTTCTTTTACTAGGCAGTTGAAGTCTTTGTTGAAAAGTTCAAAAGTTAAAAATGACTTTAGTATAGGAAACCACCATACTTGATGTCCAGTTAACCCTTTCCCTCATACGACAATTCTGCAGCAGACGACTTTGAACACATTTTGTCAAAAAATGGAAAATCTCTATAATTGAATGGATAACCTATGACAAAAAGTGGAAAACATTGTGTCAAAAGGAGAAATTGCATGTTTTGTGCAATTTCTTCTTTTGTCACTATGTTTTCAAAAAGCTGTCTGCTGCAGAGGCGTCAGAAAGCGTCTATATGAGGGAAAGGGTTAAGCTTTAAGAACATAAAATATACTAGCATTAGATGATTTATGAACATAACATATACTAGCATCAGATGATTTTGAAATATCTAACATAAAGTTTAAAGGTTAAAAATAATAATTGCTGTAATAATGATTTTAGTATTGGAAACCACCAGACTTGATGTCCAGTAAAGCTTTATGAACATAAAATAAACTAGCATCAGATGATTTTGACAGAAACATTTAACAAATAAAAATGTATTTCAAATGAGTTGAACAAATTGTGACAAAAGGAGAAATTGTTTGTCATCTTCTAAAGGTGTCTGCTGTAGATGTGTCAAAATGTACTTTAAAGTCTTAAAAGCTACAGTGCATGCATGATACAGATTGATTACCACTGAAGACTTAAAGGCTGCACTACTTGATTAACACTGAAGACCCAGAACTGATGGGAAAATTGACACTGTTTTCTTTCAACTTTGTTTGCATAATAGGTGATCAATTAACACTTGATTGACAGGTATAGTGTTCTATTTATAGCCTTGATTGAATGTTCATAGTGAGTGAGAAATACCCATGACAGAACTGTTTTACAGTTAATAAATCATGGTTTCAGGGGTGATATAAGTTCTTTATTGGCAATCTAGTCATTATTACAAGGTAGACTGGAATGATAAGTTGGATTTGTTAGTCAGACACTAATCATTTGCATATTTTATACTTGGATGTCAACTTAGATTGGCTGTACGTATCATGTGTGAACAATATTTGTCCTTGGAAGGTTGACATTTTCTACACTGTTTAAAAGCAGTTGCGTGCATTTACTATTTTATTTTCATTCCAAGCTTTGACATTGAAACATTGGTGATTTAAATTTTGAAAAAGAATTGCAAGGAGAGCTGACATAGACTAGATATTTTGAAGTATACTAGTAGTTGACTTAGTGACATTAAGTGTTTAAATCGTATATCCTTGTGACAGTTCTAAAACTTGTGAGAAAAAAAGTATGGCAGCAATTCTGCAGTCACTGGAAAAGCCAAGCTATGGAAGTGATAATTTTGGAAAGCTGGCATCAAATCCGATGTTTCGTGACCTTCGCGCTACGCTTATCAAAGATGTACAGAAGACGTCAAATGTACCAGTGAGCCTTGTAGAGAATCTATCAGATGATGACGGTAATGATTCATCCTTAAATCCCAGTCTAGTAGCAGTTCAGGAGGCTAACTTACAGTCGGACTTCCAACAGGTTCTCCCTTCAGGAAATCAGAAAGTGATTGAACTACATAACTTTTATAAAAAACAATGTGCTATGATTGAAAACGAGAGAAATGAGGAAATTAACAAATTAAAAGACAATAATATGTTAAGTGCATGGCAGTACCAGAAGGAAATTGGCAAGCTTCATCTCAACCATGATCAACAGAGGATGCATCTGACCAATAGAGTAACTGCAAGCCTCCAGTTGTTAAAGATCAGTTTGCCTACAGAGAATGAAGTATCTAGCACGAAAACAAAGTCCAGACAACTTAATGCCAGGTCGGTGAAGATTTTAAATGAGTGGTACGAGAAACACATTACTAACCCTTACCCAACAGATGATGAGAAAATGGCACTGGCTGATGTATGTGTGCTTTCACTGTCTCAAGTGAAAGCATGGTTTGCTAATAAACGAAACAGGACAAATAACACAAAACCAAAGAAACAGAAAATACAGATGGAAAAACAGTTACAGAACATTTGTACAGAACTTTCTGGGGATTGCCCAAGACCAGCCCCTATGCTCTATGGTAACATCATCAAGCAATTGTCAGACATTGTGAACAGTTCTCATGTGTTTAACCAGCATAGAATGTCCGCGACGACAGGATTTCATCCAGATATGCATTCAACAAGTGGTGATGAGCTAGACAATATTTATAATGATTAAATTCTATGGTAATTTCTACTTTGAATGATACTTATTGTTGATTGCATGTAAAACGGTTGTAACTACATCTTGTTACGAGATTAAGTAACAACTCTTTATCATTAAACCAGCAATATCTGAAATTTGAAATGAATGATGACTGGGGAAAAAATGTTTCTTCACCCCTTTCCCACATACAGGAAATCTGCTGCAGACGACTTTGAAAATGTCTCTGACAAAATGTGAAAAATCTCTTTTAATGTAAGTTTAATTATTGAAAAGTGTTGAAAACATTGTGGTCAAAAGGAAAAATTGCTCATTATGAGCAATTTCTTCTTTTGCCATAATGTTTTCAAAAGACGTCGGCTGTAGAGGCATTAAAAATTGTCAGTATGTGGGAAAAGGTCAACCCTTTCTAGATGAAGATTACTGAAGATGCTGGACACATATTTCCAAATAAATATATGGTTGGAATATGGTTATTTTAACCCTTTACCTCATGTAGATGCTTACTGACTCCTCTGCAGCTGATGTCTTTGGTAACATGGGAGACGAAAAGAAAAAATTGCTCATATTGAGCAATTTCTCCTTTTGTCACCAACATTTTCAACCATATCCATCAAGTCTTTTTTCATTTATAAGAGTTTTCTTTTATTGGACTGAATGTTTTTAGTCGTTTGCTGCTGATTTGTTGTATGTGGGAAATTGGTTAACATGGTTCTTCTAATTCTTCAGATAACATGTGCGTAAGACGCATTTCTGACTGCTTGAAACACTTCATGCTGGATTAACCTTTCCCCACCTACAACAAGTCTGCAGCATAGGACTTTGAAAACATCAAGGACATTATGCAGAAAATTACTATAAATGAGGGAAAGAAAAAAACTTTTGTTTTTAAGTCATCTGCATGTTGGAAAGACTTCTGAATACCATTTGAAGAAAGCATAGTTGGAAAAGGAGAAATGTTAATTTAAGCATTTTTCCCTTTTCCAACTTTGTTATCTTCTTCAGAGACATTAAAAATGTCTGGATTATGTAAAGGAAAACAATCATTTCAAACATTATTATTTGATTTACATGAAGATGTTGAGTTACAAGTTTCCAACAATTGATGTGTTAATTTAGAAGCAAGGCCTAAACAATCTCAAAATTATAAACTTCATATTTCACTATTACAAACTATGTACGTTATTGCTATGCAGAAAGCAGTCAATCATCAGAGGGGTTTAATTGTTTAAAAAAGTGCTATTTTGTACAGAATTTTCATTTTTATTTTAAGATTTTTTTCTAATTGTACATTGTAAATTGTATAAAAATGTAAATAAAATATAAATATGAATGTAAAATTAATTAAGTCTTTTCATTATAATATTAGATAACCATATCACACATACAACTTATCTGCAGAAGACAATATCAAAAACAAATATGAAAAAATATTGAAAATTTGAATGAAAAGTATAGATAGTATCTAGAGTTGAACATTTTGTGATAAAAAGGAGAAATGGCTCATTATTTTGCCACAATGTTTTCAAAAAGCATGTCAGAAAGCGTCTGTTTGTAGGATAGGGTTAAAAGAAAATGATGACATTAATTGTGAAGAAAAAGTTTAGACAAAAACATGGAAATTATAATTATTGAATAGAGACGAAAACCTTTCAGCAAAAGGAAACATTCATTATGGGCAGTTTCTCCTTTTTTTTACGAACCAATGTTTTCAAAAGTTGTCTGTTTCAGATGATTCAAAATGTTTTCTACAAGTGTGCCTTCTGGAAAAATCCTTAACACAGAAGACTTTTGAAAACGAGATTGCAATTTCTACTTTTTCCGCAATGTTTTCAAACAACTCTATTCAATAATCACTTTCATTTATAGAGATTTTCAATACTTTAACTTAGAATTTTCAATGTGGTCTTCTGTAGATTTGTTGTATGTGGGAAAAGGTTAAGGATTATTCCCACTCCTCATTAGTATTGGACCCAGGACCTTCGATCCAGAGGTATATGGTCTTAACCTTAAATGACAACTAAGATTCAGAATTGCTTTCCCATGGAAGCAACTTTTACCAACTCTCTCTGCAGCAGATAGCATTTGATGATATGAACTACAGTGCCACAGGATCTATATTGTTTGCTATACAGTCAATGGTGCCTTAACCCTTTCCCACTTGTAGACACTTTCTGACGCCTCTGCAGCACACGACTTTTGAAAACATTTTGACAAAAGGAGAAATTGCACAAACAACCAATTTCTCATTTTGTCACAATGTTTTCAACTTTTTTCAGCTTTTATACCTTCATTTATAGTTTTTTTCATATTTTGCATAGATGTTTTCAAATTCTTCTGCTACATATTTGTTGTATGTGGGAAAGGGTTAAATAATCTTGTAAAAAAAAGTTGAGAGACCTTAACCCTTTCCCTCATACGACAATTCTGCAGCAGACGACTTTGAACATATTTTGTCAAAAAATAGAAAATCTCCATAATTGAATGGATAACCTATGACAAAAAGTGGAAAACATTATGTCAAAAGGAGAAATTGCACATTTTGTGCAATTTCTTCTTTTGTCACTATGTTTTCAAATAGCCGTCTGCTGCAGAGGCGTCAAAAAGCGTCTATATGAGGGAAAGGGTTTTAACCAGCTGGTTTGAAAGTGTATTCTGGGTCATATTCTATGATCAATTCAAAATGCACAACATCAGAAACAACAACAACAACCAATTCCACACAATGATTTATGTCAACAACTTGACAAAATATTTTGACAAAAATAAGAAAACATTCCAAAGGTTGGACAAACATGAACCCAGGTGAGATGACAATGTAATTTCTTTTGATTATACAGCAGTTGAGCCATCGATCATTCCCACATACAACAAATCTGAAGCAGACGACTTTAAACATATTTTGTCAAAACATAGAAAATCTCTTTAATTGAATGGATAACCTGCGACTAAAAGTGGAAAACATTGTGGCAAAAGGAGAAATTGCTTGTTTTGAGCAATTTCTTCCTTTGTCACTATGTTTTGCAAAAAGCTGTCTGCTGCAGAGACGTCAGAAAGCGTTTATATGAGGGGAAGGGTTGCACCATCATTCCCTTAATTACCCAAAACAGATCGAGTGTGTTAGACACTTGCAGTATCCCATCTGTGGTGTAGCTAGTGGTAGAGCATCAGACTCAGATATGGGAGGTCATTTGTTTGATACCCAGTTGTGTCATACAAAATACCTTAAAATAGAAGTAATGGCTTTCCCATCTTTGAAGCTGAGCATTGCGGGATTAGCAATACAACTGACTCACTGGTATCGGGATAAATTGACCAGTTGTACTGGTAACTTAGCCAGATAAAATTTTGATATAACTGAGAAATTATTGAAAGCGGTGTGAATAAACACTTGCAGCTGAAATTGAAGAACACTCTGTGTAAATGGACAAATTGTTCAAGACAACCTCTTTTCCCACAACGATTTCAACTTGATACCAAAATTATACTTTAAACCTTTCCTATTTTACAGTCATTTGACATTTTTAAAGCTGACTGTTAGAAGTGTCCTTCAGCAAATTTTATTGGAAAAAACGAATACTTAAATAAAATAACATTAAAACATTTAAGGCTGGTGAACACAATTATATGATTCACCTTTTCCCACATATAAACACTTTCTGACGCCTATGCAGCAGACGTCATTAGATAACATTGTTACAAAAGGAGAAAGTGTTCAAAACAAGCAATTTCTCCTGTTGCCACAATGTTTTAAACTTTTTTCAGTATACCTTCATTTATAGTGATTTCCAAAATATTTCAAAGCCTTCTGCTGCAGATTTGTTATATGTGGGAAAGGGTAACCTGTTGAAAAGCTGTGAAAAATTGATGAGCCACCATTGATTTTTCCAGGATAGAGTATTGATAAAGTTGTGTGTTATTAACCCTTTCCCACATAAAAAAAAATCTGCAGCAGACAACTTTGGAAACATCTAGTCAAAAATATGGAAAAACACTATAAATGAATGTATAACTATTTTATTGAGTTGAAAACATTGTGGTAAAAGGAGAAATTGCTTATTATTTTTATTAAGGTTAACTACAATCTAATTAAAATCCAACCAAAATACTTTGGGCTGTGTCTGATGACGCCGTATAAACCTTACAAATTGGCACAGTTAGGCTCAGTGTCTGTCGTATTCACTATTACCTGAACATTTGGACATTCTTTTTTAGATTGTTTGTTTTTCGAAGAAAAAAAAGTCGGGGGTATGGTGATACCTGGTCGTCGTCAGCGTCTGTGTCCTGACAAAACTTTAACCCTTTCCCTCATATAGACGCTTTCTGACGCCTCTGCAGCAGACGGCTATTTGAAAACATAGTGACAAAAGAAGAAATTGCACAAAACGTGCAATTTCTCCTTTTGCCACAATGTTTTCCACTTTTAGTCATAGGTTATCCATTCAATTATGGAGATTTTCTATGTTTTGACAAAATACGTTCAAAGTCGTCTGCTGCAGAATTGCCGTATGAGGGAAAGGGTTAACCTTACCTCATAACTCAAAAATGTTCAACATTTTCAAATGAAACATGGTGCACAATACGCATGTCTATACCCGTACACATAACTCTGGATTTAATAATTATTCAGTTATGCCCCTTTTTCGACTTAGAAAAAAAAAGACGAGTGTTGGCGTTTGCTAGGCAGCGCTCTTGTTTACAGTTGTACCAGCTCCTACAGACAACAAATTTGCATCAGATGGCTTTGAAAACATTCAGTTAAAAATCTGGAAACTATAAGTGAAAAAACAATAAATGAATAAAGATGAAAACATTGTAGATAAGGGAGAATGAGAAATTTCTCCTGTTGCCAGAATGTTTGCAAAGTTTTGTCTGCAGCATAGGCATCAAAAAGCATCTCTCTGTTGGAAAAGGCTAAGACCAGGGCCAGTCATGTTCACTAAGTGAATAGTTTTTGAATTTTACACTTGCATTGATGATCAACATTGGTTATGGCATGACATGTAATTGTGTGTAAATCCTATGAAAGTATTCATCAATATTCCCAATATTACAAAAAAAAATCAATATGGACAACTTTAAAATTTTCCAATTGCTTAATTAAACAGTAAATTAATTTTGTTCGGCGATTTGTCTATTTCAGATTTATGCCTGGCCGTTGTTGGAGAGTTTATTTTCTGAAGTTTTAACTAAAGATGAATGGTTGATGCTTTTTGACAATGTATTCAGTAACCATCCCTCCTTTCTGTTGATGGTTGTAGCAGCGTATGCCATGTGTGCCAGAGGTCCATTAATGCAGTGTGTGGAACTGGATGATTTTAAGGTAAATTTCGTGATGACTTATGGTTTGTCCTTTTCCTGATACAGATGTGTTAGAAACAAAGACGATGTGTACTAACTAGGATTTTATTGTGGTCTTTATAAAGTGACATATAGCGTAGGTATTAGTGAGATTTATGAAAATATCTGGACTGATTTTTTTACAAATTTTAAGATGGAAATCAATTTAAAAGTTGGTCTAGACCGGTAAATTTTCGGTTTTCCGGAGGCCTGCTTTCCCACGTACAAATATCTGCCTGCAGCAGGATACTTTGAAAACATCCAGGAAAAATAGGAATTTTTTTCTATCAATAAAAGTTTAATAATTTTATCCTGTTGAAATCATGGTTGCAAAAGTAGATATTGCTTATTTGAAAGAAATCTTCTTTTGTCACAAATATTTCTGCTGAAGATGCATCAAAAAGTGTCTGCCTGTGGGAAGGGGTTGAACCTGATGTGACCTTTTTATTGATGTCTGCTTTGAAAACATGTATGGGTATTTATCCCTTTCCCTCATATAGATGCTTTCTGACGCATCTGCAGCAGACGGCTTTTTGAAAACATAGTGACAAAAGAAGAAATTGCTCAAAATCAAGCAATTTCTCCTTTTGCCACAATGTTTTCCATTTTTAGTAATAGGTTATCCATTCAATTATAGAGATTTTCTATTTGTTGACAAAATATGTTCAAAGTCGTCTGCTGCAGAATTGTTGTATGAAGGAAAGGGTTAAAAGATATCTGATATATGTTTGGTTTAGAAGTGACACAACTCTCATAATGTGAGATCAAAAGTCATCTGAATTAGAGATAACGGTGAAAATATGGTTGGTTAGCAGGTAATTGCTGGGAAACAAACCTAATAAGCAAGTTCATTTAACCCTATCCCTCTCAAAAATTAGCCGAGCCCCGGTAGCTCAGTCGGTAGCGACGCGGGCTTTCAATCAAGGGGTTGTGAGTTCAAATCCCGGCTCGGCCAACTTTCTTTCCGACGATTGACAAAAGTCAATGCGACATGCGTCATTCTTCTTCCACCAATGGGCTAAGTCTATGTGGAAAAGCAGCCAGTTGCTTGGGAAGATTGTTGTGTGGAGTACTGGAATGAGAAAACCAGGAAATGCATGCATAGGTGAACTGGCCGCCGTGATATAACTGAGAAATTGTTAAAAACGGCGTTAAACCCCAAGCAATCAATCAATCTCACAAATTATCTACAGCAGATGACTTTGAAAGCATTTTTGAAAATCATGGACAATCATAACAAATGAAAGTGCATATAATGAAACGGGTTGAAAACATTGTTGCAAAAGAAGGAATTGCTCATTATGATGAAGATGCGTCAAAACGTGTGTGGATATCTGAAAGGCTGTCTTGCATACATGTGCTAAAAACCTAGCATTCTATGGGGCTATTAACCCTTTCCCTCATATAGACGCGTTCTGACGCCTCTGCAGCAGACGGCTTTTTGAAAACATAGTGACAAAAGAAGAAATTGCTCAAAACGAGCAATTTCTCCTTTTGACACAATGTTTTCCACTTTTAGTCATAGGTTATCCATTCAATTATAGAGATCTTCTATTTTTTGACAAAATATGTTCAAAGTCGTCTGCTGCAGATTTGTTGTATGAGGTAAAGGATTAACCCTTTCCCACTTGCATCTGCTGCTGATGACTTTTGAAAATATAAGGCAAAAGGAGAAATTGCTCATAAAGTCGTCTGCTGCAGATTTGTTGTATGTGGGAAAAGGTTTGCATATATATGACTTTAAAAATGTCCAGGCAAAAGCACAGAAAATCCCTTTAAATGAGAGATCAGTAGTTGAATAGAGTTGAAACCATGGTGACAAAAGGAGAAATTGCTCGTTTGTCAAAAAATAGAAAATCTCTATTATTGAATGGATAACCTATGACTACGAGAGGAAAACATTGTGGCGAAAGGAGAAATTGCTTGTTTTGAGCAATTTCTTCTTTTGTCACTATGTTTTCAAAAAGCTGTCTGCTGCAAAGGCGTCAGAAAGCGTCTATATGAGAGAAAGGGTTAACCATTTACATAATTTCATTTCAGTATTTCTTCCACCATCGAAACGCTGTAGATATGAAACAAGTTCTCAAGGAAGCCTACCGCATCATGGATGCCACCCCCACTTCCATACACCCAAAGAAATTCCTCAGTGACTATAAACCTCTGACGCAAGGCCAGTATCCAGTATTCAACAAATATCCCAAATTCATCGTGGATTATCAGGTGGGACTTGCTTTTTTTGTTATGAACTTGATTGACTAGTCTGCAATAAGTTTTATTAACCCTTTCCCACATACAGCACATCTGCAGCAGACGACTTTGAACGCATTTTGTCAAAACATAGAAAATCTCCATAATTGAATGGATAACCTATGACAAAAAGTGGAAAACATAGTGACAAAAGGAGAAATTGCTCGTTTTGAGCAATTTCTTCTTTTGTCACTATGTTTTCAAAAGGCCGTCTGCTGCAGAGGCGTCAGAAAGCGTCTATATGAGGGAAAGGGTTAACATACAACAAATCGGCAGCAGACGATTTTGAAAACATCAAGACAGAAGCATGCAAAATCACTGTTATTGAAACAGTTTTGGGAATAATTGGACAACATTGTAAAAAAAAGAAATTGCACATACTGTCTCACAATCTCTGTTTCATTATCTATACTGTATTTTATAATCCTTTATGAATAATTTGTTGTTGGAGAATCTAGTATTATTATGTTGGGTAACGGGACTTTTTTATAGGCATCGAAACATTAGATGTGTTCATTTTTACCTCGACTTTTGAAAAAAACGAAAGCTATTGTCGTCGTCCGCGGCGGCCTGGTCGTCCGGTTAAGGTTTTTTGTTCAGCTCGGCTTTTTTTCTGTGGCGGCGGCGTGGTCGTCCGGTTAAGGTTTTTTGTTCAGCTCAGCTTTTTTTCTGTTTATTAGTCGAGCGTCTGTGCCGTACGCAGTGCTCTTGTTTATTTTTAATATTCTTATATGTTTGTCTTCATTTAGGTTCAAGAAAGAGAGAGAATTCGTATGGAGGAAATGGACTATTTAAGGCAAAGGTAAATTGATGTATTAATATATCAATTTCAACTGAAAGTAAACATTGCAGTTCTGAAAAACAATAAAATTAAAAAAATGTTTTCAATGTATTATATGTTTCTTAGATGACTGGATGCTTCTGATTCTATCTTAAACTTTTTCAACCTGCAGGAAATTTTGTACAAAATAATTGAACACAGTGTGACTTTGACACAATGTTTTCATCTCTATTCAGTGAAATAGAAACTTCCTTTAACCCTTTCCCTCATACGACAATTCTGCAGCAGACGACTTTGAACATATTTTGTCAAAAAATAGAAAATCTCTATAATTGAATGGATAACCTATGACTAAAAGTGGAAAACATTGTGTCAAAAGGAGAAATTGCACGTTTTGTGCAATTTCTTCTTTTGTCACTATGTTTTCAAAAAGCCGTCTGCTGCAGAGGCGTCAGAAAGCATATATATGAGGGAAAGGGTTAAAGAAACTTCTAATAGTTTTGCCTAGATGTTTTCAAAGACATCTGCTGCAAGTTTGTTGTATGTGGGACAGGGTTGAGAACAGGAAAATCAAAAATAATTCAATTAATACAGGTTTCAGAGCTTTTTCAATATGTCTCGGCCAAATGTTTTCTTGCAAGAGTCAATTGTCCCTCCATTTAACCCTTTCCCTCATACGACAATTCTGCAGCAGGCGACTTTGAACGTATTGTGTCAAAACATAGAAAATCTCCATAATTGAATGGATAACCTATGACAAAAAGTGGAAAACATTCTGGCAAAAGGAGAAATTTCTTCTTTTGTCACTATGTTTTCAAAAAGCCGTCTGCCTCAGAGGCGTCAGAAAGCCTCTATATGAGGGAAAGGGTTAAGCAAAAATGTAAAAACAAGACGAGTAGCTAGGAAAATATTTCATCAAATACTGGTGCATACTTATCCCTTTCCAACCTATAGACACATTTTGACGCATCTGCAGCAGACGACTTTTGAAAACATCGTGACAAAAGGAGAAATTGCTCAAAACAAGCAATTTATCCTTTTGCCACAATGTTTTAAACTTTTTTCAGTAAATATACCTAATATTTTAGAGTTTTTCCATATTTTTTGAGTTAACATTTTCCAAGTCATCTGTGCAGGTTTGCTGTATGTGGGAAAGGGATAATAGAAAATTAAAGAAATCACATTGCCACTGTGAGCTTGCATATACCGTGACTGATGGTTTGTTATTTATTTGCCTATTAGTTAACAGATGAAACTTATTTCTGATAGCACTGCAGCAGAAGACTTGAAAACATCGTGGGTAAAAGAGATTGGTAAAAATTAGATTTCGCAGCGACAACTTGAAAATATCATATCAGATAAATCACTATCACACATACCACAAATCTGCAGACGACTTTGAAAATATCTTTAAAAAAAAGTAATATCTTTATAACGAAGTACAATTCGTACAATTGTTGAATAGAGTTTAAAATAAAAGGGAAAATTGCTAAAATCAGTAATTTCTGCTTTTGCCCGATTGTTTATGAAAAAAATCGTCTGTTGCAGATATGGTTAAATGCATAGATGTACATGTGGGAATAGGTTAAATCATAAAACAGAAAATACAAAATTCTGAAATTTTAATGCATCCATTAAATATCAGACAAGTATCCATGGACATGCAAAAAAAGTAATATCTTTATAACGAAAGTACAATTGTTGAATAGAGTTTAAAATAAAAGGGAAAATTGCTCAAATCAGTAATTTCTGCTTTTGCCCGTTTGTTTACGAAACAACAGACAAGTATCCATGGACATGCAAAAAGAGACACAAAGAAGAACACAAGAGGAAGAAGCCTGGTACCGACAACAAAAACTTCTCCTAGATGCAGAGGACAAACGACGTAATATGATTCAAGAAGAGGAACAAAAACTAGCAGATCAGAGGAAAAGGTAAGAAAATAATTAATTGTTTTCACATTGTTGTTAGAAAGCTTTGACTCGGATACAGAGACAACAGCCAACAAAACAAAGAACAGTTTTTAGGAGACCTTAGAACTCGATCTATGTGATAAAAGGAAGTTAGCTGTGAAGATTTTTTTTATAATTAAACAGTAATCTGTTCTATAGTAATTACAGCTTAATGAAATCTTACATTAATAGATCTGTACAAGGTTAGATCGCTCATCATCCATCAATATATTTCTTATAACAACTTCAAAACCTAGGTTATTAATACTTCATGAAACGATTCTTTAGAGTACACAAAACCCAGGGTTTAGGGGTCAAATAAGGATGTAAGAATATGAAACACTCCCTTTATTTAGAAATCTGTGTGAATCGTAAGATTTGATCACGAACATTCTCCCTTTACAGATTATTTGCTATGAACAGAGAGGTGAAATTAAAGGAACTTCAGTTACTAGATGCAGCCAGGAGAAAATTCTTACATTTCCAGAAAAGCCAGAGAGAATCTGAGCTTAAGCGCCTGGATGATGAAGTTCAAAGAAAGGTAATAGTTGTTTATAATTTACTACTTTTTCCCTTGACTTGAAAGAGTCAGCAAGTTCATATTCTCTTTCAATTTTGAACTGAATAATTCCAAATTGGAGAACGGCCTTCATGCCAAAGTGATTTATATTCTTAACTTTTTCATACATGATTTAACCATTTTTCTGATATTCTGATTTCATCATCTTCCACATTTAAAACATATCATTGCAGCTCTGATCAAATTGGATTGTAACCTTTTCAACAGAAAAAGAAGTATTTATGAGCATGTTTTACTTTTCCCACAGTATTTTCAATAATATGCAGAAATGTTAAAAGACAGCTATAAGAGGAAAAGTGTTGGCTATTTTCAGTTTGAAACAGTTCCTTTCTTTATTTACAGGCTTTATTAAGAGACCAAGAAACAGAGGGTGCCATAGAGGAAGCAGAAATCAGGAATATGGAGTTACAACTGAAAAAGAAAATGTTTGAACAGGTATTTTGTCAGTGTTTGTTATTTTGAAGGTTGGCATTAAATTCTAGTGATTGGCATTGCAGTAAAGCTTCAGGTTATATTATTTCAAATTAAAATCATAATTTTAAAAGCTAGAAATAAATGTTACTTTGACATTATGTCCAATGAAATTTCATGGAATGTCTTTTTGACCATTTTCTACATTAAGCATTTAACCCTTACCCTCATATAGACTCTTTTTGATGCCTCTGCAGCAGACGGCTTTTTGAAAACATAGTGACTTCTCCTTTTGCCACAATGTTTTCCACTTTTAGGCATAGGTTATCCATTCAATTATAGAGATTTTCTATTTTTTGACAAAATATGTTCATGTATTGTGATTGGTTGTATGCCAATGTCTATGTCTTGAAACCGTCTATGACTTATTGACAAACAATGGATAGCCAGATTAGACTGTGCAGAGGCTACACTGGTTGCAACAGCATTTAGGTTGATTGTAGCAGAGTGCACTTTGGAGCAGATACAACATTTTTTTAAACTTACAAAGTTTTCAAAGTCGTCTGCTGCAAATATGTTGTATTTGTGAAAGGATTAATAGATTAACCTAATACATATGATCAGTATCATATCAACTTAAAAACTCCTATTTTGTTACATTTCAAAAGGTGTCTGCTGCAGAGGCATCAAAAAATGCATATTAACCCTCCCACATATAGACTCTTTCTAATGCCTCTGCAGCAGACGCCTTTTGAAATCATTGTTGCAAAATAAGAAATTGCTCAAAATGAGCAATTTCTTCATTTGCCACAATGATTTTAACTCTATTCAATAATCATACTGTCATTAATAGAGTTTTTCTATAATTTGAACATAATAATTGCAAAGTGGTCTGCTGCAGATTTATTGTATGAGGAAAAGCAGCTTGATTATCTTTCTATAAACCAATTCCAGGAGTTATTCCGAGAATATGCCACATCTTCCCTCCATCTGAGGACTGAACAAGACATGCACAGAAAACAGGAGGAACTTGAGGACAGGATACAGAAACGGCTGAAGGACGTGGAAAGAGAGAGGGAAATGGAGGCTAGAAAGGTCTGTAGAATCCTTTGCTACATGAAGCACAGGCGTCTGAGTTTTCTTTTGAGCAAATTAAAAAAAAAAATACACAATACCTGGTTAAACTACTACAAATAGTCTTTATATGGTCCATATGCTATAAAAAATAACTACCGTAATGTTATTGTATGAGAAAACTCGGGGAAACCCAAACAAGACTGTTACTATAAATAGACTCGCTATGGTATAAAATAAAAAGACAAGGTGTGCAACAAGATTTTAACCCCCTCATCCATTTGGGCCAGATTTAGTTGAAAAATAACGAGGATCGCATATTATTTTGTAGAAATAGGCCAAACAATGATTTTTCTCGCGATCCATAGCATCAAACGGTTTCAAACAACCATAACGATGCTGTGCTGGAGCTTAATGTTCATTAAATGTGGACATTTGCAGAAGGCCTGACCGCCATGCGCTGACTTCACAATTATCACGTTCCACAGCAAATATTTAATGCGAAATGACGAGCTTTAAAAAGAATATTGTACCTGTTTGTTGGGCTCATAAACAATTCTGTATCTATTTATATGTTTTCGAAAGAAGTATAAAAAGTGTTTTTTTAGACCATGTTTAAAACCGTCGTTTGATTAATTTTTCGCTGCAGAATGTTGCAAATTGTGACGTCGGCGCATGGCGGTCAAGCCATCTGCAAATTTCCAAATTTAATGAACATTAAGCTTAAGAAAGCCGGCGTATTGGTCGCTTGGCAAATTTTGATGTGGTGGATCATGAGAAAAATGATGTTTTTCGGCGGAGATTATTGCCCGAATCAAGCAAGGGGGTAAAACGTTGTTGCACACCTTGTCATTATTATTATACTATATGGTCTGTATAGAGGGGCTATTTATAGTTAAACTGGAGGGATACACCAAATTACCATTACGATGTTTTTCCCTATTTTCTTCTGTAATGAAATTTCGGACGCCTGTAAATGAAGACACATTTTTAGGCATCTGCCAAAGATGACATAATGTGATTTAGTAAATATACAATTGTTTTTCATAAAATCTGCAGCAGAATCAATTTTAGAATCAAAACAGGAATAATAGGGCAAACAACATTTTAAAGTTTGTAATGTTAAACCGGTTTGGTCCACAAAATGGTTGTATCTTTAGCCTTTCGCTTGCTACACCAGTGGGCTGCCATTATTGGTGTATTGCCCAACCTGATAATGTAGTGGTAGGGGCAGGTAACCCCAAACTTTGTAATTGGAGCTTATTTCTCATCAAATTAGAATATGGAAATAACTGAACATTCCTAAATTTTATGTCATTTTTAACTTTGGATCTTTTCCTATTTGCAGGCAATGGAAGAGAATTTAGCGAGAACGACCCAGAAGAACATCGATGTTTGGGCCAATAATGAGGTGGAATACAGACACAGATTGAACGACTTGGAGAGGGAACTCAAAGGCGTACAGGTTTGTGATACAGCCTTTAACCCTTTCCCTCATACAACAATTCTGCAGCAGACGACTTTAAACATATTTTGTCAAAAAATGGAAAATCTCTAATACTGAATGGATAACCTATGACTAAAAGTAGAAAACATTGTGGCAAAAGAAGAAATTGCTCGTTCTGAGCAATTTCTTCTTTTGTCACTATGTTTTCAAAAAGCTGTCTGCTGCAAAGGCGTCTATATGAGGGAAAGGGTTAATCTGATCTCCATTTCTTATTGATCTATACTTAAACAATGATGCCAGTAAATGATTTATGGTTGTTACATTTTATAACTATTCATCAATCACAGGAAAATTTAATGCTTAAATCGCAGATTACATTGTAGAAATCAAGTAATTTCTCTTATTCCTGTAATACTTTTGTTCTGTCTCAGATATAAATAAACTATTACCTGTTAAGATTTTATTAGCTCACCAGAGCACAAGGTGAGTTTTTGTGATCGCCTTTTGTCCGTCGTCAACATTTGCTTGTTAACACTCTAAAGGCAACATTTTGCATCCAATCTTCAAGTTTATCAGAACATATATCTCCATAAAATCTAGGCCAAGTTCGAAACTGGGTCATGTCGGGTCAAAAACTAGGTCACTAGGCCAAATTTAATGAAACTCTTGTTAAAGCGACTGAACTCCAGATACCCAACTGTCGAAAAAAAATAGAATTTCAAATTTTAAGGAAAATCTTGTTAACACTCTTAAAGCCACATTTTAAACTTGAGCATGTTGAAACTTTATCAGAAAGTTTGTCCTGATGATATCTAGGCCAAGTTCGAATATGGGTCATGTCCTGTCAAAAACTAGGTCACTAGGCCAAATTTAAGGGAAATCTTGTTAACATTCTGGAAGCCATATGTTTGGCTTGAGCATGTTGAAACTTTGTCAGAATGTTTGTCTTAGTGATATCTAGGCCAAAATTGAATATAGGTCATGTCTGGTTAAAAACTAGGTCACTAGGCCAAATTGTAGAAAAATCTTGTTTAATAACACTAGAGATTGCATTTTTCACTTGAGCAACTTGAAATTTTGTCAGAAAATTTGTCTTGATGATATTGCCTTTTGCGCTGAAAGAGTCTTAAATAGCCCATTCTCAGGTGAGCGATCAAGGGCCTCATAGCCATCTAGTTTATAGTTGTCAATATTCTATAGAGGAAGATATAAAACCTTTTGATCTTGTTTTAGTTGTCAAAAGTACATTCTGATAACAGAGACCTGGAGAAGGAAGTCCACAACTTAATGCAACAGTGTCAAGATCAGCGAGTAAGTACAGTAGTAACACTTTCCATCACATAAAGCCCTCACTGTGAATGTCAAAATCCCATTACATAAAGATCATATGATGCTACTAGTTTGGTTTTCTGTCTTATGCTCAAGTCTTTGTTACAACGCGGAAACCAAACAATGAAAATGGCGTCACGTCAGTAGTTTGACGTTATAACGTTTGTCACTTTGGCAGCAAATTTCATGTACATTTTTTTTCGAAATATGCATTATACACATCCGCAGCATAAAACTTTTTATAACATTTTAATAGGAGAAATTTCTCATGATGAGGAATTTCTCCTTTGGCAACATTGTTTTCAACTTTATTTGATAGTTTTACTTTCATTTATAGAGGTTTTCTATAATTTTGCTAAGATGTTATTAGTCTTCTGCTTCAGATTTGTTGTATGTGGGAAAGGGTTAATTCCTGTTTAATATTACATATCGAGGGCTTGGCGTGAAACGGTTGTAACTAAAAACCGAGTTTGAAAACCCTGGTTTAGGGGCAATTTTGACCCCTTTGTAAACAATGCAAATTTAGGTGCCATTGCTCAGAACGAGCAATGGCACCTAAATTTTCATTGTTTACCAAGTAAAATGATTTAACGCTTATAAAGACTTTATGGCGAGGTGATTAACCTTGGTAAAAAAATACCAATTTAAGTTACAACCGTTTCACGCCAAGCCCTCGATATGAGAACAGAGGACTAGATAAGGAGGAGTAAAAAGGTCTTTCTTATATAATATCTCTCTTAGCACTGATTAAAACCTATGCTGTGGGTACTCAAAAGAATCGTCTCACTGAGACGATTCTTTTGAGTACCCACAACATAGGTTTTGGAGGTCAAATAAGGATTATAGAGCATAAAAAACCACTCCTGCTGAGAATCATATGAGGACATACAAGTTGAGCTCTATCAAAACCAACTTCAAGGCATTTGTGACCAGTGTTGATCCAGATCAAACTTAAGTGTCTACACATTTTGATCTGGCTTTGCTCTGTTTGCCAATAAGTTACAGAATGACTTTAAAAACCTCAGACAAATATTGTGAATTTGGATCAGATAGGATGGATGCACAGACTGATCTTTATCAACAAATTTCATCATTGCCATCAGGTGATTTTCTACAACATGACTCTTTGACAAATAAAAAATTACAAGACATTTTGAAGCATCTGCAGCATAATAAGCAATTTCTCCATATGCCGCAATGATTACAAATTTAATCAATAATCATACTATAATTAATTAAGATTTTCTATATTTTGTCTTGATATTTTCAAATTCGTCTGCTGTAGAATTATTGTATGTGGGAAAAGGTTAAAGACTTATCATCCCCTGCTGTCGGCAGATAGACATAGTTTGGGGTCACCTGTATATTCCTTGAAAACCATAGTTAACCCTTTCCCACTTGTAGACGCATTTTGATGCATCTGCAGCAGACGACTTTTGAAAACAATGTGGCAAAAGGAGAAATAGCTACCTAAAGTCGTCTGCTGTAGGTTTGCTGTATGTGGAAAGGGTTAAGGGATTTGATTCAAATGTTAACAATCTTCTGGAAAGGTTACGCTGCAATTTTCGCTATGATTGTCCAAATACACTATGAAGTTTTGACCCCTTTTAGCAGGAATATTAATTCAATGAATTTACCTGCCAATTACATACACACAGTGTAGTACATGTATGTTCCTAAAAATGTTAAGAATTTGAAACTAAAATTCTCTATGTAAATCAAGTTTGTACGCAGTTTAACATAAATATTTGATTTTTTAATGCATGTATATAATTGTCAGGAAAATGAGAATGTCGAAGGAGAATTAGAGTTAAAAGAGCAGCATAAACTAGCAGCGGAAGCTGACAGAAGAAGGTTGAACTTTGTTGAAGCAGAGGCGGAGCTTGCACAAGAACATGGGCGGGACTTAACAGAGGATGCTATAGATTCTACCTACAGTAAGTTTTTACTTCTATTTTTAGCATCTAGTTTTACATTAAAACTACTGAAAGATTTTTTTTGTTTCATTGGGGTTTTACGCTGCTTTCAACATTATTTCAGTTATATCATGGCGACAGTTCACTTATTCATGATCCCCGGGTAAACAAACCAGTACTAGGCTAAAACATGTGCCTTGCCCAAGGGCACTCCACCATGACCGAAATGCCGCAGATGGGGATCGAACCCGGGACACCCGGTTCAAATCCCCGACGCTAACCACTCGACCACAGCGGATTCCTTCTACTTTCAAAACTATTTTCAAAAGTCATCTATTAGGACATGTTGTTTTAATCGGATAAGGTCATTATGAAGGCTCCTCACTTTTGGACTATAAAATATATTATATTTCAAACCCATCTTGCAATTTAGAATCTAATTACATGTACATCTACATACACTCCAGAGCTCTAGATAAGGGGAGTTTTGCATGTTCTAAAATCCTTATTAGACTTAACCCTTTCCCTCATATAGACGCGTTCTGACGCCTCTGCAGCAGACAGCTTTTTGCAAACATAGCGACAAAAGAAGAAATTGCACAAAACGTGCAATTTCTCCTTTTGCCACAATGTTTTCCACTTTTTGTCATAGGTTATCCATTCAATTATGGAGATTTTCTATTTTTTGACAAACTACGTTCAAAGTCGTCTGCGGCAGAATTGTCGTATGAGGGAAAGGATTAACTCTATTGTGTTGGTACTTAAAAGAATCATCTCACGTCATAGGGTTCTGTTGGATAATAAATGAGATTGTGGGGAAAAGAACTGCATACTCTCCTTATTTGGACCTCTCAATACAGTGAAGATTCAGGTGAGACTGTGCATGCAGTCTCACCACTGTGCATGCAGAGTCTCACCAGCTTCCGTTTTCTGCTTGCTTGTACTATTGAGCCAAATGTAACTGCTGAAAATAAGAATATATTTTCATGAGTACTATTAAATACTCATGGGATCCTTTTCTGCAGACACAGCTCATTTATTAGCTCGACTTTTGGAAGAAAAGGCAAGCTATACTACTCGCGTTTGTGTCACTCTTTGGTTAAGTTTTTTGTACCACATCACTTTTTTTCAAAACCATTAGAGATATTGCTTTGAAACTTACGATACTTGTTCACCATCATGACCTCCATCAACAGACTAGAGTTCATATCTTTGTAAAAGTTTTTGTAAGAATTACTGGCCTTTTTCGACTTAGAATGTATTAGTACCACCCTCCTTTTTAGCTCACCTGAGCTTTGCTCAAGGTGAGTTATTGTGATCGCCTTTTGTCCGTCGTCCGTCGTCCGTCGTCCGTCAACTTCTTCTCCTCAGTAACTAGTGGGTCAATTTGGATGAAACTTCACAGAAAGCATCCTCTCAATGACCTCACCAGAATTCCTTCAAATTTTTGGGATCCATGCAAAATTCTGGTTTCCATGGCAACGAAACCGAAAAAACTTCAAAATTCTTCTTCTCCCAAACTGGTTGGCAGATTTTCAAATAATTTTGTAGAAATGTTCCTTAGATGACCCTCTATCAGATTCCTTCAAGCCATGTTGATTGGTCGAAAAACATGGCCGCCAGGGGGGGCGGGGCTATTTTGCCTTATATGGCTATAGTGAAAACTTAAAAAATCTTCTCCTCCGAAAGTGTCTGGCCGATTTTCAAATAATTTTGTAGAAATGTTCCTTGGGTGACCCTCTATCAGATTCCTTCAAGCCATGTTGATTGGTCGAAAAACATGGCCGCCAGGGCTATTTTGCCTTATATGGCTATAGTGCAAACTTAAAAAATCTTCTCCTGCAAAAGTGTCAGGCCGATTTTCAAATAATTTTGTAGAAATGTTCCTTGGGTGATCCTCTATCAGATTCCTTCAAGCCATGTTGATTGGTCAAAAAGCATGGCGGCCAGGGGGCGGGGCTATTTTGCCTTTTATGGCTATAGTGAAAACTTAAAAAATCTTCTCCTCCATAAGTGTCGGGCCGATTTTCAAATAATTTTGTAGAAATGTTCCTTGGGTGACCCTCTATCAGATTCCTTCAAGCCATGTTGATTGGTCGAAAAACATGGCCGCCAGGGGGCGGGGCTATTTTGCCTTATATGGCCAAAGTGAAAACTTAAAAAATCTTCTCCTCCGAAAGTGTCAGGCTGATTTTCAAATAATTTTGTAGAAATGTTCCTTGGATGACCCTCTATCAGATTCCTTCAAGCCAAGTTGATTGGTCGAAAAACATGGCCACCAGGGGGGGCGGGGCTATTTTGCCTTTTATGGCTATAGTGAAAACTTAAAAAATCTTCTCCTCCAAAAGTGTCTGGCAGATTTCCAAATAATTTTGTAGAAATGTTCCTAGCGTGACCCTCTATCAGATTCCTTCAACCCAAGTTGATTGGTCGGAAACTATGACTGCCAGGGGGCGGGGCTTAAATAGCTAAAGTGAAAAAAAAAATCAGGTGAGCGATTCCAGGGCCATCATGGCCCTCTTGTTTTCAAAACCATTAGAGATGTTACTTTGAAACTGTCAGAATTATGGCCCTTTTTGCCTTAGAAAATACATTGAATCTTGGTAAAATCCATTTATTGACTTGACCCTTTAGGATATTGCTGTGAAACTTGGAATACTTGTTAACCATCATGACCCCTGTCTGCAGACAAGAGAAGCTAACTCTGTCAAGGACATCTTTTGTTATATACTTTTTTTTCTTTCTTTTCACAGAATCCAGAATGGGTTCCTACTTAGATGGGACAACAAGGTCAGACCTACTGAAATCATTAGATGAAACAGATGAGACACAGTCTCTAGCTTCTTCAAGTAAGGATCCCATTGTCCTCGACTTTTGTCTTCTTTAATATATCTTTTATCGAGCCTTTCCATGATACAGACAATTATTGATGCATATTCAGCACAAAATCTGATAACATTGTGAAACATTTCTCTATTTTCAACAATTTTCATTCCTTTCAAAATAACATTTGCAAGTTTCCAGATGTTTTCAAAGCAAGCAACTCTAAAAATCGCTGATTACAAGCAATTTCTCCTTTTCATCACAATGTTTTCAAAAGTCGTCTGCTGCAGATACATCAAAATGCGTGCGTGAGCCTGTGAGGGATAATTTTGAGTAGAAAACTTGCAACTTTAGAATTTGCTGTGGTCGAGTGGTTAGTGTGGGGGATTTGAAACCGGGTATCCCGGGTTTGATCCCCAGTTGTGGTACTACGGTCATGGTGAAGTGCTCTTGGGCAAGGCACATTTTCTAGCCTAGTACGGGTCTGTTTACCCAGGGATCATGAATAAGTGAACTGTCGCCGTGATATAACTGAAATAATGTTGAAAGCGGCGTAAAACCCCAATAAAAGAAAATTGCTTTAACACCGGCTCATCTGAGAGATCACTAGAAATTATCAATTTAAACTTTAAAAGTCTACCTTGACCTTTTAGCCTTTCAAAAGATCCATTAATAAGGTCGATTAAAGGCAATATTGATCAACCATAGAGATGCTGCTTCAATCGGATGCCTTGACCATAGAGTATTACTAGAGATGCAATGTATATACATGCATGAAATAATTTTCTTTTCTTCATAAGCTTGTCTGTTTTTTCAGAAAAAATGTCGGGGTATTGTGATACCCATGGCGTCGTCTGGATCTGATGCGTTGTCACAAAAAATCAACCATACCTCATAACTCAAAAATGTTCAATATTTTCGAATGAAACTTTATACAAATGTTTCTAGGAATAATATGCATGTCTATACCAAGTCACATAACTGGCTTTATTAATTATTCAGTAATGCCCCATTTTTATGCCCCCCCGGAATCTCCGATTCGGGGGGCATATAGTTTTTGGCCTGTCTGTCTGTTGGTCTGCACGTCTGTCTGTCTGTCTGTCTGCACAAAAAAAACTTTAACCTTGACCACTACTTTTGAACCATAACAGGTACGGCTACCATATTTCACATGTGTATTCCTTGTGACATGACCTTTCTGTCAGTACCAAAATGTTTGACCTTGCGACCTTGACCTTTGACCTAGATGTAGTTTTTGGCCTGTCTGCACGAAAAAAACTTTAACCTTGACCACTTCTTTTGAACCATAACAGGTACGGCTACCATATTTCACATGTGTATTCCTTGTGACATTACCTTTCTGTCAGTACCAAAATGTTTGACCTTGCGACCTTGACCTTTGACCTAGATGTTGCCATTCTCGAAAAAAACTTTAACCTTGGCCATTACTTTTGAACCATAACAGGTACGGCTACCATATTTCACATGTGTATTCCTTGTGACATGACCTTTCTGTCAGTACCAACATTTTTGACCTTGCGACCTTGACCTTTGACCTAGATGTAGTTTTTGGCCTGTCTGCACGAAAAAAACTTTAACCTTGACCACTACTTTTGAACCATAACAGGTACGGCTACCATATTTCACATGTGTATTCCTTGTGACATTACCTTTCTGTCAGTACCAAAATGTTTGACCTTGCGACCTTGACCTTTGACCTAGATGTTGCCATTCTCGAAAAAAACTTTAACCTTGACCACTACTTTTGAACCATAACAGGTACGGCTACCATATTTCACATGTGTATTCCTTGTGACATGACCTTTCTGTCAGTACCAAAATGTTTGACCTTGCGACCTTGACCTTTGACCTAGATGTAGTTTTTGGCCTGTCTGCACGAAAAAAACTTTAACCTTGACCACTTCTTTTGAACCATAACAGGTACGGCTACCATATTTCACATGTGTATTCCTTGTGACATTACCTTTCTGTCAGTACCAAAATGTTTGACCTTGCGACCTTGACCTTTGACCTAGATGTTGCCATTCTCGAAAAAAACTTTAACCTTGGCCATTACTTTTGAACCATAGCAGGTACGGCTACCATATTTCACATGTGTATTCCTTGTGACATGACCTTTCTGTCAGTACCAACATTTTTGACCTTGCGACCTTGACCTTTGACCTAGATGTAGTTTTTGGCCTGTCTGCACGAAAAAAACTTTAACCTTGACCACTACTTTTGAACCATAACAGGTACGGCTACCATATTTCACATGTGTATTCCTTGTGACATTACCTTTCTGTCAGTACCAAAATGTTTGACCTTGCGACCTTGACCTTTGACCTAGATGTTGCCATTCTCGAAAAAAACTTTAACCTTGGCCATTACTTTTGAACCATAACAGGTACGGCTACCATATTTCACATGTGTATTCCTTGTGACATGACCTTTCTGTCAGTACCAACATTTTTGACCTTGCGACCTTGACCACCTTTGACCTAGATGTTGCCATTCTCGAAAAAAACTTTAACCTTGGCCATTACTTTTGAACCATAACAGGTACGGCTACCATATTTCACATGTGTATTCCTTGTGACATGACCTTTCTGTCAGTACCAACATTTTTGACCTTGCGACCTTGACCACCTTTGACCTAGATGTTGCCATTCTCGAAAAAAACTTTAACCTTGGCCATTACTTTTGAACCATAACAGGTACGGCTACCATATTTCACATGTGTATTCCTTGTGACATGACCTTTCTGTCAGTACCAACATTTTTGACCTTGCGACCTTGACCTTTGACCTAGATGTTGCAATTCTCGAAAAAAACTTTAACCTTGACCACTTCTTTTGAACCATAACAGGTACGGCTACCATATTTCACATGTGTATTCCTTGTGACATGACCTTTCTGTCAGTACCCACATTTTTGACCTGGCGACCTTGACCTTTGACCTAGATGTTGCCATTGGGGGGCATCAGTGTTTCACAAACACATCTTGTTTACTTTAAAAATGCAGACAAGTGTTGGCGTTTGCTTGCGGTGCTCTTGTATATTTATATATACTTAGTTATTTTACACATTCTATTTCAGTTTCCTTAGAAACTAGACAAAGAGGATTTGATGAACAAGAAATCAACTTATTAAATCAAGTCAGAAGGCTGAGACAGAAACTTGCACAGGAGGGGCGTTCCAAAAAGCCCCCAAGCACATGCCCAATATGAATTTGAAGGACCGATTAGAATTAATTATTTATAGCAAGAGTCTGATAAACCCTTTTCTACGTAGTGATAACTTATTGGGACTTCAAAAACAAAATGTTATTAAATATGAGTATATTTATTGAGTCGAAATATTGTGGCACAAGGATAATTTGTTCATGATGCGCAATTTCTCCTTTTGCAACAAAAGTCGTCTGCTGCATATTAGGGCTGTTCTAGGAAAAAATGTCTAGGGGGAAAAGAACTACAAGCTCTTTTAATTTGGTGGGTGGGGGGATATTTTTAATTAAAATTAGTGCCTAAAATATAATTAAAATTTGATAGGTGGTACCCTAAAAATTGGTGGTCATTCCAATTGGTCTGTATGTGGAAAACAGGGAAAATGTTTGGACCTTCATTAAACTTTGTGTTAAAATGATTGTCAATGCTTCATGCAACCCTAACATATAATGTTATCCCTTTTAATACTGATTTTAAGCTCGTCTGTTTTTCAAAGATTTTTTTTTAGTTATTGTGATACCATTGGCATCGTCCCAAAACTTTAACCTTACCTTATAACTCCAAAATTATTCCACATATTCAAATGAAACTTGGTACACATCTTCCAACAGACAATTTGTATGTATATACCAAGTCACATAACTCTTGCTTTATAATTTTTTCAGTTATGCCCCTTTTTGGACAAAAATTTGTGCAAAAACTTTAAGCTTGCCCACGACTTAAAGATTGTTCAATATTTTTAAATGAAACTTGGTACACATGTAAATACAAATTCACATAACTCTGGCATTAGTCTTTACTCAGTAATGCCCCTTTTTCCCGACATAGAAAAAAAACATATGAGCATTGGCGTTCGCTCTGCGGCGCTCTTGTTTAAATGAACTTTTCCAGTTTTGCATTTGTAAGAATCCATAATCAAGCTAGGAATATCCAGATGTAAATGTTGTATTCAGCTGACCAATGTATAGCTTGGTAAGATGGTGGCACAGGCTTCAATAAATCGGTTAAGGCAGTCAAAGGGTCAATCACAGAAGACATTAGACCCTTCTGCAGCAGTTGACTATTAAAAACATTGGGGGGAGAGAAGAAATTGCTAATGAGTGCATTCTTATCCATCTATCAGTCAGTTATTTTAAGATCTTAACCCATTATTTCACTGACGACATTTGACGCCTGCTGTTGCAGACGGCTTTTTAAAAAACATTGCAATATAAGGTGAAATTGCTCAAAACAAGCAATTTCACCTTTAATTCCAATATTTTCAACCCTTTGTCAAAAAGTTACTTCCATTTTTCCAGATTTTTTAACATGTTCATCGGTTGATTGTAAAGTAGACAATATTTGAAATATCATGTGAAATAATGAGTGAAGACTGTACATGAATTCATCTCTATCTAGATCTACTGCCATGGTTAAACATGAGTATTGTTGATACACAAGAGAGCTAGACTTTGTTTTATTAGTAGTGAATTTGAGCTCTATGGATGTGTTTCTAGTTCAGCATTTAGATTTTGCCTTTTTGATTTAACCCTTTCCCTCATACAACAATTCTGCAGCAGACAACTTTGAACATACTTTGTCAAAAAATGGAAAATCTCTATAATTGAATGGATAACCTATGACTAAAAGTGGAAAACATTGTGGCAAAAGGAGAAATTGCTTGTTTTGAGCAATTTCTTCTTTTGTCACTATGTTTTCAAAAAGGCGTCAGAAAGCGTCTATATGAGGGACAGGGTTAATATAAAGAAGCACTGCCAGTATCTTCAAAATATTTATAATAAATTTAGAAATGCAGGAAAAGTATTTGTATTGGTTCAATATAATGTACCTGTATTTGTCAACATTTTGTATCCCATCATTTGATTGGACGACAGAATTTCAGTGAATGAGAATGATTGTTAGCTAATATGCCCATCCCACATTACACTCAAGTATTGTGCCAAAAGCAGAAATTGCTATTCATGAGCATTTTATCCTTTTACAACAATGTTCTTCGAAATAGTGATGCAGATCTGTCTGCATTTGGGCCTGCACTTCTCATATTTTGTATAACATAGAAAATTTAAATTCTTGACATGTTTGTTACTATTCAATGGTCACTGCCTTTAGCCATTTCTTTTATACAGACGACATTGACTTCAATACAACAGATGTGTTTTGAAAACATTACATGAAATGGATAAACTGCTCATAATTAACATTTCATCCTTTTCCCCCCGGATGTTCTAACATCAATCAAATTTATACTTCAAATTGTCCAAATGTTACATTCCTTGTTCATTTTATTTTTCAAATCATGTCATAGAAATATCATATCGGGTAAATGTTTAATTCATCTTGCAGCATTGATTTAACACTTGCATGTTTATATCATAGAAAGACAGCGACCATAGATCTGTGACTCGGTATACCCCTTTCCCACGTGCGACAAATCTGCAGCCGACGACTTTGAATTAAAGTATAAATATTGAATCGAGTTGAAAACATTTTGGTAAATGGAGCAATTTCTCCATTTGCCACAATGTTTTAAAGTCTTGTGTCGCTGAGACCTCAAGAAGAATATGTATTTTGGAAAGGGTAAATGTTTCATTGATGTATAGGGATAAATCCAGACCCAACCAACCGGTTTCTCGATCCAATAACCAACTTCTGTTTTTTGAATCTCGAATAAGAAACATTTTGTATACTTGTATATATCAGTAGTTGTTTATAAAGAAGTATTATTTATTTGAAGTAAATTGTGATATTAAATTTATATGAACCTTTACAAATGTTTCTTATTTACTGTCATAACCAGAAAACCATTGGAAATTATTCATATGACTAATTTTGTTATTTTCCTTCAACCTGTTTGGTATTTAGTTGAATCGTGATAGGGGAGTTTGTTACGCGTGGGGATATAGATCCAGGGGTTCAGGTTTGAATCCAGACTCGGATATTTATTCTTTATATGATTTAAAAGTTAATTTGTCCTCCTTGGCCCTCAGGGTTGCGGGGTTAGCATAACGACCGACTGGCTGGTGTCGGGTTAAATGGACAAGTAGTACTGGTAACTTACCCAGGAAACGCAATGATATATAACTGAACACTTGTTGAAAGCCATGTAAAACACCAAACTATCACTTCCAACAATGGGCTAAAAGTCTATCTAGAAAGTTCTGGAGAGTGCCAAGAAACTGTTTGATTTATGGAGATTTTCTATGTTTTGACAAAATACGTTTAAAGTTGTCCGCTGCAGAATTGTCGTATGAGGGAAAGGGTTAACCCTTTCCCACATACAGACACTTGCTGATTCCTTTGTAGCAGACGAATTTTGAAAACATTGTGACAAAAGGGGAAATTGCTCATAATAACAAATTTCTCCTTCTGTTACAAGGAGAAAATGCCTGTTTTGAGCAATCTCCCCTTTTTAGCTCGACTATTCGAAGAATATGAGAGCTTTATTACTCGCCCCGGCGTCGGCGTCCGGTTAAAGTTTTAGGGCAAGTTGGCATTTTCATTCATAAGTATTTGTGCTAGGGCTTTAATATTTGGAATATAGTTACATCTTATACCTTTCTTCACATTGAATGTTAAAGGTACTGAGTGTGACCTTCTTTTTGGGGTAAAAAACCTGATTTTCGGTGGTTAAAGTTTTAGGGCAAGTTGGAATTTTTTTTTTTTTTTTTTTTTTCTCAATAATAACTTATGCTAGGGCTTTTATATTTGGAATATAATTACATCTAATACCTGTCTTCATATTGTATGCTGAAGATTCTGAGTGTGACCTTCTTTTAGGGGTAAAAAACATGATTTTCAGTGGTCAAAGTTTTAGGGCAAGTTGGAATTATTTTTTTTTTTTTTTTTTCTGAATAAGTATTTGTGCTACGGCTTTAATACTTGGAATGTAGTTACATCTCATACCTTTCTTCACATTAAATGCTGAAGATGCTGAGTGTGACCTTCTCTTTGGGGTAAAAAACCTGATTTTCGGTGGTTAAAGTTTTAGGGAAAGTTGGAATTTTTTTTTTTATTTTTTTTTTCTTAATAAGTACTTATGCTAGGGCTTTTATATTTGGAATATAATTACATCTAATACCTGTCTTCATATTGTATGCTGAAGATTCTGAGTGTGACCTTCTTTTCGGGGTAAAAGAGGTGATTTTGGGTGGTTAAAGTTTTAGGGCAAGTTGGCATTTTCATTTAATTTTTTAATTTTTCTCAATAAGTATTTGTGCTTCAGCTTTAATATTTGGAATGTAGTTACATCTTATACCTTTCTTTAATTTGAATGCTGAAGATGCTGAGTGTGACCTTCTTTTTGGGGTAAAAAACATGATTTTGTGTGGTTAAAGTTTTAGGGCAAGTTGGAAATTTTCATATAATTTTTTAAATGTTCTCAATAAGTGCTTGTGTTAGGGCTTTCATATTTGGAATATAATTACATATAATACCTTTCTTCACATTGTATGTTGAAGATGCTGAGTGTGACTTTTTGGGAATAAATAACATGATTTTTGTTTGATTTTGAGAATTTTAGATAAATTCATAATTTTTGGTTACATTCCTTTCTAATTGTGATCATTCATTTATCAAATATAATTCTTCAACATATCAAACGGGTTTTGCATGATGTCAAACATTTGGTAAACCTTTTTTCAAGGTTTTGCTATTTTTGGACTCGGTCAGTTTTAACATTTGCGTTTAGCTCAACGCTAAAGTTTCATTCTTTAAATCACTTCATACTTCATACATTTGTTAAGGACCATCGTACAAATAGGTTAGATAACTCCATTGTATCCTAAATATGGAGTAATGGCCATTGAATTACTTAGAAAATTTTGCAACAATGTTTTCCACTTTTTGTCATAGGTTATCCATTCAATTATGGAGATTTTCTATGTTTTGACAAAATACGTTCAAAGTCGTCTGCTGCAGAATTGCCGTATGAGGGAAAGGGTTAATAGTACTTAAGTGCAATATAATGAAATAATGCTTTATGTGAATAAGCGGCATATAGTCGAGCACGCTGTCCTCCGACAGCTCTTATTCCATTATACTTTCAACTTGGTATCAATATTAAACTTTGAATTTTCCAAACCTTGCAATAATTTCCTAAAAAAAACTAAACTAACAACTGAAGAAATACAGTATCAATAACCACTTTTCACGTCCAACAAATCTGCAGCAGACAACTTAGAAAACATTGAAAATCTCTATAAATGGAACATACACTTAGTGAATCGAGTTGAAAACTTTGTGACAAAAGGAGAAATTGCTCGTTTTATAAAGTCTTCTGCTGCATATATACAAGTGGGAAAGGGTAAAAATAAAAAAAATGACACTTTACCCTTTCCCACATCTAACAAATCTGCAGCAGACAAATTAGAAAACATTGAAAATCTCTATAAATGGAACATATAATTAGTGAATCGAGTTGAAAACTTTGTGACAAAAGGAGAAATTGCTCATGTTTTCAAGTGTTCTGCTGCATATAAACAGGTGGGAAAATGAAGCTTTACCCTTTCCCATATTCAACAAATATGAAGCGGACGACTTTAATAACATTTTGGCAAAGATGTGGTAAACCTCCGTTAGTGATAGTCGTTTTTTAATTTAAATTGAAAATATTGTGGCAAAAGGTGAAATTTCACCTTTTGCCACAATCTTTTCAAAAGACGTCTGCTGTAGAGGCGTCAATAAGTGTCTGTATGTGGGAAAGGTTTAATGGTGCCGACTATAACAATGTGTAGTTGTGCATATCGAGATAAGATTTCAGCAGGCACTAAAATACAGGTCCCAGTTGACCGCAAGTCCCGCCATCCCCCACATTTCAGTTACAGTGCTACAACATCTATTGGATGCATAGATACACATCTGTTCTGGCGAGGTGAAGCTCTGTGGTGGCTGATCCATTCCCAGATAGAATCATATCAGAGCTCCATTCAAACCCTATGTTGTGGGTACTCAAAAGAATCGTCATAATGAGTAATAAATCCTTTCGGAGAACTATTTTCAATAACTAACATATTGGTTAAATCAATATTCCCTATTTTTACGGAGATTATTTCAATGTCGTCTGCTAAAAAAATGTTGTATTTCGGAAAGGGTTAAGCGTACAACTGTGTGGGCAACCTGTCAAGAGAAGTAAGAAAGGAAACGGAAGGACTTGTTTTTTAGCATTTATTTTATAACAACAACAAATAGACAGCACCTTAGCTATAATCTCTCATGAATAATATTGTAACCTTTTAGGATGAAACCTTATTTATGGCCATTTTCTTTATAACACTCGTAGCAAAGCATTGCATGTGTTATTTATAAAAGAGTCTATATCAATCCTCGCTCAGGTAATCATAACAGTTTGGAAATATTCCCTCGTTCAGCAAATATGCAGCAGATGACATCTAGACAAAAATGTGAAAAAACTCATCAAATGAGGTTTTCTGTACATGTGTTTTGAAAGTACTTTCCAAGTGTCTGCTATGAGATTTCCTGTATTTCCAAGTTTCTGCTATGAGATTTCCAGTATTTCGGAAGTACTTTCCAAGTTTCTGCTATGAGATTTCCAGTATTTCTGAAGGACTTTCCAAGTGTCGTTTCTGCTATGAGATTTCCAGTATTTCTGAAGTACTTTCCAAGTTTTTAATGTGATGTTTAAAGTCTGCTATGAGATTTTCTGTACATGTATTTTGGAAATAATTTAGCTTTTCTGTATTTTGGAAGGACTTTCAAAGTCTGCTATGAGATTTTCTGTACATGTATTTTTGAAAGATTTTCCCAATGCCTTCTATAAGGTTTTCTGTTTTTTGGAAGGACTTTCCAAGTATCTGCTATGAAATTTTCTGTACATGTATTTAAGAAAGATTTTCCCAATGCCTTTTATAAGGTTTTCTGTATTTTTTGAGTCTCAGCAATGAGGTTTTCTGTACAAGTATTTTGGAAAGATTTTCCAAATGCCTTCTTTAAGGTTTTCTGTATTTTGAAAGGACTTTTCCAAGTCTCTACTATGAGATTTTCTGTACATGTATTTCAGAAAGAATTTCCCAATGCATTCTATAAGGTTTTCTGTATTTTGGAAGGACTTTCCCAGTCTCCACTATGAGGTTTCTGTACATGTATTTTGGAAATATTTTCCAAATGCCTTCTATAAGGTTTTCTGTATTTGGGAAGGACTTTCAAAGTCTCTGCTATGAGATTTTCTGTACAAGTATTTTGGAAATATTTGCCTTCTTTAAGGTTTTCTGTATTTTGAAAGGACTTTTCCAAGTCTCTGCTATGAGATTTTCTGTACATGTATTTCAGAAATAATTTCTCAATGCCTTCTATAAGGTTTTCTGTATTTTGGAAGTACTTTCCCAGTCTCCACTATGAGATTTTCTGTACATGTATTTTGGAAATATTTTCCAAATGCCTTCTATAAGGTTTTCTGTATTTGGGAAGGACTTTCCAAGTCTCTGCTATGAGATTTTCTGTACAAGTATTTTGGAAATATTTTCCAAATGCCTTCTATAAGGTTTTCTGTATTTTAGAAGGACTTTCCAAGTCTCTGCTATGAGATTTTCTGTACATGTATTTTGGAAATATTTTCCAAATGCCTTCTATAAGGTTTTCTGTATTTTGGAAGGACTGGTATCCTCTGTGGCGTCAGTCTGATCATGAGATCTCTTCCTACTGCTGTCGTCAGTCCGGGATTTATCCACCCAGTCTTCTCCCGTCTCTGTGTCCTTCACTTTTTGAAACATGAAGACACAGTAGACAGCTGTAAAGAAACATGGAGTTAAAAGTGTTAACAAAATATTTTAAATATTTATACCTTAAACCCCTTCCAACTAGGAGACAATTTTTGACGCATCTGCAGCAGATTACTTACGATAACATTGTGGCAAAAGAGGATATAAATCATAATTAGCATTTACTCCTTTTGCTACAAAATGTTCAACTCTACCAAATGATTTAATTTTCTTTTATATGTTTTCAATATTTTTGCCTAGATGATTTGAAAGTTGTCTGCTGCAGATTTGTTAAATGTAGGAAAGGATTAATCCTTGCAAACATGAAGATGTATTTTCAGTTGACAATTTTGAAAAAATAATGAGCAGTATCTTCTTTTACCACAATGTTTTCAATTATACTTAATTTTAATTCTTTTGTTTGCTGAAAATACATTCAGTTGTATGCTGAAAATACATCTGCATAATATTTTCCTTGAAAGAGACAATTTTTGGTCCATATATTTGCAGCAAACAACTTTGGAAAGCAAAATTGTACGACTACATTTTCATATATTAACATTAATACAAGCAAACTTTAAAATTATGATCATACACTGATTCATAAAACAGTCAAACAAACAACTGTAAAATCATAACAAGAGGGCCATGATGGCCCTATATCGCTCACCTGAGTAAGTGTTTTAGGGTCCCAATTTAATTGCTCTACAAAAATAGATAACAATTTTGCCAATTTTAAAGGGCCATAATTCAGTCATGGACAGATCTGGCTGGTTTTCGAAAGGAACCAAGCTTTCATGGATATCTAGCTACTGAATAAGTTTGGTAAACATGGGATAATAAATGAAGACTTGATCGTGTTTATAAGAAATTGTGGACAGACGAAGGACAAAGGGCGATCACGAAAGCTCACCTTGTCACTACGTGACAGGTGAGCTAAAAATAAAACTTCAGTGGAAAATTTGTAAATGCAATAGTCTCATCTTTCCCCATCTTGAACATGAATTAAGAAATGTTTGAATGTTTTCTACTCATTCTCAAAATCATAATATTATTATTTGGACGATTTTCTTTCTTCTGTTATTTTCAATATGGAGGAAACCACAAGAATCAATTTTAAGCTATCAAATGTTGCAGTAAGTTTATCATGTCTTAAATTAGATTGATTGAATGGGGTTTAATGGAATTTTCAACTATTGTTCCATCATATCACAGTAATCAATTCACCTATGCATGTTTCCTGGCTTTCTCACTCACATACTCCACACAACAGATTTTCCAAGCACCTGTCTGTTTTTTCACATAGACTGTTAGCCCATTTGGTGTAAGACAAATGACACTTGTCACAGTGACTTTAGGTTCAAACTCACAACTCCTGACCTTCTAAACAGAATTTAATATTTCCATACCAAAAAAGTGATAATGAAGTTGACATTATTCAAGAACAATTTTCACTTGCAATCAGAAAAACCCAAAGAAAACATAAAAATAACATTATAACAGATATACAGTGATTTATTTGTTTTTGACATGAGCCGTCCCGCGAGAAAACCAACATTGTGGACTCTGCATAAAGTATTAATCAAGATCAGCCTAAGCATGCTGTGCAGGCTTACCCAAATAGACACTTTTCGCCTCCTGTGGATTTTCTGTTTCAGGAATCATTACTCTATACCTCTATTCCCCCCCGAGACGGAATGTGTCGACCCGGAACTATCTGCGCAGGCTGATCTGGGTCGATACATTATGCAGAGGCCATAATGTTGGGTTTTTGCGGGACAGCTCATACGATTCTGTTATATTTAAAATTTACTTACTAATGGCTTCCCATTCTGCTTTGGATAAAGTGCCCTGAAAAAAGAGTATTACCAGTAAATTAATAAATGTCTGAATATGTTGAGTTTGTGAAGTTATTTTTTTTATCTAACAACTTAACTCTTTCCCACATACAGCAAATCTGCAGCAGACAACTTTGATAACTACATAAAATACAAAATCACAATAATTGAATAGAATTAAAAACATTGTGACAAAAAGATATATTGATAATGATCAATTTCTCTCATTGCCAGTGTTTCCAAAAGTCGTCTGCTACTGAGGTGCCAGAAAGAGTCTATACATTGGGAAAGGGCTAAATAATATATGCAACATCTCCAGAGCAACAAAGGATTGATTAATTGATTGTTTGGTGTTTTACACCACTTTCAATAATTTTTCAGTTATATCACATCATTTCCTTTTAACCAATTATCCTGACAGTCAGTCATAATGCTAACCCGGCAGCCCTGATCGCCAAGGAGGGCAGCCATTATTACCTTGGATGTGGCTGCTCTACCACTACACAAACAAGAAGGTCAAGAGCAACATAGGACAGAATTCAAGAAAGTGTGTTGCTCTATAGAGGTTTAAGAACATTAATCACGCTCTATGTATGCTTACTGGAGACTAAACCAGTACTCGCGATGTAGGTGTGGAAAAATCCCAAAGGCAGAACCCACTCATCACGGGATTTGAAACCGGGACCTTTGGTATGAGTGGCCTACGCTCTACCACTGCACCATTGTCTTCCACACATTTTAGATCATTGTTAACTCTTTCCCACCTGCAGACGCATTTTGACGCAATAGCAGCAGATGTTGAGCAATTTCACCTTTAGCCACAATTTTTCAACTTTATTTAACAATTTAGCTTCCTTTTATGGAGATTTTTCAGGTTTTTGCCACTATGTTTTCAAAGTTGTCTGCTGCAGATTTTCTGTATGTGGGAAAGGGTTAAGATACATATAATTGTCATCCACACATATAGATCATTGTTAAGATACACACCACAGAAAAAGGTTTTCTTGTATTCTGTTTATCCTCCTCTGTCTCGGACTCCTTCAAATTGTCTAGGAATCCTTTAACATGAACATAGTCAGCATCTGGAAGTCCCACAACTTTACTATCGTGGTGTGGTGGGTAACTCTACAATAAACAAGAAAATGTGTCCATGGAACACGGATGCCCCGGTTGTTAACTATATTTTAAAACGGACGGACAAACAGTTGGTCCAACCTCAAATTGATACAATTTTTTAAACAATGATATGTTGATTGTCATTTGTGTGAAGTTTCATAATGATAGGACATCAGGTTCACTAAAATCTAACTTGACCAAAAACTTTAACCTGAGAATGGAATGGACGAACAGACAGACGAACAGACAGATGAACAGTTGGTCCAACCTCAAATTGATACAATTTTTTAAACAATGATATGTTGATTGTCATTTGTGTGAAGTTTCATAATGATAGGACATCAGGTTCACTAAAATCTAACTTGACCAAAAACTTTAACCTGAGCGGGACAGACGAACGGACGAACGGACGCACAGACTAACAGACCGGAAAACTATATGCCCCTCATACTTCGTATGCCGGGGCATAAAAACATAAAACAAGGAAATGTCGGCAAAACCCTTGCAAGCTATCCAAAACAAGAACTAAATAAGTTAAACTATTAAAAGCCCATAACTACATTACAAACAAGAGGGCAATGGTAGCCCTCTAGTGCTCACCTGGGTACCATGGCTCCTTAACCCTTTCCCTCATATAGATGTTTTCTGATGCCTCTGCAGCAGACGGCCATTTAAAAACATAATGACAAAAGAAGAAATTGCTCAAAACAAGCAATTTCTTCTTTTGCCACAATGTTTTCCACTTTTAGTCATAGGTTATGCATTTAGATAAAGAGATTTTCTATTTGTTGACAAAATATGTTCAAAGTCGTCTGCTGCAGATTTGTTGTATGAGGGTTAACGCTACAAGGCCTATATGATAAGGTGTCCATAAACAATACTTAAAGAAGTAATTTGATAAATAAGTCAAACATGAGACTTCTACATTGTCCAAATGACACAAAACTCAACAAAGCCTAGATTTCGTCAAGACAAACAATCTGACTAAGTCTCATCATCCTTGAGTCAAAGCTGCAGCTTAGTTACGTTTTTTTTTAATTTCACCTACTGACTTAGTTTTTGACCCAACATGAACTTTATAAAAAACTTAGCCATATTATCAATTAGACAAACCTTTCATCAACCTAAAGACAAGAATGCAGACTCTAGAGCTTTCACAAGATTTTTTATCAAATCTCACTTAGTTTCTGACCCGATTAAAACTTGGTCTAGATACCATCAAGGCAAACATTTTGACAAAGTTTCAACATGCTCAAAATGCAGCTTCAAGAGGGTGAACAAGATTTTCCTTTAACTTTGCCTTAGTGACCTAGTTTTTGACACAATGTGACCAATATTTGAACTTGGCCCAAAAATCTGTCTAGTTAACAAACTGAGTAACTTTCATGAAAATTTTATGAAAATTAGAATTAACAAACAAATTATTGGCGACAGACGGAGGATTGACAGACCACAGGCAATCACATTAAATCACCTTCATGCTCAGGTCAGCTTAAAGTAAAATCTAAACAAATCTAAACAAACTGGTAACAGTATTTTTTTCAAAATCGTTTTCTATCATATTACAAGCAATTTCTCTATTTACCAAAATGAGCTTAAAAACATGTCTGTTGTAGTGTGTCATTATGTTTCTACATGTGGAAAAGGGTCAAGTACTATATGAACCCCTGCAATTCATTAGAAATGAGTTCCCTGATAATGCCCAATTTGTTAATGTGGATGACTTTTGATAACCTGTGAGGTGAAAATAAATTGCTTATTTTAACCCATTCTCATATCTAGAAGCATTTTGACACCTCTGCAGCAAATGACTTTTGAAAACATTGCGGCAAAAATGATAAGCAACATCTACTTTTGCCACAATGTTTCCAACCGTATTCAGTATGTAAACTTTGCCCTTCAGATATATTTCATGATGTTGCCTAGATGTTTACAAAGTGCTGATTTGTTGAATATTGGAAAGGTTAAAACAAATTTCTCCCAATACATCTGAAATAAGGCTGCAAGAAGTAAGATTTACACAAAAAATATATATGAAAGGTTTCTTCAATAATAACAGCATATAAATGTATCTATAACCAGTAAAAGTATATCTTGAACATTGGCACATACTATTAGGAAGTACTTGTTTTTTATTTAATATAAACTGTGTGTCCTTTTGCTTGTGTGAATATTCATAATATATTCATAATATACGAAGGCAGTTTTGTTTCTGCTGGTCAAATGGCTGTCTTGCAGTGTACGAGGGCAAACAAACTCATAACATCAACATCATCATCAGTTTTCGCAAATTATATATACCTCCAAGGCTTTCATTTTACCCAGCAAGCTTTTATTGTCTCTGTCTTCCACTGATTTGTCGAAGAAGTCTGCAAATGGTATTTTAAATACTAACTTCATCCCATACTTTTCTGCCATTCTGAAAGAAAAATTATTGAGGAACAAAATTAACCACTTCCCATGCACAAGTCTGTAATGTTTGATGAACACAATGAGTAAATATTGAATGTTTTCAACTCTTTTCAATAAATAAACTTTCCCTTATAGACATTTTCCATAATTTTGCCTGGATGTTGTCAAACTCGTCTGCTGCTGATTTGTTGTATTTGGAAATGTCTAATTTTTCCTTAACCCTTTCCAACCTATAGACGCTTTCTGATGCCTCTGTAGCAAACAGCTTTTTGAAAACATGGTAACAAAAACGTTTTAAACTTTTTTCAGTAATTATACCTACAATTATAAATAGAGATTTTCCATTTTTGAATTGACATTTTCAAAGTCATCTGCTGCAGATTTGTCATAAGTGGGAAAGGGTTAAATGTTTTTACCAAAACGAGGGCTTGGCGTGAAACAGTTGTAACTAAAATTGGTATTTTTTTACCAAGGTTATTTACCTCGCCATGAAGTCTTTATAAGCGCTAAATCATTTTTCTTGGTAAACAATGGAAATTTAGGTGCCATTGCTCGTTCTGAGCAATGGCACCTAAATTTGCATTGTTTACAAAAGGGTCAAAATTGCCCCTAAACCAGGGTTTTCAAAATAGGTTTAAAGTTACAACCGTTTCACGCCAAGCCCTCGAAAAGCTGTCAACTACAGAGGTTCAAAATGTCATCTGTATCAAAGAAAGGAATAAATATAATTGACTATAGCAGAAATTTTTCAGGAAATGGGCAAATCTATTCTCACATACAGACCCATTTTGACAGATCTCTAGTTTAGCATATTTCTTTTGCCACAATGTGTACAATTCTACTAAAGAAATATACTTTATATTTGCGATATTCCATATTTTTTGCCTGGATGTTTCACTGCTGAAGATACATGTAAGTTGAATGTGGGAATAGGTAAAATAACAGTGAAGATCCTTACTTTTCTAGAACTGGAAAGTAAACCAGGAATTCTGGGCAATCCACTACCCCTTCCAAGTGAAAGTTATATCTTGCACCAAATAACGGGAAATTGTCTTTGTCATCTCCATCAAATGTGACACTGAATACTTCATTACCGAATGACATGGAGGGGGATTCTCGCAATCTCCTCCTAAAATTGTAATTTTAAAAAGAAATAAATTTACGCAAAGCTTGCATAACAGAAATGAACCCTGTAAAAATACATCTTCAATCCACAGAGACGTCTATAGATAATGTCTTTTATTTCATATTCTAAAAAAAACCTTTCCCATATATATAATATACACCTTTGGGCGAATCTGCAGCAGATGACTTTTGAAAACAGTTGACAAATCGAGCAATTGATAAAATATGTAATAAGAAATTTCTCCTTTTGTCAGACTGTTTTCAACTCTATTCAACAGTTATATTTCCTTTCATAGAGATTTTCCAAATTGTTGCCAAGATATTTGTGAGAAAGGGATAGACAATGTGTGTATTTCACATTTTAAATCTTAATTTGACTCTTAACCCTTTCCCACTTGAAGATACATTCTGAGGCCTCTGCAGCAGGCAGGTTTTTGAAAACATGGTGACAAAATAAGAAATTGGTCAAATAGCAAATTCTCCTTTTGCCTTGATGTTTTTTCACCTCTATTCAATTATTGTCTTTTCATTTAAAGGGATTTTCTGCGCTTTTGCCTTGATTTTTTCAAAGTCGTCTGCTGCAGATTTGTTGTATGTGGGAAAGGGTTAACCCTTTCCTGCAGCAGATGACTTAGAAAATATCTAAGCAAATATGTGAAATATCTCTATTAAAAATGTTGATTATTGAAAAGAGTCAAAACATTTCTTATTTTGCCGCAATGATTTCAAAGGTTGCCTGCTGCTGAGGCGGCAGAAATTGTCTGTATCAGGGACAGGGGGGGAGGGGGGAGGGGGAAAGGTTAAACCCTATGGTGGGGGTACTCAAAAGAATCTTCTCACTAAGTCAAGTCTTGGCCAATATTCACATATAACACATATAACACCTCTGCAGCAGAAGACATTGAAAACATTTTGGCAACATTTTGTAAACTATCTATACATGAAAGGATGATTATTGAATAATGTTGAAAATGTGTCAAATGGAGAAATTTCTCCTTTTGCCACAATGTTTTCAAAAGTCGTTTGCTGCAGAGGCGTCAGAAAGTGTATGTATGTGGGAAAAAGTTAACATTTGTGAACAATGCTAACCAAGACCTGAAATTTATGTCTACTTAGAGAGCTCTAAGTAAGGAGCGTTTTGCTCGTTCTAAAATCTTTATTTTATCCACTAACCCTATGTTGTGGGTTCTCAAAAGAATCGTCTCAATGAGACGATTCTTTTGAGTACCCACAACATAGGGTTTGGTTGGATAATAAGAGAGATATCGTGGGAAAAAGAGCTGTAAACCCCTGCTTATCTTGACCTCTGAATTAATATTTGTTGGCTACATTATTCATAACTCATTAGAAAAGACAATAAGAGAAACTATGAAATTGATGAAAATAAAATCAAACATTGGTTTGTTTGTATGGTGTTTTATGCAGTTTTCTACATTTTTCACTTACATCACAACACTTCCTGGGTAAGTTACCAGTACTCCTGGACAGTACTGGTCCATTAATCCTGACACCAGCGAGTCAGTCTTAAAGCCAACCCTCGACTCTGAGCACCAAGGAGGGAGAGCCATTACATTCACAACCATTTGTAAAGTCTTAGGTATGACCCCAAACATGTGTAACCATTTACACATCCTATATCACATCCCTTGAAAATGAGATTATTTAGCAAGGTAAAATAAATGTTCCTACACTAAAATCTGTAGGTACTCATATAAATTGGCTTGATAAGAAAAACCCTGATTAGTGCCCTAAACAATTATCACTTTTGGCACTCATTCTACGACATCAAGATCTTGGTTTTGTATGTTTGTTTGGAGTTTAACGCCGCTTTCAACAGCTTTTCAAGATTTTGGAACAAAACAAACATTTTCAAGTCAATGTATCAACAATAGCTGTCCATAAGACAGCATACTCGACTATTTGCCATTTGATTCTATAGTAAACAGTGGATAATAAGATATGTGCATGATAGTACCTTGCATGCCAAACTTTAACTAAATTGGCGAAGTCAAACAAGGGCCATAATTTGTACTGAATTTATACAAGAGTTATCTAACTTGACTGTCTGACACCCCTGAGGACATGAATGAAGTTTCAAGTCAATATCAATAGTGGTTACTGAGATATGTCCATGATAGTATCTTGCATGCAAAACTTTAACCAAAATTTCTAAGTCCAAAAAGGGGCATAATTGTGTCAAAATCTGATGTAGAGTTTTGGTACTTGTTTTGCAAGGTCATTTGATGATGTCCAATAAGTGTGGGAAGTTTCAAAGCAATAGCATCTGTGGTTTGTGAGAAATAGCCTTGAATGCAAAACTTTAACCAAAGTTGCAACGCTGTCTCTGACACACAAGTGACTGTAATAGCTCGCATATTCTTCAAATAATCGAGCTAAAAATGTGTGCTACGTCACAACAACAGGAAAAGTTGTTTTTAATCTTAAATCGTGAGCTTCATGCAAAACAGTTGTCACTTCATCTTTCAAGATAAAGTAGTTATAACCATTTTGCATGAAGCCATTGAATATTTTTTTCTTCTTTCCAACAAACTTACACAAGGTCATTTGAGTTAGGCGTCGTGCCTATAAAATATCCACCGAGATTCAAAGACTCCACCGCGTTCCTCAACATCACTTCTACCTGCTGATGGCTTTCAAAAGAGTAATGGAAAGAAAACTGGCAACTACAGACATCCACCTTCATGTCTCGATCTTTGTACAGGTCTTTTAGTCTTTGCTAGAAAAGAAAAAAGTCACATCAAGCAAAATAAAGATGGTTACACAGCCTGCAGAATAACAATTTGACCCTTTCCCTCATACAATAAACCTGCAGCAGACCACATTAAAATTATCAAGTCCAAAATGTAGAAAATCTCTTTAAGCAAATGGAGAAATTGCTCATTATTAGAAACTTATCCTTTTGCCACAATGATTTCAAAAGTTGTCTACTGCAGAGGCATCAGAAAGCGTCTATACATGCATGTGGGAAAGGGTTTATTCGAAAGTCGTTTGAGTCTACAACTTTTGCTATGAAAGCCAAGACACAATTGTTTATTCTAAAGTAAATTCCACATAATTCTACAGGCCATTTAGGCCTTCTAAATGGAACCTTCCATAGGACAACTCATTTACATATACGTTGGGCTTTGGGTGAAGCAGTTGTAAACTATAAATATCACTGAAGGTGATGAATACCCCCAGCTGGTGCCTGACAATATACATATGTATGAGAAATTCAAGGGGCCATAACTCATTTAAAGATAATTCCAATGCAACACGCCGACAATATGCACAACTAGGCTTGGTATCAATCATTCTTGTGAAGTTATATTGAATTCTGACCAAGGGTTGCTGAGAAATAGTGTTCACAAGAAATGTCTACAGACCAACTACGTATGAGAAATTCAAGGGGCCATAACTCATTTAAAAATAATTCCAGTGCAACACGCCGACAATATGCACAACTAGGCTTGGTATCAATCATTCTTGTGAAGTTATATTGAATTCTGACCAAGGGCTGCTGAGAAATAGTGTTCACAAGAAATGTCTAGACCAACTATGTATGAGAAATTCAAGGGGCCAAAACTCATTTAAAAATAATTCCAGTGCAACACGCCGACAATATGCACAACTAGGCTTGGTATCAATCATTCTTGTGAAGTTATATATTGAATTCTGACCAAGGGTTGCTGAGAAATAGTGAAATGTCCAGACCAACGGACCGACCGACAAGCTTGACTCCTATATAGCCCCCATATACTACATATCTAGGGGTATAATAAGGTACAACACCGGCCAGGGCCCTACTACAAGATTGATTGTTTAGTGCTTTATGCCCCTTTCAACATTTTGTCAGTTACATCAGGGCATTTCCTGGGTAAGTTACTGGTCCAGTTATCCTGACACCAGCGAGTCAGTCATAGGGCTAACCCATCCTGAGCGCCAAGGAGAGCAGCCATTACTTCCATTTTTTAAAGTCTTATGTATGACCCGGCCGGGGACCTTCTTCAAGAAGGCACTTATTTATTGCTTTCTACTCATGGTTGCAAACATTACTTTTATTTCGTACATAATGTTTGGATAGTATTACATCCCATCCCTATATATACCGGGTGCAACATTTAGAGATACAGTAATAGGTACTAGAGCTCTCAATGAGGAGCATATTTCATGTTCTTAAATCCATATTTTACCTCCAAATCCAATCTGCTGGGTAATCAAAAAAATTGTCTCTCTGTTAATAATTTCGAGTACCCACAACATAAGGTTAATTGAGTACTAAGGATGATATTCATATATTTGATATGCAAATTAAATGCAGTGTTTTAGTCAATCAAATAATGTTGATATGCTCTTTCAAGTACCTTTGTTTGCCAAACACAAAAAAAGCCATGAGATGCACAAGAACCGGGTAGTTTTAACGATTAATTATTGGTTTATTTGAGATGCATGACGATTGACGTGGCTTAGAATATGATCTCAGGACTATAAATTGTTAGTTAACCCTTTCCCTCATATAGACGCTTTCTGACGCCTCTGCAGCAGACGGCTTTTTGAAAACATAGTGACAAAAGAAGAAATTGCACAAAACGTGCAATTTCTCCTTTTGCCACAATGTTTTCCACTTTTTGTCATAGGTTATCTATTCAATTGTAAAGATTTTCTATGTTTTGACAAAATATGTTCAAAGTCGTCTGCTTCAGAATTGTCGTATGAGGGAAAAGGGTTAAGAACCGGATTACTCCTTATCTAGACCTCTTACCTTTGAACTATCAGCAGCTATGAACTCTGCAGAAAAGATCTGATCTTTAAACCTCTCTCTGTCCACCATCTCTTTGTATCTGTTTTCTGATTGTTCAACTGACTGTTCAGCGATATCTGCAGAAACATAGTTACCCCTTCCTAAATACAGAAGCATTTGATGCATCTGCAGCAGACGATTTTTGGCACAATGTTTTCAAATCTGATCAGTTATTGTAATCCCATTTATAAAATTTATCATTAAAGCAATTATCCTTTTGCCGTATAGCAATTATCTATTTGGCAATTATCCTTTTGCCGTATAGCAATTATCTATTTGCCATTAAGTTTTCAACTCCTTTAAATAGTTTTTATTCTATTTATAGAGATTTTCCATATTTTTCAGATACATTTTCAAATTCAGCTCCTTCATATTTGTTCTATGTGGGAAAAATGTAGATACTCACATTTAGTCTTGCTACAATTTTTACTCTATATAAAGTTAACCGTTTTCCATATATATACGGAATATTAAGTTGCGGGAGCGATAAAAGGGTTTGTATTGCACGACAAGTAGCGTGGAAAAATCGATATCTTACGAGACCGAAGGTCGAGTAAGATATGGATTTTCCCATGCTACGAGTCGTGCAATACGTACCCATTTATCGCTCCCGCAACGTAATATTCCTTTTATTATATACCTACGATCTATGAAGAGCGAAAAAACTATTAAATATACAGATTCAATACATTGTTTATTGGGGATACCTCGCTGAAAGTATTCCGCGCACTGTCTGACGTCACAATCTTGTATTTACACCGCATGTAGATACGGAATTTTAATCTGTCGTGGTGTATTTGCGCATGTCAATCTGCATGTATTTCCACCGGAAAATGTACAGGCATATAATAAATAGATATATTTTGATGCCTCTGCAGCAGACGACTTTTTAAAATATTGTGACAAAAAGAGAAATTGCTTATGATGAGCAATGTATCCATATGCGACAATTTCTTCAACTCATAGTTAACTGTTATAATCTCATTTGCAGAGATTTTTCATATATAATTCTCCTTTTGTCATACATGTTTTTAAAAATCATTTTCTGTAAAGACTTCAGAAAGTGTCTGTATGCGAGACTTGGAAAGGTGTAACCATCTACCTGATATGATAATTTAGGAGACCATTGCGTTAATAACATCAAAGGAAAACAATATAGTTTCTAGAATACAAATATAGAATGCAAATCATTATAGCACAAGGAGAAATGGCTCATCTTGAGATTCTTTGCTTTTTTTCTACAATGTTTTTTGAAAGTGCATGAAGCTGTCTGTATCAGGGAAAGGATGACCGTTAAAGATATTTAATCAGAATATGCTTTTAATATTATTTGAAGAGTTTATACTGTGCATAATACGCCAGGATAAATTATTGTCAATTAACCTATTTTCTGGTAAAGAGCACATACAAGACTTTCAAAGAACACCTGTAATGCTTGCCAATATATACGTTAAGTAACTGAAAGCATGAGTCATCACTGGTGTTACGCTGCCAAGGCAGGCAAGACAAACAAACTAACCTGTACATATGATCTTTTTGATCCCTCCTTTCTTCCACTTTAACAGATCTCCTCCTTTACCTGAACACAGATCTAATACAGTAATATTTTTATCGTGACCTCTTTCTCTCTTCAACCTCTGTAGTGTGTCCGCTGTAAAAACATGCATAGCAACAATTGAATCATACTTCTAAATTCATATGTTTTACCATTTCCCACATATATAATAAGACCCATCTTGGTGCATTTGCAGTTGATGACTTTTGATAATCATACTAAGCAATTTCTTCTTTTCCAACATTATTTCTTAATTATTCTTTCATATTTAGAGATTTTCAATATTTTTTACCGAGATATTTTCAAAGTGATCCACTGCAAATTTGTTGTATGTATTGTAATGGTTAAAAATGCATTGTCGGTTAGACTTAAGAGGAAAATTTCCTTTAATGTTTGATTCGACCCATTATAGTTCAGTCGGTAATGACAAGTGCTATCAATTCAGCGATAGTTCGTGTTCAAATCAAGGCTAGTCCATTCCTTCTTTCAGATGATTGACAAAAGTCACTGGGACTTGTGTCAGTCCGCTTCCTCAAATAAACAGAATGGCTTTGTGGGAAGGTAGCCAGAAATCACATGTTACGTTAACCCTTTCCCTCATACGACAATTCTTCAGCAGACGACTTTGAACGTATTTTGTCAAAACATAGAAATTCTCTATTTTATACTGAATGGATAACCTACGACCAAAAGTGGAAAACATTGTGGCAAAAGGAGAAATTGCACGTTTTGTGCAATTTCTTCTTTTGTCACTATGTTTTCAAAAAGCCGTCTGCTGCAGAGGCGTCAGAAAGCATCTATATGAGGGAAAGGGTTAACTGGCAGCCAAGAGGAGACTGAAAACTCCAATCATTCAATCAAGGCTAGTCCATTCCTTCTTACAGATGATTGACAAAAGTCACTGGGACTTGTGTCAGTCAGCTTCCTCAAATAAACTGAATGGCTTTGTTGGAAGGTAGTCAGAAATTACATGTTACGTTAACTGGCAGCCAAGAGGTAACTGAAAACTCCAATCATTTAATCAAGGCTAGTCCATTCCTTCTTACAGATGATTGACAAAATTCACTGTGTCTTGTGTCAGTCACAAATAAACCCAATAGCTTTATGGGAAGGTAGCCAATTACATGGGGACAATTTGTGTCAGAGTATAGGTGTGGGGGAGCCAGGAATTGCATGTTAGGTGTACTACTGGCAGCCAAGAGGTAACTGAAAACTACAATCATTCAATCAACCTCAATGTCTGAACTCACTATAACAAACAGCATACTGAGACCTTCCTCTTGGTGTATGGTACTTTACAAGGCTTAAATTAGGAGTATACACTCAAATTCTGTTGACTCAAGATCAAAACAAAAAAAACCTTTGTTTCAATATGTCAGTAAGTGAAAGCAAACCGGATAGGTGGATGGAGAAGTGATCACTTTTGTCACCCTAAAAAATGCAGGTATTATTTAATACAGAGGTCCAGATAAGGAGGCGTATTCAGGTTTTTTCCCCCCAATTTATCTTTTATAATCAAACAAAACTCTATGACAAGGGTACTCAAAATAATCTTCTCAATGAGATGATTCTTTTGAGTACCCACAACATAGGGTTAGAGGGTCAAATAGGGATTTTAGAACATGCAAAATGCCCCTTATCTAGAGCTCTGTATCAATCATAAGATTAACCCTTTCCCTCATATAGACGCTTTCTGACGCCTCTGCAGCAGACGGCTTTTTGAAAACATAGTGACAAATGAAGAAATTGCTCAAAACGAGCAATTTCTCCTTTTGCCACAATGTTTTCCACTTTTAGTCATAGGTTATCCATTCAATTATAGAGATTTTTCATTTTTTAACAAAATATGTTCAAAGTCGTCTGCTGCAGAATTGTCGTATGAGGGAAAGGGTTAAGAGGACTGAAAAGAAGGAATCAATACCAATAATGATGCTTTTTATCCAGTTGTTGAAGTTTCTCATGTGAAAGATCCTGCTCTCTACCCTGGATTCCCGCCCTGCCTCTTGTAGCTCATTGTAATGCTTGGCAACCACATGTCCATGACCTTCGTCCTTTGGTAACCTTTCATTATAATTCCCGCCATGTGAAGACTGGGTACTATCTGACATTGGATTGGCTTCAGCTGACTATTGTAAACTTTAATGAAAATCTTTCAGCATCTGGCAATGAGTAAAATATTAAATATCAAATCTTTGGCATTGATAAGTCTTCTCAAAAGTATTACAGCTAATGAAGCATGATATTTACCAATTTAACAATTATATTTATTTTGTTCCTTTATTTTAACTAATTAATCATATAGACGCACAATGATGAACAATTTCTCCTATTGTCACAGCTATTTTTTTAACTATTTTAAGTTTTAACATTTTCATTCATAGAGATTTTCCACATATGTGCATTTATATTATAAATGTCGTCTGCTGCAGATTTCTGGTATGTAGGAAAGGGTCAATATATCATAGCGCATTCTAATTTCTAACTTTGTGGTTATTCTAAGTTCATGACATTATCATTCTCACCCTTTTCTTCGATGACTGTGTAACAACAGTAGCGGAGAAGTGTTGAAATATTTATCCATAAACAGTAATTAAATTACTTATAAAAGTACTAGATAAACATACATATTGGGCGAGTTCAGATGGGCTTCACTAGGATAGAGAACTGACGTCATGTCTAAATATAAATTCAGAAAAACATGCGCACTAATGCTTTCCATCTGAACGGTGTTTCCTGATGAAGCAAGGTTTTCCGAATGAGTAGTAACATCGTTGGTCGCCATTTTGAAATGCTAGTAACCCCAGGCTTGAGGTGGGTTACTCGGATTCGGGTCAAAAGGTCAAAATGACGTCAATAAGGTTAAAAGTATCACAGTTCAAATGGATTCCGAGTGCACTCGGGCTGTTCTCGGATCCCATATGAACTCGCCCTGTGTGTATACATTGTTTATGCCTCATTGAACTGAGTGTGGCTTTTTAACAGTTATGTACATTTTATCTCACCACGGTTTGTATATGACACCCAACCTTTAAATAGGTGACTAGGTCTAATAATATAGTTGTGTTTACGCTTAGATGTTGTACTTGAATTCCGCCAAAGGGCAGACGAGGTGCTCTTCGGCAAAGAATTTCATAAGCGATTTTACGATTCTAACCGACATAATGCGATACATCAAAGACCTAATTACACATGTGTCATTAGGTCTTTGGATACATTAAATGATTTCCGGAATGAAAATGTACATGAACTGCTCCGTTTTTAAAATCCTGAAATCTTGGAGAAATTATTAATTTGTGAGTGTGTGCTGTTGTGTAACATGTTTGTGGTTAATCCAAAACAGATTTTATTAGAAACAAGAGCGCCAAATGTCAAAAAATACGCCCGTCCTGGGTTTTTTTGAGGCCAAGTATAGTGATAATTGGTTGTACGTCGGGCAAATTTAGAGAGCACAACACTGTTAGTAGTTTTGGCCATTTCGACGGACATAAGTGTGTATTGACTAAGATAACATGGTAAGTTATAGAACCTGACCAAAATATTTTGCCCATCAACATATTGTCTAAATTTGGTGATGATCGGATAACTATCACAAGTTATTTAGCTGACAAGACCAATTTTAGGTAATTTCTATAATCAAAGGGTGATAACTCTCGATTGACTAAAGCGGTATGGCTAGTTATCAAACTTGTACGAGGTATTATGCCAATACACATTCTGATCAAATTTGGTGATGATTGGTCAAAGGCTTCTAAAGTTATTGAGCTGACAAGACCAATTTTAGGTAATTTTTATAATTAAAGGACGATAACTCTTGATTGACAAAAGTGATATGGCTAGTTATCAAACTTGTTCGAGATATTATGCCAATACACATTCTGATCAAATTTGGTGATAATTGGACAAAGACATCTTAAGTTATTGAGCTGACAAGACCAATATTAGGTAATTTCTATAATTAAAGGGCGATATCTCTCGATTGACTAAAGCGATATGGCTAGTTATCAAACTTGTCCGAGATATTATGCCAATACACATTCTGACCAAATTTGGTAATGATTGGTCAAATGCTTCTAAAGTTATTGAGCTGACAAGACCAATTTTAGGTAATTTCTATAATTAAAGGGCGATGACTATTGATTGACTAAAGCAATATGGCTAGTTATCGAACTTGTCCGAGATATTATGCTAATACACATTCTGACAAAATTTCGTGATGATTGGACAAAGGCTTCTTAAGTTATTTAGCTGACAACATACTGGACGCCCCCTGTACGCGCAGGTAAAATTATAATACGTTCCATTAAAACGGGCGTATAAAAACGATTTTAACTTTTGTTACATGAATTTCTTCAGGGACGAAGATAAGAGGCAGGGTATTCCATGACGCACAAATCCTGCGTCATTGACGCATTTTCAACTCAAATGATCCCCAAAAATAACATCTGTGCGTCCCTATGGACACAATGTCAGTAAATCGAGGTCCATTCTATTTTTCTATAATCTCGGTTTTCCAAAAATCTATATTTAACTTAGTCCTTATCCTGCACCAAAACATGCGAAAAATTTCGACGCTTCCAGGGTCGAATCTGGCGTCCGTAATGTTTGTCACACCAAAATACACATATGGGACAACATTTCACCATTTATCTATCGTATAAAGTAAACACAAACCGTCTTACTCATGTTTTTATGTGTTTAATCTCTTTTTAATTCACCTCTTAGAGGCCTGACGTTTAATAACTCACAATGTGGTCGATTTGAACTGAGGATAACCGAATACAGTATTGTGGGTATTGTTGTTAAAGTACACCAAAATGGATATTTAACGAAATAGTTATATATCTTATTCAAACAAGTTTGGGCGATATTTCATTTATTTTTTTTTACCGATTTCGTCTAGTTATTTAACTGGAAACAAATTTGTTACAGATTCCAAATTTTTCTCCGTTGTGAATTGAATTTTGATAGATTAAAGTGGTAAAGAGGTAAGCTGCATAAATTTTAGGCTCAAATTAATATAATAATAATTATACATATGTTTTTTTTTTATTGTTGCGATAGCTGTCAAGGATATAAACGGCATAATAACGTGAATCGAGTCGGTCTGAAACATGCTATGGATTTAGACTTCGGGTGACCAATATTAAAATGAGAAACCGAAAGTCTAAATTATTTGGACTATATTTAACTCTGAATGACTGGTTTAAGCTTTATCGATAACATTATCGATAATGTACACAATTTTTTTTCACAAATTGACATTATTAATATTAAAGGGATAATAAAAACAAAGAACAACACACTTGATTTTTAATGTTTTTCATATCAATCACTTGATAATAAAGTTCTAATTTGGACCCCCAACATTTATAAGATGACCCTCAACTTTGATGACATGGGGGTCACAATGACCCTCAAGTTCAAAGCTTAGGGAAAAACCCTGAGAGGGATAGGCAACTCCACCTGTACACCTTTTATCTGGTTAAAATATCACACGTAGAAATAAAATTGTCCAAATTTTCACATTTTGTAGCAAATAAAACTTTGAAGTAACATTTGGCACATAAACAAAGAATACATATTCTGAAAGCTTAACGATAACATTTCTTCAACTAAAGTTAGAGATACAATGAATAACTGGAATTTCTTTGTATTTTGAACAATGACTGTTGTAAAAGACACCGATATTAGGATTTCAGAATTATATTATTTATTTCCAAATATTAATAGACTGACATTTTTTATATGGATAACATATTATCAAAACCTGTAATATCCTCGAGCATCCGTAATTCGTGAGTGTTTTTTTTTTTAATTTTTTTTTTAATTACTCAACTTTGAATCTTCGTTAAGCTTATTTTCCTTTCTCATTTTTTATCCCACTGTGTCAACCTAAAGGGTTTGCATGGATATTTGGTACCCTGTAAGCATCCTATATTTATATCATCACAAAGATCAATACAGATTTCAAAATTGCCATATTTCTAATGGGATATTATTTAAAATATTTTAGTTATTTTACATCTCTATGCGTAAGCACCTTTAGCAATGTGAAATCCAATGAAAAATTGCATTTACCGAACTAGGTCAAACAAATCACATGACCCTAGCCGTCATTTTGTAAACAGCAAAAGACCCTTTTTACGGTAAATTTTCATGTCCGATTTTTCCACTTTTTGGGGGTTTAAACTTTTCTTTAAATTTGGTATATAAAAAATAAGGGTATTTTGGCTATTCCTCCCATGACAACAAGTAACAAAACTGTTTAAGATGCATTTTATAGTTGAAATATGTCAGCAAATACTTTGGCCATTGGGAAATAATTTTACAGTTCCAAATCGGCTGCAAGGACAAAGTCACGTGCTATAAGCCCGAAAATAGTGACGTCACGAAAAAGGGAGGCTCACGAAAATGGAATGTCCAACGATATATTAATACGTGTGAAAGCTTGAGCCGAAGGCTCGAGCGAAGCACGCCTATAGGTTATACGTACGAACACATCATACGAGATCAAAACAACGAGAATTCAGTACAATCTTACTGTTTTTCACATATCAAATCTCAACCCCATAGCACTTTTTTTCGGCCATTTTGCTTCCGGTCTTACTGGTGAATGTAGAGCGCCTATGTAATAGAGAGTGATAGCGCCTATGTAATAGAGATTGCCAAATGTGACGTCATTGCAACGAAAAGTAACGTCATTGTAAGGCAAGTAATAAATAAATAACAAAAGGAAAACGACAGGAATGGTAGGAAAAGATAGTTTGACTCGTCACAAATGGATTTCATTCACTGGAAGGACTTTATGAAGGCTAAGTCGACTATTCTTTTGTACCTGTCATCATTATTTCATGGATTTTATATCTTTGCAATATAGAGAAGCAATAAACACTTGAAAATGATTGTAAATAATTTCAACGGAAGTTATCGTTCGTTACACTGGCCTCGGATATTATTTTAACTGAAAAGGACGAACAATTCTGTTTCTGTATCGGCATAGCTTCATTTCAAGGTAAGCTATTTATTATATCAATAATTTGCTTAAAAATATAACTTCATTTCTAAATTATTTGTTATATCTGTTGGGAACGATCCACGATGCTTTCGTCACATCGCGTGACGTCACATGGTGTGTATCGTTTATGACTGTATCTGTCATTTGAAGCCGAAGCCATCTTGTCAAATGTTGACTCCACTCAAGAAAATAGCTATTAAAACTATCATATCTTCGACTGTCTAGTTGTATTGACTTTAAGACGTTTATCTATTTATTGCAGTAAATGTAGCAAACAAACAAAACTACAGTCAATTTCAAATTATTTGCCTTCAATTTACATTATTTTTTTACATTGTACAGTTTAACAGTTTATGTCTATGACCTAGTCTTTGTCAAATCATGAAAGTATGACCAGAATCAGTTCACCCTGATTTTGGGGTATACATAGTAAATGTCTTAATGTCTATATCCTCCAACCTGAAAGAGAGGAAAACACTTTCATGCCTTCAAATGAGTCTATTGTTTTAAAGAAATGATGTTATATGTGGACTATCAGTAAAACACATAACTTTTCTTTCAATAGGCTGAATTTCTAGTAGTTTCATATTTTTTTTTATCCAAAATTTGTTTATTGATCAAACTCAAATGAGTCCATTGTTTTAAAGGAATGATGTCATATGTGGGCTATCAATAAAACACATTACTTTTCTTTCATCAGGCTGAATTTCTAGTAGATTTATCTTTTTTTTTATCCAAAATGTGTTTATTGATCAAACTCAAATGAGTCCATTGTTTTAAAGAAATGATGTCATATATATGTGGACTATCAGTAAAACACATTACTTGTCTTTCAACAGGCTGCATTTCTAGTAGATTCATCTTTTTTTTAACCAAAATGTGTTTATTGATCAAACTCAAATGAGTCATGATTGTTTAAAAGAAATGATGTCATATGGGGGCTATCAGTAAAACACTTTACTTTTCTTTCAACAGGCTGAATTTCTAGTAGTTTCCTTCTTTTTTTTTTTATCCAAAATGTGTTTATTGATCAGATTGGACAAACTTGGTACTAAGAATTTAAACATTATTTTCACTAGGTTATTTAAAATACTCTGCATGTATGTATTTAAACAATATTTGAAAAAGATTCAACATCTATTGACAGCACTATTTTCATACTTGGGAGCACAACAACCAATGATGTCATAGAACTCTTCAAATTGAAGAGCAAATGCAAAATAAAAGCCTTTTACGGTCACCGATTTAGGTCCGTCTATGAAACAGGGCAATGTACACTAACTATATCAAACTCAAATAAGGTAAAAACAAACTGAGCATTGAAATCTGTAGATAAAGAGGATCAATCTCTTTTTAAATTCAACAAACACTCAAAATACTTTTTATTCAAATAAATTTGTATAAACATTTTGGTTGAACAATAAAGAAAACGTAATCTGTTTTTCAACAGAAAAAGGCTATAAGGCAGTTCATAATTAATGTCAGTTATGTTAGTCACCCAGTGACCTCACATAAGTGTTCTGTCCTCTGATATAACTGAAATACCACAGAAATGTATCTGTTTTCTATGTAAATTTATTGTGAAATCCATTTTTCTGTGTGAAATTGTATAATCTATACAATAGAAATGGTAAAATTTAAATTGGTATACATTCATTGTAACAAAAAAATTCTTATACTTTACTGGTAATAAAAGTACACATATTTTCATGAACTGCTGCTCAAAATAAAAACCTATACTGTAGTTTAATGGTAAAACACCTGGTCTAACAAGAGTTCTAAGATCAAATCTCAGCAGGTACATGTTTTGAAAGAGGCAACTAAACTTAACAATGTATACATGAAACAATTATGTTGTGGGGAGTTGTCTTACTTAAACACTTATTACATTTTTATCCAGGCTTCTAGTGAAAATAGTTTACTCCCTGTACCCTTTTCAAAAGCTTTTATAATTGAGCAATAACAATTAAAACAAGAGGGCCATGATGGCCCTGGATCGCTCACCTTAATTATACAATGTACTACAATGCAAAATACATCAGGACAATTATTCTGAATGCAACCTCCACAGTGTTAACAAGATTTTCCTTCATTTGGCCTAGTGATCTATATTTTTTTACCTGATATGACCCATATTCCAACATGGACTAGATATTATCAAGACAACATTCTGACAAATTTTCAACTTGCTCAAAGTAAAAATGCGGCCTCAAGAGTTTGAACAATATTTTCCTTTATTGACCTTGTTTCTGACCCTACATGATCCATATTCGAACTTGGCTTAGATATCATTTAGATAAACATTCTCATAAAATGTCAAGCTGCTGTAGCAAAAAATGCGTCTTCTACAGAGTTAACAAGATGTTCCTTCAATTTAGCCTAGTGACCTAGTTTCTGACCCAATATGACCCATATTCAAACTTTACCTAGATATCTTTAAGACAAACATTCTGACAAAATTTCAAACTGCTGAAGAAAAAATTGCGGCCTCTAGAGTGTTAATAAGATTTTCCTTCAATTTGACCTAGTGATCTATTTTTTGACCCAACATGACCCTTGATCGAACTTGACTTACATATCATCAAGAAAAACATTCTGATAAAGTTTCATCATGCTAAAGTTAAAAATGCAGTATCCAGAGTGTTAACAAGATTACCCTTCAATTTGGCCTAGTGACCTAGTTTTTAACCCGGCATATTCAAACTTGGCCTAGATATCATTTAGACAAACAGTCTGACCAAATTTCAAGCTGCTTAAGCAAAAAATGCGGCATCCAAAGTGTTAACAAGATTTTCCTTCAATTTGGCCTAGTGACCTAGTTTTTTACCCTGCATGACCCATATTCGAACTTGACCTAGATATCATTTAGCTCAACATTCTGACCAAATTTCAAGCTGCTGAAGCAAAACATGCGGCTTCTACAGAGTTAACAAGATTTTCCTTCAATTAGGCCTAGTGACCTAGTTTCTGACCCAATATGACCCATATTTAAACTTGACCTAGATATCTTTAAGACAAACATTCTGACAATATTTCAACATGCTCAAGTTGAAAATGTGGCCTCTACAGTGTTAACAAGATTACCCTTCAATTTGGCCTAGTGACCTAGTTTCTGACCCGATATGACCCATATTCGAACTTGACCTAGATATTTTTAAGACAAACATTCTGACAAAATTTCAAACTGCTGAAGCAAAAATTGCGGCCTCTAGAGTGTTAACAAGATTTTCCTTCAATTTGACCTAGTGACCTATTTTTTGACCCGACATGACCCATGTTCGAACTTGACCTACATATCATCAAGACAAACATTCTGATAAAGTTTCAACATGCTCAAGTTGAAAATGTGGCCTCCAGAGTGTTAACAAGATTTCGCTTCAATTTGACCTAGTGACCTCGTTTTTGACCTCATATGGCCCAGTTTCAAACTTGTCCAAGATTTGATGGAGATGAATGTACTGATACAATTTCATGAAGATTGGATGCAAAATGTAGCCTGTAGAGTGTTAACAAGCTGAAATGTTGACGACGCACGACGCACGGACGCCGGACAAAATGTGATCACAATAGCTCACCTTGCACTTCGTGCATAGGTGAGCTAAAAAGGAATGGTTATCAACATTGATAACTCTGAGAATCTGTACATGTTCAAGGATTGATCCAGCTTTGATAACCGTTCTAATATCAAAGTTTTAACGAAATTTATACATCATATTTTTATAATAGAGCAATTTTAACATGATCACTAACAATGTTAAATTATTGCAAATTCTTCTGGAAAATCCATTTCTCTGTTTGTACTTTTTATAATTTCTTTATTTGCTATAAACATACTGTTTATTGTTTTATGCAATAAAATGTATATTGAATATATTGATCAGATCTTATATTATCCATTTTTTTTTCAAACAACATATTTCAGATACATGTATATATATTCAGTAACTGTTGTTGACACTAAGTCTGGTACTTATTAACAAATAATCTGATGCTGTTTTCATGTTTTACAAATTAAAAACCAGAAAAGGAGATAGGTGTTCAAAGTGAAAATGTTGTTGAATAGGAACATATTGTTCATTTTGGATATGTTCATTTTGGATCAATTACACCATTCCGACAATGTATTCGGATTAGTCACAGAAATCAAGTAATTTACATCAGACAAGGCCGGCTAAACTTTAACCTTTCCAACATACATCATTATAAATGGGACTTTTGAAAATATTTGTCAAAAATTACATTTTTCTCAGTCATCTTAAATTGTCTCAAGATTATACATTCAGCCAGATCATGCGAAGTTAGCCATCTGCCTTGTAAGATTGTTGTGTGGAGTAATGTTAAGCGCAAGTCATTCAATCAACCATGGTAAGAGTCAGTTTTCAATTATATGTATTACTAGTTTACAAATAACTGGCATTTGTAAAAATAAATCAGAACATTCTTCAATGCCTTCTAGTGTTGTTTTCCATCAACATCCTTGGAAATCTTACAGTCTATTACAATCCTGACCTAATAAAAAATAAAACAGATATATATGTACAAATTAAACTTAAATGCATGCTAAGTTTCGTTTTTTTCAATATGTTTTTCAAATTCTGTTTTTGTAACTTAAATTTCTACAATTTGCCTATTAATTTGTTTCTTGTTGGGGGACAGACAGTGCTTAATTAATTGTTCTTGCTTTCACACGACCTAGGCTTTGCCTATTAACATATTAAAGCCCTCCAAAATGGCCAATTGTTGTCGTGCCAAAAAAATATCAAATTTATTAATTAATTCTCGTCACAAAAATATTTCTGGTACGAAAGATTCTAGGGACGAAAACAATATCGACTAAAACATGGTGACATTTAGAAGTACCAACAACATTTCTATAAAATTAAATCAATTTCTTAGATTACCAATTGTGTGGATAAAGCTTTTTTGTATTCTTTGTATATTTTGTAGTTATTTTCAATTTTGCGCTAAAAATATTGAAGATTTACTCACATGTCTTCCATATTGCCATAAAACGACGATCAATTTACGATATAGATAATTTAAAGATTCTAGTCACAATAATGATAATAATGTCCGATCCAGTCAGTAAATTATTAAGTAATTCTAATTGTCATATGTATTTGTTTCCATCAGAAATTAATGTCGTAAAATAAAAGTGGTTTAAAAAAAAATGCAAAACAAAAAAAGCCGGGTACCATAGACGTCAACAACATAGACAGACTCACATGTTTTCATCCAGTCTGAAAATCTGAAACACGGTAGAAGACATCAGACGATGGGAGGGTTTAAGGTCGACCATTTGCTGAAGAAGAGGGTAAGATCTAAGAGTTGTCTAATGGATGCTGAAGGCAAACAGCAAAACCGACTGTCAAATGTCAATGACAATTTCATGTCGATGCAAGACTGTTAGATTGGTCTCAAGAAATAGGAGTGAACTAGTCCTTTTTAACAACAATATCTATGTCGTAGTTGCTCGAACATTTTCTGCTTTAAGAGATTATTTGGTACCAATAACATTAAATTATCAATATTTTAAGGTTAGATATTGCATATAGCATGACTGTGAACAGTCAAAAAATAAAATCGCATTCCAGAACAAGACATTGGCTAGAATAAATTCAAACTTAAAATATGTTGTTGGTACTCAATGGGATAGTCCCACTGTTACTTACACTCAGGACCAATAACATAATGTTTAACCACTGCTGGATGCAAGACGCATTCTGACACATTTGCAGCAGATGACTTTTGAAAACTTAATGACAAAAGGAGAAATTGCTCATTGTCAAATGAGCAATTTGTCCTTTTGTCACAATGTTTTATCCCAATGTACATTGGTGAAAGACAAATGATGCTTGTCACAGTGACTTTTGTCAAACGTTGGAAAGAATGTAGCTGTGGTTCGAACTCACAACCCCTGGATTGACAGTCTCGTCGCTACTGACTGAGCTACCGGGGCTCGGCTTAGTGCGAAAGGTATAAGGATCAAGTAAGGATATAACACCACAAAGTACAACACATGATATTGAGCTCATTCATTCAATTGCCATTGACAGACAATGTCCCACAGGCAGAGGCACAGATAAGGAGGGGTTTGCAGCTCTTATCCCCATAATATCTCTCTTATTATATAACCAAACCCTATGTTGTAGGTACTCAAATGATAGGGTTAGCGGATCAAATAAGGATTTTTGAACAAGCAAAACACTCCTTATTTAGAGCTCTGCATGGTCCAAGGAAAGAAATGTTACTTATCAATTATGCAATATTTCTAGCTCTTGATTAATAAATTCATGAAAACTCCAATATTCAGTTTGCCACCTTAACATTGCTCATATTTTCAAAACAGAAAGCTCTAGAAATGCCATATCAAATTCAAAGAATTTGTTAAAAGTGTATTATGGTTAGAATAGGTTTTTTAATTGGCTCATTTAAAAGACTTTAAAATAATCTATTCTTCTGTCATATACTATTTGGGATCACAGATAGAATCAGCAGAGATTTGATTTATTTATCGATTTCTTTAACTCCCACTGTCAATTATCAATTTCTTTAACTCCCACTGTCAGAAATCTGCTGCATACGACTCTGAAAATGTCAGGTTTAAACTATGGTAAATCCCTAAGAATGAAAGTTTAATCATTTTATTGAGTTAAAAACATTGGAGCAAAAGGAGAAATTGCTCTTTATTAGTAGGAATATGTACGAACGTTGCACTGCCAGAAACCAACCTTAACACTTTTACTATGATTGAAGATCCAGATTGGCCTGCAGTCATATGTCTGATCTTTCTCCTTTTGTCACAATTTTTTCAAAAGTCATCTGCTGCAGAAGCGTCTATATGTGGGAAAGGGTTTAGTTAAGCTTGGTTTTCCTTGAGCAATCATATCAATATTTATATATTGACGATACCTGCGTTGCGCTCGGTCGACTCTGATTGACTTGTAACATCTCCAGTTTAATCAATCAACTAAGTCTTGAAGCATAATTTTTCAAAATGTATTTTGCAGTGTTCATTTTCTATTGACAGTCATTTCCATAACAGTTCTGATGTTACCCCCTGCACCTTGAGACAATAGTTTTGACTGTTACCCAAATAATTGCATACTGTTGCACAATATAGGGATGGTACGGTCAACTTTTCATAGAATGCTAACATTGTAAAAAAGGTGTTTCAGATTTTAATATTTGACCGGTCATTTGATGCAACTTCAAAAGAACTCGACAGTTCTGGGTCAGTAACCAAATTAACGAGGCTTGTCTCTTTGAAAGGAAAGTTGAGAGAAACAAAACTATATACAAATTTCAACAAGTACTTCCTCTACCATGATTTAATCCAACAATTATATAAATGTGTTATAATGTTTCTTTAGTATCTGCAATTATTGCAAGCTGTAAATTTGACAGTTTCGGGTCGAACTTGCCATTTCTGGGTCACGTGACAAATGTTTCCATCAAGAGCTCTCACAGAAATGTGACAAATGCTTTCAGTTTGGCCAGATACAGAAGTTATAATTTATATTGATCAAAATTAAAATACAATTTCTATTAAAAAAATTGGTGAAAAAGGCAAATTTATGGGAGTGAAATTGATTCAATAACACATTTTTAACATTGATTTATCACCATAAGCAATATATTATCCTTAAAAAGTTACCAAAATAGTTTAACTAATAAATTTATAATTTTGACAAATTTCCTTTGACTGACCCGAAAGTTTTGTATGTGATCGAACTAGGTAAAATTAAATTATCTGCTCGTTTGGCATAAACAACTTTGACAAGTCAATCAATTTTATAAATCTTGTTCAGTGGTAAATAACCTACAAATTTATGTGCAATACTTATAGGTTATTTAACAGTGTTCTGTACAATACGGATATATATTTGGACGAGTACACAGCTTGGAAAATCATATTGGACGAGCCGCTAGGCGAGTCCAATATGATTTTCCAAGCTGTGTACGAGTCCAAATATATTCCGTATTGTACAGAACACTGTTAAATGATCTTTTTATTCTATACCTCGACTTTTTCCCCAAAATATATTTTGTATTGTGCAGAATAATGTTAAATGACCTTTTTATTTTATACCTTCAAATAATTTCTGACACAAAAAGTGTTTTTTGGTTTCTGTTCAATTACAAAGTCATCTATTTCAGAATCGGATAACATTTTAGTTTCAGTGTTACTCCTTGTTTGCAAACGACAATAATGATCCGGTGACAACAGGAGCTTTATCGTAACGCTTTATCTAGAGCGCCTGTCGATTCAGACTTTCATTCGGAACCTTTTCACGCGCTTCGGTCTTTATCATAGGTTTAACATGGGACCTGTGAATCGTACAATACGAAAAGAATACGGGTTATTTTGTACGCGCGTGCGTCCCGATACGGAAATATATTGTACGGTCACATGATTCGAATGAGCGTCTACGATTGGACGTATAAATTAGGTATGGAATAAATACATGTATTACTAAAATGATGGTTACAATCAGCAATATTCGCTTTGACAAGTAAACAAAAATATTGAGATTTTGCTTTCCCGGGAATCGATGCAGTCAAGCATTTCAATGAGTGATAACGATATCCATTCTTGAAATGAGAACGTCTAAAATCAAAGTGAAACTAGCTAAGTTAATGGGAACTATGACTTGATGGTCAAATTATGAAAATACTGTATCAGTCTTGAATACTAAATTTCTTTTTCGAAATGTGACCCAGAATTGTTGATGACCCGGAACTGTCGAGTTCACTGTAGAGACTTTAAAAAAGCAATAATTATGTACAAATCATTAAATGAACTGTATATCTTGAATACCTCCAGAGACAGTTTACAGACTCAGATACTATCTAAAAATTGAAAGGAATTTTAATTGACATCACCTTAACTGCTGGGCCAGTGCTGGCCCTGTTACAAATAATTACACAGAAGTATTTCTTTGATGGTTGTTTACCACAATGGCTCGTAGAATTCGCCTAAGCTGCACAAGAAGGCCATCATAATATTCAAGTGATGGACAGAGGACTAGATGGGGAGGAGTAAACAGGTCTTTTCCCATCCATATCTCCCCTATGACTCGTCTCATTGAGACGATTCTTTTGAGTGCCCACAACATAGGGTTTAAGGGTCAAATAAGGATTTTTGGATGTGAAATACTCTTCTTATCTAGTGCTCTGGAGGGATGAATTGGCTATCACGGCCCTCTCTTTTTGTTTTAAAGATTTTAAAAAGTATTCTGATTTCATATTATGGAAAGGGAAGATACACTATGAACTTTAACCCTTTCCCACTTGCAGACGCATTCCGACGCATTTGCAGCAGACGTCTTTTGAAAACATAGTGACAAAAGAAGAAATTGCACAGAACGTGCAATTTCTCCTTTTGTCACAATGTTTTCCACTTTTTGTCATAGGTTATCCATTTAATTATTGAGATTTTCTATGTTTTGACAAAATACGTTCAAAGTCGTCTGCTGCAGAATCGTCGTATGAGGGAACGGGTTAATACTTCCCCATAAACAACAAATCTACTGCAGATGACTTTGATAATATCTGAGATGAGATATGGAAACTCTATTAATGAAAGTATATTTATTTAAAAAGAGATGAAATAATTGTGGCTAAAGGAGAAATTGCTCATTATGAAAATGTTCTCCCTTTGTCACACTGTTTTCAAAAGTCGTCTGTACATTTGTTTGAATGTGGGTGCCTGTGGGAAAGGGTTAACCCTTTCCCTCATACGACCATTCTGCAGCAGACGACTTTGAACGTATTTAGTCAAAACATTGAAAATCTCCATTATTGAATGGATAACCTATGACAAAAAGTGGAAAACATTGTGGCAAAAGGAGAAATTTTGTGCAATTTCTTCTTTTGTCACTATGTTTTCAAAAAGCCGTCTGCTGCAGAGGCGTCAGAAAGCGTCTATATGAGGGAAAGGGTTAAAGAATGTTTTATATTTAAATTTCTCATTCCCTACATCCAAATGTCATTTGAAAATATGTTCATTCAACATGTGCAAATGTTTGAACTTTATCCCTTTCCCTCATATACCGGTAGACGCTTTCTGCAGCAGACAGCTTTTTGAAAACAGAGCACTTGACAAAAGAAGAAATTGCACAAAACGTGCAATTTCTCCTTTTGCCACAATGTTTTTCCACTTTTTGTCATAGGTTATCCATTCAACTATGGAGATTTTCCATTTTTTGACAAAATAAGTTCAAAGTCGTCTGCTGCAGAATTGTCGTATGAGGGAGGGTTATAGTGGATTATATGACATCATTATTATTATGGAATTATTATTCTTGCTCATTAAAATGCAGCATTTATCCCATTGCCTGTAATGATAACTTGTATTTTGTTCTGAGATTTTAGAAAGTGCTGTTGTAATAATCGTCGACAAGTTGTATTCAATTATCTTTGTTTTTACATGGCCGCTAGGGGTCGGGGCTATTTTGCCTTATATAGCTATATTGAAAACTTAAAAAATCTTTTTCTCCGAAAGTGTTCAGCCGATTTTCAAATAATTTTGTAGAGATGTTCCTTGGCTGACCCTCTATCAGATTCCTTCAGGCCATGTTGATTGGTAAAAAAAACATGGCCGCAAGAGGGCGGGGCTATTTTGCCTTATATGGCTAAAGAGAAAACTTTAAAAATCTTCTCCGAAAGTGTCTGGCTGATATTCAAATAATTTTGTAGAAATGATCCTAGGCTGACCCTCTATCAGATTCCTTCAAGCCATGTTGATTGGTTGAAAAATATGGCTACCAGGGGTTGGGGCTATTTTGCCTTATATGGCTTTAGTGAAAACTTAAAATATCCTCTCCTCCAAAAGTGTCGAGCCAATTTTCAAATAATTTTGAAGAAACATTCCTTGGGTGACACTCTACACGATTCCTTTAAGCCATGGTGGTTGGTAAAAAACATGGCCACCAGGGGGCAGGGCTGTTTGGAGATTTGATTTTTGCCTTATGGCTGTGGAGCGATACTGGCCCTCTTGGGCCTCTTATTTTAGCTCACCTATGCACGAAGTGCAAGGTGAGCTTTTGTGATCACTGAATGTCCGTCGTCTCAGTCGTCGTCTGTCCGTCCGTCTGTTAACAATTTCCTACAAATGACTTCTTCTACTAAACCAATGGACATATTTCAAAATAACTTCACAGGAATGGTCCTTAGGTGGTCTCCTTTCAAAGTTGTTAAAAGAATTTAATTCCAAGAAGAACTTTGGCTGTTGTGGCATCAGAAAAGGGGAAAATTGCCAAATCTTAAAAAATCTTCTTGTCCAAATGTGCTGGCCCGATTTGGAAATTATTTTGCACAAATGTTCCTTAGGGCACCCTCTACCAAGATTGTTCATAGAACTTTGGCTGTTGCGGCATCAGAAAAGGGGAAAATTGCCAAATCTTAAAAAATCTTCTTGTCCAAATGTGCTGGCCCGATTTGGAAATTATTTTGCACAAATGTTCCTTAGGGCACCCTCTACCAAGATTGTTCAAATATTTCCGATCCGTTGAAATACATGGCCGCAAGGGGGCGGGGCTTGTTTTCCTTATATGTGCATTGTTAAAACTTTAAAAAATCTTCTTGTTCAAAAGTACTGGCCAGATTTCAAAATAATTTCACAGAAATGGTCCTTAGGTGGTCCCCTTTCAAACTTGTTCAAAGAATTTCATTCCAAGTAAAACTTTGGTTGCTGCAGCATCAGAAAAGGGGAAAATTGCCAAATCTTAATAAATCTTCTTGTTCATAAGTGTTGGCCCAATTAAAAAAATATTTTGCACAAATGTTCCTTGGGGCACCCCCTACCAAGCTTGTTCAAATATTTCCGATCAGTTGAAAAACATGGCAGCAAGGGGGTGGGGCTTGTTTTCCTTATATGTGCATTGTTAAAACTTTAAAAAATTTCTTGTCCAAAAGTACTGGCCAGATTTCAAAATAACTTCACAGAAATGGTCCTAAGGTGGTCCCCTTTCAATGTTGTTCCAAGAATTTAATTCCAAGTAGAACTTTGGTTGCTGCGGCATTAGAAAAGGGGAAAATTGCCAAATCTTAAAAAAACTTCTTCTCCAAAAGTGCTGGCCCGATTTAAAAATTATTTTGCACAAAATTTATGTTCCTAAGGGCACCCTCTATGAAGATTGAGAATAATTATTAAAGAAACACCACTGTTAGCATGAAATACAACAGTTTTGAAAAAAATACTTTTCACATAGTATGAAACAATTTTTTATTTTGCTTTTCTTTTTGTCTTTGAAATACACAAAAAAGTAACTATTTTCAATAAAAGTTAAAAAAAAAAAATCTTAAACAAATTCCTCCGCCTGTATATACAGTCTTCATTAATACTACCAGGCTAATTTCTGACACCACAAGTGTTTTCCAAGTTAATCAAAATAGCAAATATGAATTCATGTTATTTCAACACTTTACATCTATTACAGTTAAGAGAAATACTATACCTTAAAATGAATAAATTAATCGAAACTTGATGAAGATTGATTAATATTCTATCAAACCAGTGTTCTTAGAGTTTACACGAGAGAACGGAGCGTGAAGGTCAAGGCAAGTCCCGGAGTTTCACTGGCTTTCCCAGCTTTTATCCTTGACATTTCCTTAGTTCTTTTCAGAACTTTTTCCCCGTAAGTCGCGTTTTGCGAACTGTGCTTATCAGCCATTTCGGCTGGAAAAGTCTGGTGTTCTGATTTTTTGAACTCAAACACCGAATCCAAAGAATTAAGTCCGTTTTAACACGCAACCGTCGATCAATTTCACCGCAAATTTTTAGTCCAATTGTTCATGTAATCTTTCCTTATTTTATTTTCCTCACACAATCCTCGAATGTAGTAATTTTGAAAATATTTTATTAATTTTTAAGTTCTCTGTTAGTGACCCTGGCGAAGCACTTTCCGTAATGACCTTGACCTTCACGCTCCGTTCTCTCGTGGAAACTATAAGAAACACATGGTTTGATAGAATCTATATGCTTCATATTATGAATCCTATAGATCAGGTGAGCGATCCAGGGCCATCATGGCCCTCTTGTTAGATTTTACCTATATTAATTAACTCTTTCCCACCTGAAGACGCATTTTGATGCAATTACATCATTTGACTTTTTAAAACATTGTGAAAAAATAAGAAATTGCTCATAATGATCAATTCCTCCTTATACCACAATGTTTTTAACTGTATTTTATATACATATTTGCATTTATAGATATTTTTCTATGTTTGCCTAAAAAAAATTCTCTTTATGAGCAATTTATCCTTTTGGCAAAATTGATTTCAAAAGTCGTAAGACAGTGTGTGAATGCAGGTAACGTATAACAGTATGAATCCGGTTTGCATGGTTCAAAGTTTTTGTTCTGTTCATATCTTTCTATAGATAAAGACACCTGGGTTTCCTTTATATGAAATTTTGTTGTCACAATATAAAATCATAATTTCCATTTTCCACAATAAGATAAATAAGCAAAATTTCTCTTCTACAATTTAATCCTTACTTGAAAATACCCTATTTTATGCTCTTCAACATACTTTCTGATGCCTTTGCAGCAGACAACTTTTGAAAACATTGTGGCTATAGGAGAAATTTCTCCTTTTGCCAAAATATTTTCAACTCTATTCAATAATTAAACTTTCAGTCATAGATCGAGGTTTTCCAGCTTTTTTCAAAGTCGTCTGCTGCAGATTTGATGTATGAGTTAAAAAAAATATTTTTCATTTTGTATAGTTAGGATGAATAGAATTGAAAGAGGGAAAGGGGAGAGTTAAACTGCACTTTGAGAAGAATTATGAACAATGTTCAAAGTCTCCCTATTTGGGATCCCAATCTCCCTTCCAAAATGTTCAAAGTCTCCCTATTTGGGATCCCAATCTCCCTTCCAAAATGTTCAAAGTCTCCCTATTTGGGATCCCAATCTCCCTTCCAAAATGTTCAAAGTCTCCCTATTTGGGATCCCAATCTCCCTTCCAAAATGTTCAAAGTCTCCCTATTTGGGATCCCAATCTCCCTTCCAAAATGTCCAAAGTCTCCCTATTTGGGATCCCAATCTCCCTTCCAAAATGTTCAAAGTCTCCCTATTTGGGATCCCAATCTCCCTTCCAAAATGTTCAAAGTCTCCCTATTTGGGATCCCAATCTCCTTTCCAAAATGTCCAAAGTCTCCCTATTTGGGATCCCAATCTCCCTTCCAAAATGTTCAAAGTCTCCCTATTTGGGATCCCAATCTCCCTTCCAAAATGTTCAAAGTCTCCCTATTTGGGATCCCAATCTCCCTTCCAAAATGTCCAAAGTCTCCCTACTTGGGATCCCAATCTCCCTTCCAAAATGTCCAAATCTCCCTATTTGAATTCAGAAAAATATCAAATTATGCATTTACACATGATCAATTTTATTCTTTGATAAAAGGCATGATAGACTTCCAAATATTGCCGAGACTCTAGATAAGAGGTGTTTTGCATGTTCCAAAATCCATTTTTGCCCTTATAACCCTATGTTGTTGGTACTGAAAAGAATTGTCTCATTGAGTACCCACATCATAGGGTTTGGTTGGATGATAAGAGAGATATTGTGAGGAAAAGAGCTGTATGCACCTTCTTATCTGGACCTCTGATTGCCTTCAAACCTTTATGACAAACATATATATACACTTTGATTCATATTCAATAGATGAGTTTAATTAACCCTTTCCCAGCTATAGACGCATTTTGACGCTTTTACAGCAGACGCCATTTGAAAACATTATGACAAAAGGAAAAATCACTCAAAACGAGCAATTTCTCGTATTGGAACAATGTTTTCAACTTTCTTTTAGTAAGTATAACCTTCATTTCTAGAGATTATCCAGATCTTGAGTAATTGTTTTCAAAGTCATCTGCTGCAGATTTGATGAATGTGGGATAGGGTTAAAAACATTGTGCATTAATTGTTCAACTCTTTTAAAAATAAAATGTCATTTTTATACTCCGCCAGAGGCGGTGGTATATTGGCGTCATCTTCTCCGTCCGTCCGTACGTCCATTTCTTGTGAACGCAACTCCTCCTACGTTTCTGACCGTATCTTTTCAAAACTTGGTCAATGTCATAACTATAATGTGTAGATGTGCATGAAGCGCCGATTTCCAGGTTCATTGATATTTGCAAGATTTATGTCCCTTGTAACTTAGTCTCTGTAGCTGATTGATATTGCAGCCTTGTGAAAGCAACTCCTCCTATGTTTCTGACAGAATCTTTTCAAAACTTGGTCATTGTCATGACTATAATGGGTAGATGTGCATGAAGCGGCGATTTCCCGGTTCATTGATTTTTGCAAGATTTATGTCCCTTGTAACTTAGTCTCTGTAGCTGATTGATATTGCAGCCTTGTGAATGCAACTCCTATGTTTCTGACCCAATCTTTTCAAAACTTGGTCAATGTCATGACTATAATGGGTAGATGTGCATGAAGCGGCGATTTCCCGGTTCATTGATTTTTGCAAGATTTATGTCCCTTGTAACTTAGTCTCTGTAGCTGATTGATATTGCAGCCTTGTGAACGCAACTCTTCCTATGTTTCTGACCGAATCTTTTCAAAACTTGGTCAATGTAGTAACTATAATGGGTAGATGTGCATGAAGCGGCGATTTTCCGGTTCAGCGATTTTTGCAATAGTTATGCCTTTCGAAACTTGGTCTCTATAGCATATTCACTTGAGAACGCAACTCAAGTTTCCAAACAGGTAGAAGTGCATAAAGCAGGGATTATCCGGTAGAGTGATTTTTGCAAGAGTTATGCTCAGAAGGAAAAAAGAATACATATCGACACTGCCATTTGACCTAGCTACTTTCATATCGGAAGCCTCTATAGGGTTCTATCTCTGTTTATATGTATCCTATTTTCTTCCTGACTGAAATAATTTGTTGAATGGGACATTAAGCTCCATTACAATCCAATCCAATACTTTGTTTGCTGTTTCTTTTCCATTAAATGATTATTTTACCATAATGGTAGTTTTGTGATTTTTTTTCATGAAATTACCATTTTTCGGTTCGGCCATTTTGATAGAGATTCCAATGGAAGTTTTGTGATACATGTTAAAAGCAATAATTAAAAGGACCAATCTTGATCTTTATATTTTGTGGCGGCACTGGCACTCTTGTTAGTAATCTTTGCTTAGATTTTTTGAAAATGTCGACTGCTGCAGATCTGTTGTATGAGGATTTTTCTATTTTTCAATAAATTATGGCATGATACATAAGAATAGAATTTAAATTGTTATTTTCCTAAAGGTTTGGCTCACTTGCCCAACAGTAAAATGAAACCTGTTTACATATTCACTTAAATCATTTTGAATCGTTTTTAATGCAATGCTATCTTGTTTTAATCTCACCTGATCAAAAAGTGCTGACGGTGAGCTAATGTGATTGCCTTTAAATTTGTTAGTCACCAGTCGTCCTTTGTCCGTATTTAACAATTTGTTAATGCTAACACTCAAAAGGCCACTGTTTTCATCCAATCTCATTTTCAGTTTATTCATATTGATGATATCTAGACCAAATTTGAATATGGGTTATCAAAAATTATGGCAAAGGGTTATATATATTGATGAAGAATTTTTGATGATAAACTTGGAATTTCAATAGGAAAAGATGTGATTAACCTGGCATTTTTGTGATCAATTTTGCATTAATCTTTTCCAACCTGCATTTGCAATTTGCTGGATTTTCAGCAGACAACTTTTTAAAACATTGTGACAATGGAAGAATTGCTCATAATGGGCAATTTCTCCTTTAGACACAATGTTTTCAAACTACCAAATAACTAGACGTTCATAATGGGAGATTTTCTTTTTTCCCATTACTTCACAGAAGCGCGTAAGAGCGTGGCTATACATGACGGCACGGAAGCGTGGTTCAGCGTGGCTATACATCACGGCACGGAAGCGTGGTTTAGCGTGGCTATATATCACAGCATACTAGCGTGTTAGAGCGAATATCTTTTTGTATTTAATGTAATATTTTTATCATCATAACATTTCTTTTAAAAATCAGCCTATTCGATGCATTGATGTCTGACCTTTATTAATTCGGTGAAAAATCAGTATGTTGATAGTTAAAGAATATCCTTAAATTGCATTCCAATTTACAAAATAACTCAGCAAAACTAAGGAAAATCTCAAATGTGGAAGCTTTATAATTGAATAGAGTGGAAACATTGTGCCAAAAGAAGATATTGCTTATTCTGTTGTCTGCTGCAGATGATCAAATGCATCTACAAGTGGGAAAGGGTTAAGAACAAATAGGGAATTAGGGCAACCAACACTTGTCGATGACTTGATTTAGGTGAGTAACATTACAAATGTGATGTGCTTCATGAAAAACAAACCCTGTGACATTTTGTACCCAGGTGAGACCCAGATCAAACTGCCTATCTTTGCAAATTTAGCTGAATCTGCCATGCTCACTAATAAGTTAATTAAACTTCTAACAAAATATGGTAGATTTGGATCAGATAGCATGTGCAGTTGGATCTTAACCCTTTCCCTCATACGACAATTCTGCAGCAGATGACTTTGAACTTATTTTGTCAAAACATAGAAAATCTCCATTGTTGAATAGATAACCTATGACAAAAAGTGGAAAACATTGTGGCAAAAGGTAAAATTGCACGTTTTGTGCAATTTCTTCTTTTGTCACTATGTTTTCAAAAAGCCATCTGCTGCAGAGACGTCAGAAAGCGTCTATATGAGGGAAAGGGTTAATCTTAACGTGTATTAAATACCCCAATATTTTGGAGGTTAGTTTTATTGGAACACGGCTCAAATATTGTAATTCATTGACTCTTTTATCTGTCTACCATTGAACTTTTATCTATAGTGCAAATAAACCGCAAAGCATCTGAAGCAGTCGACTTTTGAAATTCTTTTGCCACATTGTTTTCAACTCAATTCAATAACTAAACATCTACTTTCATCTACAGAAAATTATACTTTTTTTTTCTTCATGTTTTCAAAGTTTTTTGCAGATTCGGTATACGTGTGAAAAGGTTAAAAAGTGACTATGTACTCTATACCTCATATCTTATTTGCCGGAGATTCAATCATAAAAAGGAAAAGAAAACGAATACTTGACAATTGGTAATATAATGATGCAAAACATTGCAAGAAAAGGAATTAAGGAGTATATTGATTCATGATATTTCCAGGAATCCGCTGTGGTCGAGTGGTTAGCTTCGGGGATTTAACACCCGGGTTCGATCCCCAGTTGCGGCTGACTACGGTCATGGTGGAGTGCCCTTGGGCAAGGCACATTTTCTAGCCTAGTACTAGTTTGTTTAAATATAACAAATCATGATACTTCCATGTTCTGCATTGTTTTAACCCTTTCCCACATAAAACAAATCTGCAGCAGACGACTTTGAACACAAAGTGACAAAAACCTGAAAAATCTCCATAAAAGATAGCTTAATTGTTAAATAAAGTTGAAAACATTGTGGCCAAAGGAGAAATTGCTCATGATGAGCAATTTCACTTCTGGCCACAATGTTTTCAAAAGTCGTCTGCTGCTATTTCGTCAAAATGCGTCTGCAGGTGCGAAAGGGTTAAAGGTCAACTGTTCAAAAAAAAAATCTCTTTACACTATGTTTCAAACTCTGTAACATGAATACATAATGTACTTTAACCCTTTCCCTCATACGACAATTCTGCAGCAGACTACTTTGAACATATTTTGTCAAAAAAAAAGAAAATCTCTAGGTATATTTGAATGGATAACCTAGCTATGCCTAAAAGTGGAAAACATTGTGGCAAAAGGAGAAATTGCTCGTTTTGAGCAATTTCTTCTTTTGTCACTATGTTTTCAAAAAGCCGTCTGCTGCAGAGGCGTCAGAAATCGTCTATATGAGGGAAAGGGTTAAATTTTCCAGACGTTGCATTGTTTGTCTCCAATGTTTTCAAAGCAGACGACTTTAAAAATGACATTTGGCTACTGGGTCATACATCTATATGTCAGTATATGTTGTGCTTTCATACAGTGAGTGTAAAATAAGTCATATAACAAATTGTGTTTAAATGCAGCTATGAACACACATCAAGAATCTCATGTTCATTGCTGTTATTATGATTGGCTGCCTTTTTCTTTGTTGATTTATTTATATTACAAATTTACATTTATAACCTGATTCAATATATTTTAGGAGTCTTTAACCCTTTCCCACCTGTGGACGCATTTTTAAGCATTAGCAGCAGATAGGTTTTGAAAACATTGTGGCCAAAGGTGAAATTGCTCATGATGAGCAATTTCTCCTTTGGCCACAATGTTTTCAACTTTATATTACAAATAAGCTATGTTTTATGGGGATTTTTCAGGTATTTAACACTATGTTATCACCATGTTTTCAAAGCCGTCTGCTGCAAATTTGTTGTATGTGGGAAAGGGTTAACAAATCTAATAGCAAATATTTAATATCTGGGTAACTGAAGGTAGACATTGATATAAAGTTGAAACATTGTGCCTAAAATTTTTGGTAAAATAGCAATTGCACAATATGAGGTTTTTTCTTTTTTTTTCCACAATGTTTTCAAAAATTGAGTGTTGCATAGGGAGTCTGACTTTACATCAGGGAAAGGGTTAACCCTTTTCCACATACACATAATTTACGACTCCTCTGCACCGAGAGATAGCTCACAATGTTTTCAACTTTATTCAATAATTATTCTTTCATTCATAGACAGTTTCTCTTTTTTTCGACTAAATGTTTTCAAAGTTGTCTGCTGCAGATTTAATGTATGTAGAAAAGAGTTAAATGTATATGCCTATATAAGGTGTTTGGATAGAAATAACGATTTATAACACAAATAAGTTGTCATGCTGATAGTTTATGGATCTAGAACAGAAAAACAGCCTAATTATTGTAAGTTTGTGTCTATTCTTTTTTAGTATTGATGATATAAGCCCATTCCTTGGGAATAGGTACTAATTGGCTTGTGTGAACAGTGTAGATCCAGATCAGCCTGTGCATGAGCAAATCCTGATCAAGATCTACACTGATCACATATTATTAACCCTTTCCCTCATACAGCAATTCTGCAGCAGACGACTTTGAACGTGTTTTGTCAAAAAATAGAAAATCTCCATAATTGAATGGATAACCTATGACAAAAAGTGGAAAACATTGTGGCAAAAGGAGAAATTGCATGTTTTGTGCAATTTCTTCTTTTGTCACTATATTTGCAAAAAGCCGTCTGCTGCAGAGGCATCAGAAAGCGTCTATATGAGGGAAAGGGTTAACATGAGTTTGTTAGAAGCTATTGTCAACTTGTTTATACTCTGATAAGAATTGGCAGGTTAACAGGCTGATCTGGACCTACACTGTTTGAAATGCAGTTCATAATGAATTTCACCAAGTATGCATTGCGATAAATGCAATTTAGTGTCAGTGTTTTCTACCTTTGCATATTTCCTCACTGGAGAGTGATAAACAGTCTTTGAATACTAATTGCTGTCAAGACAAGACAATCCCCATGAACAATAGTAAATTTGAAGAGTTGGTTCTCTTCTACTTTCAGAAGGATGAGAATCTTCTAACAGCAATGCTGAGCACCAGCAGGCTCGAATAATGGGCAATTTGTACAACTCTTTGTCAACTCCTTTCAATAGATATACTTTCATTTATAGAGATTTTCAATCAGTAAATTTGAAAAGTTGGTTCTTCTACTTTCAGAAGATTGAGAAGTTTACTGAGCACAAGCAAGTTTCAATAATGTGCAATTTGTACAACTTTTTGACAACTCTTACAAATAAAAAATACTTATAATTATTGAGATTTTCAACCAGTAAATTTGACCAATTGGTTCTCTTCTACTTTCAGAAGGATGAGAAGGCTTCGAACAGCGATGCTGAGTACCAGCAAGCCCCAACTGAGGCTATTGAGGGCAATGAGTCCTCATTGGGGGACTCAGAAAAGGACTACGAAAGGGGTGTATGGCCCAATAAACTAGAGTTTATTTTGTCTGTGATTGGGTATTCAGTGGGTGTGGGGAATCTCTGGAGATTTCCTTATTTGGTGATGCAGAATGGGGGAGGTAAGGCTGTACAATTTTAATGTTTAAACTCATCTGCAGCAGATGAAGACTTTTGAAAACATTGTGGCAAAAGGAGAAATTGATTTCTCCTTTTTGTCACAATGCTTTCAACTCTATTCAATATTAGTAGTTTCATCTATAGAGATTTTCCATATATTTACCACAATGTTTTGAAAGTCATCTGCTGCAGATATGTTGTATGTTTGAAATGGTTATGACATGGCCAAGATGTGATTTCTTTTACCACAACATTTTTAAATTTGTTTATTAATTGTTGTTTCATTTAGAGAGGTTTTTCCATAGTTTTAATTAAATTAATTCAAAGGCATCTGCTGCAGATTTGTTGTATGTGGGTAACGGATAAAGAGAAGAGGGCAATGAAGACATTAGACTGCATGAACAGTAGGCTAGTCTTGGTCTTTTTTTCTTGACACTAAACCTCATGCAGCAAATCTGCAGCAGACAACTTTGAAAACATCTTGGGTAAAATATAGAAACTATTTATATCAATAAAAGTATTATTTAAAAATATACTTATGCTTATTTTGAGCAGCTTCTTGTTTTACCACAATGTTTTCAAAAGACGTCTGGTATAGTGACCTGAAAAATGTTTCTGCAAGTGGGAAAGTGTTAGCATAATAGGCAAATGTTGTATGAAGTTGCCCAAAGAGGAATATGGGTTGTGGGGGAAAAATCATGAGCAACACTGTTTTTTCTTTCATACAGGTGCATTTCTCATACCGTTCTTCTTCTTCATGATTCTGTGTGGTGTCCCGCTGTTTTACCTTGAACTGTGTCTGGGTCAGTTTTCGGGAACCAGCTGTCTCTTCGTCTGGAAATTTTGTCCTCTATTCAAAGGTAAGTTTCTAGTTTACACAGTCAATGTTATCTGTTTACATGGTATGACAATTTTTAGCTTCGTTTTTTTTTTTAAAGCCCTTTGTGTCGTTGCCGTAACAAAGCTTTAACCTAACCTTATTTCTTAAAAAACATTCAACATCTTCAAAGGAAACTTGATACACATGTATCTATAGGCATGTCTATACCAAGAAGCATTACTCTGGCTTTAATAATTATTCAGTAATGCCTTTTTTCTTCGACTTAAAAAAACCTGGAGGAGCGTTTGTTCCGCGGCTCTCTTGTTATACCCCCAAAAAACAAAGTTTTGGGGGGGTATATAGGAGTCACTGTGTCGGTCGGTCGGTCGGAAGCCATATTTTGTCCGGACCATATCTTAACAATGCAACATAGGATTTGAACGAAACTTCATAGGATGATACAACACATTGAGAGGAAGTGCGGTGTACAGGAACCATAACTCTATTTTATCTAAATACAGAGTTATTGCCCTTTTGTTACTTTTTCTTATTCGTAGAGTCTTGTCCGGCGCATAACTTTAAAACTAATTGTTGGAATTTAATAAAACTTCATAGGATGATACAACACATTGAGAGGAAGTGCAGTGTATAGGAACCATAACTCTATTTAATCTAAATACAGAGTTATTGGCCTTTGTTACTTTTTCTTGTCCGGAGAATTACTTAATAACTAACAGATGGAATCTAATAAAACTGCATACAATAGTAGAGCATAATCAGAGGAAGTTCAGTGTACAAGAACCATAACTCTAATTTACATAATTACAGAGTTATTGCCCTTTGTTACTTTTTCTTGTTCGTAGAGTCTTGTCCGGAGCATAACTTTAAAACTGATTCTTGGAATTTATTAAAACTTCATAGGATACAACACATTGAGAGGAAGTGCGGTGTACAGGAACCATAACTCTATTTTACCTAAATACAGAGTTATTGCCCTTTGTTACTTTTTCTTGTCCAGAGAATTACTTAATAACTAACAGATGGAATCTAATAAAACTACATACAATGGTAGAGCATAATCAGAGAAAGTGCAGTGTACAAGAACCATAACTCTACTTTACATAATTACAGAGTTATTGCCCTTTTATGTCTGTCTGTCTGTCTGTCAGGCCCACCTAACCTTGTCCGGCCCGCATCTTAACAATGCATCATAGGATTTGAACGAAACTTGGCACAAACGTTAACCATGATGAGGCGGCGTGTCGCGCATAAGATCCAGGCCTGTACCTTAAATGTCAAGGTCACACTTAGAGGTCAAAGGTCAAAAAGAGTACTATTTGATAGAACTGTACCTTGTTTTCATCGCCCTTTCTTACTTTTTTCTTGTCCGGAGAACTACAAACTACAAGTTGGAATTCAAGGTGGGGTTTCTTAATATTCCACTACCTTTCCTATCAGGGCGACGTTTGGGGGTATTAATCACATTCATTGATAGTTCTAGTTATAATTATAAATACATCTAAGCCAACACTTTGTAAAAACGGAAAGGGGATTTTGAAGATGCAGATTTGAAAACATGGGAATAGGAGGAACAACATATTTATAAATACATCTCAGCCAACAATTTGTAGAAATGGAAAGGGGATTTTGAAAATGCAGATTTGAAAACATGGGAATAGGAGGAGCAACGTATTTATAAATACATCTGAGCCAGCAATTTGTTAAAATGGAAAGGGGATTTGAAGATGCAGATTTGAAAACATGGGATTTGGAGGAGCAACGTATTTATAAATACATCTGAGCCAGCACTTTGTAAAAATGGAAAGGGGATTTGAAGATGCAGATTTGAAAACATGGGAATAGGAGGAGCAACATATTTATAAATACATCTGAGCCAGCAATTTGTAAAAATGGAAAGGGGATTTGAAGATGCAGATTTGAAAACATGGGAATAGGAGGAACAACGTATTTATAAATACATCTGAGCCAGCAATTTGTAAGAATGGAAAGGGGATTTGAAGATGCAGATTTGAAAACATGGGAATAGGAGGACCAACGTATTTATAAATACATCTGAGCCAGCAATTTGTTATAATGGAAAGGGGATTTGAAGATGCAGATTTGAAAACATGGGAATAGGAGAAACAACATATTTAGCAGTATTTACCTGATATGGTTCTAGCTCAAAATGTTCTGCCTTTAAAAGATTCTGATGGATACAAAAGTATTAGTGGTTGCAACCCAAAGACTGGAAGTTTCATGTTGATATAATTAAAACCTTGTTGGAAGAGGAGAAGTTACTCATTCTGTGCCATTTCTCACCTTGTTTTCATAACTTGTATGTAATGATTTTCTTAGCATGATATTTGTTTCTGCATTAAGAATATCTGAAGAAGAATTAATGATATCTGGAATATTGAAATATATATATATATATATATATATATATATATATATATATATATATTACACAGAATAGACAACATCATGAGAAAATGTGAAATTACTAATTTTGACCAGTTTCTCCTTTTCCCACAATGTTCTCAAGTTATCTGCTGTATCAGCATCAAAGCTTGTCTGTATCAAACTAATTCTAAGGCACTCGGTAGCAGTGTAGATCTGGCTCTGCAATTTTTGCCAATTAATCAATTAGATTTCAATAAACTTCTGTAAACCCTTTCCCTCATATAGAAGCTTTCTGATGCCTCTGCAGCAGACAGATTTTTGAAAACATGGCCACAAAAGAAGAAATTGCTCAAAATAAGCAATTTCTCCTTTTGTCACAATGTTTTCAACTCTATTAAATTATCGTACTTTCATTTAACCCTTTCCCTCATACGGCAATTCTGCAGCAGACGACTTTGAACGTATTTTGTCAAAACATAGAAAATCTCCATAATTGAATGGATAACCTATGACTAAAAGTGGAAAACACTTTTTCTTGGGGCATTGTTCATATGCTTATGTCAAGATCATGTGAGGACTGATCTAGGCCTGTTCTGTTTAAAACAATCTCTTTCACATATATTGGATAATGGATTAATCCATTCATTCATTCATTCATACAATCCTTTCTTTCAATTAACAACGGTCTAGTGTAGTGGCAGAGCATCCGCCTTGGGTGCGGGAGGTTGCAAGTTCGATCCCCGGCCAGGTCATACCAAAGGCTTAAAAATGGTAGTAATGGTGCTCACGGTTGTGGGGTAAGCATAACGACTGACTTACTGGTGTCAGGATAAATGGACCAGTAGTACTGGTAACTAACTCAGGAAACACCCTAATGATGACTGAAAAATTGATGAAGTTGATTGAAACATAAAACAATAAATCAATCAATCTTTTTGACATCCTCAGGTGTTGGCTACATGATGATGGCTGTCTCCTTTGTGTATTGTTGGTACTACATCATGGTGATGGTGTGGGTACTGGTCTACTTGGCTAATTCCTTCCTGCCGGAGCTGCCCTGGGGTCAGTGTGGACAGTCCTGGAACTCGGCCCAGTGTATCAGTGGTCTCCATTCGGTAGTCAACATCACAAGCTGTGAGGAAAGCAATAACTGTACATCTCAGGCAGTCAAAACAATGGCTGTTACTGCTTCAAAAGAGTTTTGGAAGTAAGAAATATTATCTACTCTTTCAGTTAGTTGCAAACGACATATGATGCTCGGAACTTGGCAGGGGGTATATAGGGTTGTCCGTCCGTCCTTTTGTCATCATTGGATTTTATTCATAATAAGTTTTAGGGTTAACCCTTTCCCTCATATGTCAATTCTGCAGCAGACGACTTTGAACATATTTTGTCAAAAAATAGAAAATCTCTATAATTGAATGGATAACCTATGACTAAAAGTGGAAAACATTGTGGCAAAAGGAGAAATTGCTCGTTTTGAGCAATTTCTTCTTTTGTCACTATGTTTTCAAAAAACTGTCTGCTGCAGAGGCGTCAGAAAGCGTCTATAAGAGGGAAAGGGTTAAAGTAGTCACTGTGTTGGTCTGTTTGTTGGTAACTTTTGTGTCTCGGCAACTTTCAGGTGGAATTCAATGATATTGTATAGGTAGTTGCTGTGCCATAAGGAAATGTGAATATCATTATGTCATTACAGTTGGATGGTTACTTACAGTGTTATGGGACCGCACCCTTCTTTATTACATATAATGTTATGAACCAACATTTATCTCCATGCTATTTCTCAGCAACCTAAGGAATTCAATAACATTTTATAAGAAGCGATGTGCATATTTTTATGGCAATGTTGTTGGAAGGCCATGCTATTTCTCAGCAACTGCTGTTGAAATTAAATGAAGTTTTATCGGAAGTTTCATTCTCAAGACAAGATGTGCTTTTTTCTTTGGGATTCTCTTTGGAAGGCTATTTACAGAGTTTTGACCCCCTTGATTATAATACTTATTTATATACCAAGTTTCTTGTTTGAACTTTTTCTCAGCATCTGTTGCATGAAAATTGTATCTGCCGCTTCTGTACCAAGAAGAGATATGCATATTTTAATTGCATTCCAGTTGGAAGTCAATTTACAGAGTTATGGGATAGTGTGATATACCAACATTCATGTCTATATCTATCCAAGCAACATTTAACCCTTTCCCTCATACGACAATTCTGCAGCAGACGACTTTAAACATACTTTGTCAAAATATAGAAATTCTCTATAATCAAATGGATAACCTATGAATAAAAGTGGAAAACAGTGTGTCAAAAGGAGAAATTGCACGTTTTGTGTAATTTCTTCTTTTGTCACTATGTTTTCAAATAGCCGTCTGCTGCAGAGGCATCAGAAAGCGTCTGTATGAGGGAAAGGGTTAACTGTAATTCAATTAAACTTTATAGGTCTATGTTTTCTATTAATTTCTTTCATTTCTTTCATTTTGGAAGAGTTGAGAATTTTCCCACAAGTGGCTTCGAAAGAATGTTGTGTAAGTACTGGTGTGGGAAAGCCAGGAAAACATGGGTAGGTGCACTGACCGCCGTGATATGACCAAAGCTGTTGAAAGCGGCGTTAAACTCCAAACAAACAAACAAATTTTCCCACAACCCACACATCTGCATCAGAGATGACTGTGAAAACATGATGTAAAAAATATGGAACCTTTCCATAAATAAGATCAAATTTATCCCATAAAAATGAAAGCCGCATTGTGGCAAAAGGAGAATTTGCTCCGTCGTCTGTACAGAGGCATGCAGAAAGCGTCTGCATGTGGGCAAGGGTTAATTAACCCTTTCCCACTTGTAGACGCATCTGCAGCAGACATCTTTTGAAAGCATTGTGGCAAAGGAAGAAATTACTCAAAACAAGCAATTTCTCCTATTGCCACAATGTTTTCAACTGTATTTAATAGTAAAACTTTGATTTATTGAGATTTTCATGTTTTTGTTAATAAGTTTTGAAAGTCGTCTGCTGCAAAAGATTTGTATGTGGGAAAGGGTTAATGTATATAATTTAGATGTTCTCTTTTTCAGTCACTATGTCCTGAACAAATCTGATGGTCTGGAGGAGATGGGCACAGTCCGCTGGCACCTCTGTGTAGCTCTCGTGGTCGCCTGGTTAATCATATTTCTATGTTTATTCAAGGGTATTAAATCTGTGGGAAAGGTGGTCTATGTCACTGCTTTGTTACCGTATCTACTGCTTACAGGTTAGTTAAACCCTTTCCCATATACAACAAATCTGCAGCAGTCGAGTTTAGAAATATACAGCTATAAGTAAAAATGAAGAAAATATCTACAGTCCTCATTAAAAATGAAAGCATCTCTTGGAAAAGGTTGGAAAATCTGAAATGGAATGAAGAAAATTAGAGCCAATAACAACACATACACATTAACCCTTTCCCTCATATAGACGCTTTTTGACGCATCTGCAGCAGACGACTTTTTGAAAACATAGTGACAAAAGAAGAAATTGCACAAAACATGCAATTTCTCCTTTTGCCACAATGTTTTCCACTTTTTGTCATAGGTTATCCATTCAATTAGGGAGATTTTCCATTTTTTGACAAAATACGTTCAAAGTCGTCTGCTGCAGAATTGCCGTATGAGGGAAAGGGTTAATAGCCATTCTCTGTAAGCATTTACACTTTTTGGGCGCGCATAGTCACAGATTTTGCTACTTGTTCAACTGTTGGCATCACTGAATTATTCGGAAAGAATAATGTTAGAAATTCTAAATACTGTGTGTTGCAATGGAAACTGTGTGCAAAGTTGAGTTTTTAAGGAAAAACGCAATATTTACCACTGATTTAAAAAAAAAATGCAGCAATCTCAAATTAAGTCCGTTACATAAATAGATAGATAAACATTTGCTTAATCAAATGCAAGAAAAAAGCTATGGGGAACATGCTCGTTTTTGCATGAATAAGATCTTTAAAGACCTAATAACCAAAAAATACAAATTACCTCCCTTAGTTATTTAGAAAAATAAAATAAACATGAATTACCTCTCTAGGAATTTTAGATTTTTGTTTTATTGGGGTTTTGAGCAGTTTTGACATTATTTCAGTTATATCACGGCAACAGTTCACTTGATCGTGATCCCTGGTTAAACAAACCAGTACTATGCGAGAAAATGTACCTTGCCCAAGGGTACTCCACCATAGTTTTTGTGCCGCTGATTTAGGTTGTTAATACTATTTCCCATACAGGCGCTCGCTTTCTGATGCTTCTGCAGCAGAACATTTTGAAAACGTTGCTGCAAAAGGAGAAATTTCTCCATTTTCCTCAATGTTTTTAACTTTATTCAGGTAATTGAACTTTCATTTATAGAAAGTTTCCATACCATTGCCAACATGTTTTCAATGTTGTCTGCTGCAAAACTGTCTTAATTCATTAAGATGGAAAAATTGCATTGCCAATGTAGAACAAATTATGAAATGATATGAATAAACTTTATTTCAAATTCAGGTTGAGAAACTGACAATATAAATACCTTTTTCATTTGTATTAGAATTTGTTTGTAAAAAATAACGATGTTACTTGTTTTGTTGAACAGTTTTTCTGATCCGAGGTGTAACGCTTCCTGGAGCAATGGATGGTATACTGTATTTCATCAAACCCGATTTCTCAAGGCTCTACAGTTTTGACGTAAGAACAATTGTATTATTGTCCAAATACAGCAAAACATTTAACCTCTTTCCCTCTGTAGACGCTTTCCGACGTCTCTGCAGCAGACGGCTTTTTGAAAACATAGTGACAAAAAGAAGAAATTGCTCAAAATGAGCAATTTCTCCTTTTGCCACAATGTTTTCCACTTTTGGTCATAGGTTATCCATTCAGTTACAGAGATTTTCTATTTTTTGACAAAAAAATGTTTAAAGTTGTCTGCTGCAGAATTGTCGTATGAGGGAAATGGTTAAGTTGTGATCTAAGAAAACAAACTATGAGGTATCTAACACCAGTGTAGATTTAAACCAACTTGCAGCAGACGCATTTTGATACAGTGCAGCAGAAGACTTTGAATAAACTGTGTCAAAATAAGAAATTGCTCATGTTTTTAGGTCAAAGTTTTGGGTGCAACTCTGCAACTTTTAAGGATATTGAATTGAAACTTTGCCCATATCTTCATGAACATGAGATGAGATCTTTAGTTTCATTAGATGTGACCGTCTATAAAAAAAAATTCAAGCCATATTGATTGGTTTAGAAACAGAGCTGTCACATGGCATCAGATTGGAGGTTAAATTTAAAATTCTTCTCCTGAATCTGCGGATTGCATGACTCAATAGTTTGGCAGAAATGTTACTTAGGTGACTATAATACAAAAACTATTTTTACGTGAAATCCTATATATGTATGTTACGACTTTAAGTATTGCATTGAAAGACTTTTTTGTCATTTAACACTTTCCCTAATACAACAAATCTGCAGCAGAAAGTACAATAATTGAATATAGAGTTGATAACATTGAGACAAAAGGAGAAATTACTCCTTTTGAACAATTTCTTCTTTTGTCACCATGTTTTCAAAAAGCCATCTGCTGCAGAGGCATCAGAAAGTGTCTATATGAGGGAAAGGGTTAAGATGCTTTATTAGCAGCTCCTATAACTTTGACTTGCAATATAGCACAGTGATGCTCCTTTGACTTCATAGTTGCCTTTGCTGCCTCGGTGGTGAAGTGGTAGAGTGTCTGCCTCGGTGCGGGAGCTTGTGTGTTTGATCCCCAGCCGGGTGCTTAGGGTTGTATGGTTAGCATTAAGACTGACTGGCTGGTTCTAGGCTAATTGGCAAGAAGTACTGGTAACTTACCAAGGAAACATGTGATAAAACTGACAAACTGTTGAAAGCTGCGTAAAACACAAAATAATCAGGGCTTGCCTAACTGTGTACCAGCACAGAATGGTTCCCCTAAAATTTAGTGAATATTTCTTTAACCCTTTCCCTCATATAGACGCTTTCTGACGCCTCTGCAGCAGACAACTTTTTGAAAACATAGTGACAAAAGAAGAAATTGCACAAAACGTGCAATTTCTCCTTTTGCCACAATGTTTTTATCACTTTTTGTCATAGGTTATCCATTCAATTATGGAGATTTTCTATGTTTTGACAAAATACGTTTAAAGTCGTCTGCTGCAGAATTGTCGTATGAGGGAAAGGGTTAAAAGGGTAATTGGCGCATATAGTCTACAACTTTCAAAACTGATTTTTTAGTAACTGGCATTACCAAGAGGGTCCAAGCATTTTTGTTTAACCCTTTCCCTCATACGACAATTCTGCAGCAGACGACTTTGAACATATTTTGTCAAAAACTGGAAAATCTCTATAATTAAATGGATAACCTATGATTCAAAGTTGAAAATATTGTGGCAAAAGGAGAAATTGCACGTCTATATGAGGGAAAGGGTTAATGATCCCCTTTTCAGTGGGGGATCTCAATTCAATAAAATTAATTTATTTCCAACAGGTGTGGGTTCAAGCAGCCATTCAGGTTTTCTACTCTCTAGGACCAGCCTGGGGTGGTCTCATCACCATGGCTAGTTATAACAGGTTTAACAATAACTGTTTGAGGTAGGTCTTCTACTCTATATTTAACCCTTTCCCTCATACAACAATTCTGCAGCAGACGACTTTGAACTTATTTTGTGTAAAAACGGAAAATCTCTTTAATGGAAAAAGTGGAAAACATTGTGGCAAAAGGAGAAATTGCACGTTTTGTGCAATTTCTTCTTTTGTCACTATGTTTTCAAAAAGCTATCTGCTGTAGAGGCGTCAGAAAGCGTCTTTATGAGGGAAAGGGTTAACCCCTCCACCTCTTTTGAAAACATTGTGGCCATAGGTGAATTTGCTCTGCTCATGATGAGCAGTTTCTCCTTTTGCCACAATGTTTTCAACTTTAGTTAAGAAATCTTTCTTGGAGATTTTTTGGATTTTTGTCCCTATGTTTTTTAAAGTCTGCTGAAGATTTTTTGTATGTGGGAAAGGGTTAACACAATACCTGAAATTGATGGCTTCAGACGCTCATGCTGCAAATGAATTTTGAAATGATTGTAGAAATAGGAGAAATGGCTTTAAAGAAACAATTTCTCATTTTGTATCGACTCCTTTTGTCAGGTAACACATATAGGGATGGATCAATTTTCTGTTCAAAATTGTATTGAATTGTTACACCTTTCCTATGTGCACATGCATTTTGCTGTATCTGCAGCAGACCACTTTTGAAAATATTGTGACAAAGGGAGAATTTGCTTATAAGTAGCAATTTCCCCTTTCGCCACAATGCTTACAACTCTTTTCAAACATTATACTTCCATTTGTAGAGATTTTACATATTTCCGGTAGGTGTTTTTAATGTTGTCTGCTGCAGTCTTGTTGTATGTGGGAAATGGTTAAGGTACACTATCACATTTAGAATGCCTCCAATTATTGTTAGACCGTATCCGTGGTGTAGTGGTAGAGCATCTGCCTTGGGTGAGGGAGGTTATTGGTTTGATTCCCTGTCAAATCATTCTAAAGACTTAATCCTTTCCCTCATACGAAAATTGTGCAGCAGACGACTTTGAACAGATTTTGTCAAAAAAAAAAAATCTCCATTTATTGAATGGATAACCTATAACTAAAAGTGGAAAACATTGTGGCAAAAGGAGAAATTGCTTGTTTTGAGCAATTTCTTCTTTTGTCACCATGTTTTCAAAAAGCCGTCTGCTGCAGAGGCATCAGAAAGTGACTATTTGAGGGAAAGGGTTAATGATATAAATGAAAAATTGTTGAAAGCGGCATAAAACACCTAACAATCACAACCAATTGTTGTTATTACATTTCTCTATTCTCATTGCTTGTGTACCTGTCTCATTAGTGGTAACCATTCATCCTCCAAATGATAAAAAAAAATTGATCACATTAATGCATTTATTTGTGATGGAGTTGAAAAATAAAGGCAAAGCAGCAATCGTCTTTGTTGTCTAGGACTGTAGATGCATCAAAAACCGTTTTCAAAAAAAAATCAGTCATATCACAGCGGCCAGGTCACCTACTCATGTGTTTCCATGCTTTCTCACACCAGTACTCCACACAACATTATTTCTGAGCATCTGGCTACTTTTCCGCATAGACTGTTAGCCCATTGGTATAACTAGGAAGACGATTGACGCTTGTCACAGTGACTTTTGTCAAACATCGGCCAAGCTGGGGTTCAAACTCACAGCCCCTGGACTAACAGCCTGCATCGCAACCGACTGAGCTACCAGGGCTCGGCATGGGTAAACAATCTGAAACAGTTTCCCTGATGCATACAACTCTGGGGCTTATCCCTTTCCCACATGCAACAAATATGCAGAAGACGACTTAAAAACATCTTCGCCAATAACATGGAAAATCCTCATGAATGAAGGTTTAATTACTAAAAAAAGTTGAAAACATTATGGCAAAAGGAAAAATTGCTCATTTTAAGCAATTTCTTCTTTTGTCACATTGTTTTCAAAAGTCGTCTGCTGCAAAGGCGTCAGAAAGCTTCTATATGTGGGAAAGGGTTATGCTGCAGATGTCTCAACCCTTTCACTCTTACAACAAAAATGTAGCAGGCCATAAACATATCGGAAAAATGTAGAAAATCTCTTTAATTGAAAGTACATTTATTGAATGGGGTTAATGACATTGTTGTAGCAAAAGGAGAAATTGCTCATTTTGGGCAATTAATTGCTTTTGCCACAATGTTTTCAAAAGTTGTCTCCAAATGCATCTGCAAGTGGAAAGGGTCAATTTGTTTTGTTAAAAAGAGAGATTACTCAATGTGAATAGTTCCTCAATTTCCCAAAATGTTCTTCAGCTGTTTCAAATTAATTTTGTGACTGTTCATGTTTTAAAAGCAGATGTTTAACAAAAACCAGCTTATCACTGTTATATCAGAAGTACAGTGTATTGTGAACCTTTTTCAATGTTTCATTATTAGTCCCCTACCGGCGTGCCGAAGGGGACTCTTAGGTTTGCACTCCGTCCGTCAGTCCGTCAGTCCGTCAGTCAGTCCATCTGTCAGTCAGTCAGTCAGTCCGGCAAATTTTTGTCCGGAGCATATCTCCAAAACTGTACTAGCTATGGCTATGAAATTCCATATGTGGATACATCTCATCAATGCGGAGTGCAGTGCATATGAACCATAACTCTTGCTTCCCTAATTTTTGAGTTATTTCCCTTTCTTTATTTTCATACTTGATTTTTGTCCGGAGCATATCTCCAAAACTGTACTAGCTATGGTTATGAAATTTCACACATGGATGCATCTCATCAAGGGGGAGTGCAGTGGACATGAACCATAACTCTTGCTTGCCTAATTTTTGAGTTATTTCCCTTTCTTTATTTTCATACTTGATTTTTGTCCGGAGCATATCTCCATAACTATACTAGCTATGGCTATGAAATTTCACACATGAATACATCGTATCAAGGGGGAGTGCAGTGGACATGAACCATAACTCTTGCTTGCCTAATTTTTGAGTTATTTCCCTTTCTTTATTTTCATACTTGATTTTTGTCCGGAGCATATCTCCATAACTATACTAGCTATGGCTATGAAATTTCACACATGAATACATCGTATCAAGGGGGAGTGCAGTGCACATGAACCATAACTCTTGCTTCCCTAATTTTTGAGTTATTTCCCTTTCTTTATTTTCATACTTTATTGTCTTGATATACCTAAACATTGGGTTGCTATGACAACAGAAACAGACTCAAAAGTGCAAACCGGTAGGGGACTATGGTATTGCTTGCAATCCTCCAGTTACTTGTTGAAAGTACATTTATTGAATGGGGTTAATGACATTGTTGTAGCAAAAGGAGAAATTGCTCATTTTGGGCAATTAATTGCTTTTGCCACAATGTTTTTAAAAGTTGTCTCCAAATGCATCTGCAAGTGGAAAGGGTCAATTTTTTTTGTTAAAAAGAGAGATGTGAATAGTTCCTCAATTTCCCAAAATGTTCTTTAGCTGTTTCAAATTAATTTTGTGACTGTTCATGTTTTAAAAGCAGATGTTTAACAAAAACCAGCTTATCACTGTTATATCAGAAATACAGTGTATTGTGAACCTTTTTCAATGTTTCATTGTTTTTATAGGGATGCTTTGATATGTTGTGCAGCAGACGGATTTACCAGCTTCTATGGAGGTTTTGTTATCTTCTCTGTGATTGGCTACATTGCTCATGGTGCCAATATGGAAATCAAAGATGTTGCTACTTCAGGTATTGTTGTTTTTTCTGGAAATTGGGGAGACCTTGATTTCTAAAGTTATGAGGTTGTTTGTGAAATAACCCTTTCCTTTATATAGACGCTTTCGGACGCCTCTGCAGCAGACGGCCTTTTGGAAATATAGTGACAAAAGAAGAAATTGCTCAAAACGAGCAATTTCTCCTTTTGCCACAATGTTTCCCATTTGTAGTCAAAGGTTATCCATTCAATAATAGAAATTTTCCATTTTTTAACAAAATATGTTCAAAAACGTCAGCTGCAGAATTGTCGTATGAGGGAAAGGGTTAACTCTGTCTCTTGTGCTTTTGCTGCAGACTAACGTTAGAATACAATTATAAAAGATATTGTTAGATATGATTGTTATCAGCAGCCTATGATCTTAATATATTTTAGTGTTTCTTGAAATTACATTTTTTTTTTTTAACCCATCCATTCGCCATAAGGACAATTATGCAGCAGACAACTTTGAAGACATGTTGTCAGAAATAGGAAATCTCCCTATAAATGATAGAATCAATATTGAATAAAGTTGGTCATTAGTAGCAATTACTCTTTTTGCCACAATGTTTTAAAAAATCATTTGATGCTAGAATCAATATTGAATAAAGTTGGTCTAGTAGCTATTACTCTTTTTGCCACAATGTTTTAAAGAATCATTTGATGCAGAAGCGTCAGAAAACATTTTCCCTTATTAGAGATATACATGGATATAATTTTGGTAGAGTCTAACATATCGTTTATTATGTCGCATGATATCTGTTTCTTTGAATATTCAGTTCCAGTTAATCTTCTGGTTTTTCTAAGCTGAACATATGTTACCAGTAATCCATTTCCACATATAACAAATCTGCAGGAAACAACTTATAGAATATGTAAGCAAATACATGAAAGATCTCTATAAACGATATAATAATTGATTATTTTAGGATGCCGACGCAATAAAATGACAACATAAAAGTAAAATAATCAAATACAACACATTTATTGCCAGGCAAGAAATAATAACAACACACATTATTAATCCTATAATTGTTGAGATATTTGGATGCAAGTGGTATTCAGCCATCATGGAGGACGGCACAGTGATGATTAGACTTTTATGCAGTTGCGCGCACCAAATATGTATAACTAGTAGTTTTGTATGAAAGCATGACCTTTTCCGCTTTCATTTCAGTCAAAGTTATTAGGTCTTTGTTCCAGTACACATTCTTATTAACCATTTACTTTTTAAAATCCTTCCAAATCCAACAAAATATCCATCCTTATTTATTTTTTAATTACTTCCAAATCCAACAGAAATATCCATCCTCCCTTCCAAATTATCCACAACATATTAAAAGACTAAAAGTGGGTTCTGCGAGGGATGCTCTAATACAAGACATCCTCTGCCTTCTGCCTGTCTCAGACATCCCTCTCCACCAATAAATAGTTTTTTTCACTGGTGCGTGCCAACATATATCTACAACATATAAAAGGCATAAAAGTAGGTTCTGCGAGGGATGCGCTAATACAGGACATCCACTGCCTGTTCTGGGCATCCCTCTCCCCTATAAATAATTTATCAATGGTGCATGCCATAGACAATGCCATGAAAACTCCCAAACTATTAAAAAACGATTTAAAAGCATCTCCCAACCCAGAAAGATTTGTCAGCCCCAAAATAAATGAGATTATAGCTAGGGCCATAATCTGTAATATAGTTGAAAACATTTTTGGCAAATGGAGAAATTGTTCATTATGTGCAATTTCTCCTTTTGTCACAATGTTTTCAAAAGTTTTCTGCATGTGGTCAAGGGTTTATTAGATTGTGATACAGCTTTCTATCCTATTAATTTTTGTCAATTTTTAAAGATTTTGATAACATCTTGTAGATAACATCTTGTAGATAACATCTTGTAGATAACATCTTGTATGATTAATTGCCTTGAATTGTAAATGTGAACTGTAAATTTTAAGAGCATTTTAAATAGGTTTTATTTTTAACCCTTTCCCTCATATAGACGCTTTCTGACGCCTCTGCAGGCAGACGGCTTTTTGAAAACATAGTGACAAAAGAAGAAATTGCACAAAACGTGCAATTTCTCCTTTTGCCACAATGTTTTCCACTTTTTGTCATAGGTTATCCATTCAATTATGGAGACTTTCTATGTTTAGACAAAATACGTTCAAAGTCGTCTGCTGCAGAATTGACGTATGAGGGAAAGGGTTAAGGATCTCCCATTTGTTGTTGTATTGCTTTATTACTGTTTTGTATTTTTAGCTTTACTAACAGTCAAGTTCATTAATCATCTACAAGAACACATTTGTGTTTAAACCCTTTCCCTCATACGACAATTCAGCAGCAGACGCCTTTGAACATATTTTGTTGAAATATAGAAAATCTCTATAATTGAATGGATAACCTGTGACTAAAAGTTGAAAACATTGTGGTAAAAGGAGAAATTGCACGTTTTGTGCAATTTCTTCTTTTGTCACTATGTTTTCAAAAAGCTGTCTGCTGCAGAGGCGTCAGAAAGCGTCTATATGAGGGAAAGGGTTAATCTTTTCTATCATAAAAGCACCTTCTAGCTGCTACAAATATTTAGAAAATAAATGTTGGATATGGAAAATTTACAATTTCTCCCAATGTTTTCCACTTTGTCAAGATTAGATCACAATACACCAATTAAATTCCTTCTTTGTTTCCATGTAAATCCATGTTAGATAACTCTATCCTACATTTTATGCAAGTTATGACCCTTTATTTAACTTAAAAATTCTTGTTTTAGTTTTGCGTGCAACTACATTAAGAGACCATCTCTTAGTAACCACTTGATGCATTGCATTGAAACTGTGTATAACCCTTTCCAACCATCACACCTATGTAAACAATCAAGTATGATAACTCTATCCAGTATATTTTGCAATTTATGGCCCTCTTTTTATCAAGAAATTTGGTTACAGTTTTGCATGCAACTACAGTTAAGAGTCGATATCCTAGTATTTACTTGATACATTGCTTTGAAACTTTATACAACCCTTCCAACTATCACACCTATGTTGATTTTCAAGTTAAATAACTCTATCCTGCATTTTATGCAAGTTATTGCCCTTTTTGTACTTATAAATTCTGGTTCAAGTTTTGCATGCAACTACATTAGAGTCCATTATCTCAGTAAATTTAATAAGCGGTGAAATAGTCAAGCACGCTATCCTCCGACAGCTCTTGTTAAAAAACTGTTTGCCATTCTTTGTAACAGCAAAACTAACAGAAATAGAGTCGAAATATTTGATATTTTGTTTTACTGCTTTTTCTACTGCAAAGCAATATCAAATCTTTCCCACAGGTAAATGCATTTTAATGATTTATATATACAACTGCAGCAGAACACTTTTGAAAACTTTGGATAAAGGAGAAATTGCTCATATTGAGCTATTTCTCCTTTTGCCACATGGTTTTCAACTCTATTCAATAATTGTACTTTCATGAATAGAGATTTTCAAAAGTCGTCTGCTGCATATTTGTTGCATGTGGGAATGGGTCAACAATTGTTTTCATTAATCACTTCCTAGGTCCTGGACTGGCCCTCGTTATTTATCCTGAGGCCATAACCAAATTACCTATCCCTCAGCTGTGGGCAGTCATGTTCTTTTTATGCTTCTTTGCTTGGGCATTGATAGTGAGGTGAGTGGATATTAACCCTTTCAACAAACAACAACTCTGCAGCGGACGATATTTAAATACATAGTGACAAAAACCTGAAAAATCTCCATTAAACATAACTTAATTGTTAAATAAAGTTGAAAACATTGTGGGCAAAGGAGAAATTGCTCATCATGAGCAATTTCACCTTTGGCCACAATGTTTTCAAAAGTTGTCTGCTGCTATTGCATCAAAAAGCGTCTTCAGGTGGGAAATGGTTAACCTTTGTCAATAAACATCTAAATGTATTCCTTGGAACACCCTGTTATATAACACCCTTTCACACATACAACAAAACTGCAGCAGACGACTTTGAAAACATCCAGGAAAAGTTCTATTATTAAAGCGTAATTATTGAATATAGAGTTGAAAATATTGTTGTAAAAGCGGGAAAAGAAATGCTTGTATTGTGCAATTTCTCCTTTTCTCACAATGTTTTTCAAAAGTTTTCTACCACAGATGCATCCAAATGTGTTTGCATGTGGGAAAGGGTTAATTTCTTCTGCTGTGTTATGAACCAGATTTTCATTAAAGTTAGGCGGGCACCAAACTTTCATATTTTATAGTTTTCTTAACCCTTTCCCCCTTACAAAAAATCTGCAGGACATGACTTTGAAAAAATGTTGTCAAAAATATTGGAACTTTCTAAAAAATGAAAGAGCAATCAACGAATAAAGTTGAAAACATTGTGGCAAAAAGAGAAATTGCTCATTATGAGCAATTTTCTCCTTTTGCCACAATGTTTTAATAAGTCGTCTGCTGCAGATGCGTCAAGACGCGTCTATATGTGGGAAAGGGTTAAATTGCCTTTGATTCATTCATTCTGACTAAACATCACAGGTTACTAGGTGAACTCTAGTCTAAGTAGAAAACTAGCTGTGGGTCTCTCAGGTCAAGGTCACTGTTACTAAAAATAGAACTTTTCATCCTTGAGATCAATGGCCCACAGGCTAACGATTCACCCTTTCCCACATACAGCAAATAAGTAGCAGACAACTTTGAAAACATGGTAACAAAATCCTGAAAAATCTCCATAAAAGATAGCTTAATTGTTAAATGAAGTTGAAAACATTGTTACCAAAGGGGAAATTGCTCATCATGAGCAATTTCACCTTTGGCCACAATGTTTTCAAAAGTCATCTGCTGCTATTGCGTGAAAATGTGTCTGCAAGTGGGAAAGGGTGAAGTACCATCAATGATCATGGAGGAAATGTAAACCATGAGACACCAAATATGGTTTAGGAGTGTAACAATAGGAATAGCTGACCATTATTGACCATTCAGTTAACCCTTTCCCACATACAAGAATTCTGCAGAAGATGACTTTAACAGCATCAAGGCAAATATATAGAATATCTATAAATGAAGGTACAATTTCTGAAAAAAGGTTGAAAATATTGTGACAAAGGCAGAACATTTTCGTTTGGAGTCATTTCTGCTTTTATCACAATGTTTTCATTTGTCATCTACTACAAATGCTTTAGAAAGTGTCTGTTTGTGGGAAAGGGTTAACTTTATTATACTATGTATCTTGGGGCTATATAGGAGTCACGCTTGTCGGTCGGTCGGTTTGTTTGTCGGTCCGTTGGTCTGTGGACATTTCTTGTGAACACTATTTCTCAGCAACCCTTGGTCAGAATTCAATATAACTTAACAAGAGTGATTGATATTAAGCCTAGTTGTGCATATTGTCGGCGTGTTACACTGGAATTATTTTTAAATGAGTTATGGCCCCTTGAATTTCTCATACATATGTATATTGTCAGGTACCAGCTGGAGGTATTCATCACCTTCAGTGATATTTCTAGTTTTCTATGACCTCATCACACTGAACTGGACAACAGTTTATAGCTTTCATATTCCAGATAGCCCTTATAGATATCAGTATTATTACTATTATTATTATCAGTATAGATACCATTATTTTCATTTCTTATTTTTGTTTCAGTTTGGTGTGTTTGAGACCTTATCAAGTGGTTTGACTGACATGTTTCCAAGGTTACAGAAACGTAAACTACTGTTGACAGCATGTTTATGTGTTGTTTTCCTGTTGCTAGATTTGCCATATGCTACAAATGTAAGTTTCACTGTTGAACTATATTGTCCTTTCACATGATGTTGAAAAATATTAGGATTATTTTTTACAAATAGCAGGTTAAATTGAAAAATCAGATTTACTTGATTTGTGTTTGGACAACAAACAGTAAAGTTTGTTTAGATAAAGACAGAAAATTGCATAGGATTTCCAATACAATGTAAAAAGAGCTTCTTTTTATACATCTATAGATCAAAGAATTATTTTTGGATTTGATTGAAAACATCATGGTAAAAGTTGTCTAATGCTGATGTTCAATTATTAATTAGAGTTGAAAACTGTGGCAGAGGGGGTATTGCTCATTATGAGCAATTTTGCCTTTTTATACGCCCGTTTTATCGTATTATAGTTTTACCTGCGGCGTACGGGCGGGCGTTCGGCGTCCAGTATGTTGTCAGCTCAATAACTTTAGAAGCCTTTGTCCAATCATCACCAAATTTGGTCAGAATGTGTATTGATACTAGCCATATCGCTTTAGTCAATCAAGAGTTATTGCCCTTTAATTATAGAAATTACCCAAAATTGGTCTTGTCAGCACAATAACTTTAGAAGCCTTTGTCCAATCATCACTAAATTTAGTCAGAATGTTTATTGGCATAATATTTCGGACAAGTTCGATAACTAGCCATATCGCTTTAGTCAATCAAGAGTTATTGCCCTTTAATTATAGAAATTGCCCAAAATTGGTCTTGTCAGCACAATAACTTTAGAAGCCTTTGTCCAATCATCACTAAATTTAGTCAGAATGTGTATTGGCATAATATCTTGGACAAGTTCGATAACTAGCCATATCACTTTAGTCAATCAAGAGTTATTGCCCTTTAATTATAGAAATTACCTAAAATTAGTCTTGTCAGCTCAATAACTTTAGAAGCCTTTATCCAATCATCTGTAAAACTGTACAGACAGTGTCCGCTCTCTAAGTTTGGCTGATGTACAACAAATTATCACTATACTTGGTCTCAAAATAACAGGACGGGCGTATTTTGTGACATTTGGCGCTCTTGTTCCTCAATGTTTTCAAAAGTCGTCTGCTGCAAATTCATCAGAAAGCCTCTACAAGTGGAATAGGGTTAAAAATATTGTCTCATTGAGACGATTCTTTTGAGTACCCTCAACATAGAGAAGAAGAACAATGACCATTTTACTCCTATGTATCCAGAGCTAAATTTTTATTATTTCAGGGTGGTATATATCTGTACCAGCTGGTAGATTGGTACTTTGCAGCATTCTGTGTGTTGATCATATCATTTTTAGAGTGCTTCTTGATAGGCTGGATATATGGTAAAGTCTTATTCCATAATTAGGAACTATTTCCATTGTAAAGCTACGTTTTATCCGATTGTTGAGTTTTATTTCATTGTAAAGTATTTGTATTGATAAGTTTTATTCCACTGTAAAGAAAAGACTTATTCCATTGTCAAAGTTTATTCTATATTCAAAATAAATGTAGCACCCATCAAAAGTCTGAAGACAAATCCAATAGCCAACTCCTTTATTCATATGAATTCATTATTGTGTCTTTAGCAATGATAATAGTTGAATATGTTGTTGGAAAAAGAAGTAATTTATGATTCGCAATTGTATGCTCTCTAGCCTTATAAGAACACATTTTTGCTAAACTGGGTCAAGCATATATAGTTAATATATGTGACATTTAAAAAACACAGAATGTATCCAAGTTATGGAACCTTTTATAAATCACTTTCCCATTTACTACAAATCTGCAGCGGATTACTATGAAAACATTTGAAATCCTATAAATTAACATATAATTATAATGAACAAATTCTTCTACGTTTTTGAAAGTTGTCAGGTATGCGTCTACATTTGGGAATGAGTTAAAAGGTATCTTTTCTGTTCCAGATTTGCAAACTTTCTTATATTAAATTCTTCTCAGATATTTGATTTATTTTTTCATCTTCATTTTTCATTTAGGTGCTGATAGATTCTGTAAGGATATAACGTTAATGATTGGTCATGGACCATCTCTGTTTATACGAATATGCTGGTGCTTCATTACACCCGGAATACTATTTGTGAGTAGACTTCTTTCTTTGTTTAGGAAATACATTTTTCTTTTAGATGCCTTACTAGTGATCCTTTTTTTGAGTTCTGACGCATACAAAATCTGATCTCAAAAGGCCTGAGTGATTAATTTCTACTGTCACAAATCCATTTCTATTCAAACATGTTAACCCAGAGCTCTAGATAAGACGAGTATTACACATACCCAAATCCTTATATGACCCTGAAACCCTATGTTGTGGGTACTCAAAAGAATCATCTCAATGAGATGATTCTTTTGAGTACTCACAACATAGGGTTTGGTTGAGTTATAAGAGAGATATTGTTGGGAGAAGACCAGTTTAATCCCCCTTATCGAGTCCTCTGTAACCCTTTCCAACTGTAGCAGATGATTTTTGAAAACATTGTGACAAAAGACAAAATTGCTCTTAATGAGCAATTTTTCCATTTGGCTCAATATATTTAACTCTTTTTGACAAGTATACTTTCATTTATAAAGATTTTCTATATTCTTTGCATGACCCATTCCCTCATATGACAATTCTGCGGCAGACGACTTTGAACATATTTCGTCAAAAAATAGAAAATCTCTTATAATTGAATGGACAACCTATGACTAAAAGTGGAAAACATTGTGACAAAAGGAGAAATTGCTTGTTTTGAAAGCATCTTATGAGGGAAAGGGATAAACCTCTTGTAAGTCATCTGCGTTTTTGTATGTGGGAAAGGGTTAATGATCACTTGCCTGCAGATTATCTGTTACCTCCACACTTGTATAATCATCAATTCATTAATCTTGCAGATGAACCTTTTCTCCAATATGAATACCTCTACAGTACACACATTTTGAAAACATTGTGGAAAATTGGGGAATTTCAAAATGGACGATTGTTACTTTTCTCACAACATAAGCAAAATTATGTTGTCAGCTTTCCAGGAATTTCACAGACGATTAAAAATATCATACCATGTAAAGTGTCCCATTTTAACCCATTCCCACATATCACAAATCTGCAGCAGACAGAGTTGAAAAGATTTTGGCAAAAACCATTAAAAAATCTCCATAAATAAAAGGGTTATTGCTGAACAGAGTTGTAAACATTGTGACAAAAGGAGAAATTGCTCATTTTGAGCACTTTTAACCATTCCCACAAGGAAACACAGTTTTGCACATATGCCGTAGACAATTTTTGGAAACATTTTGGAAAAAGGATGAATGCTCATAATACGCTATTTCTATTTTATTATGCCCCCACGGAATCTCCGATTCGGGGGGCATATAGTTTTTGGCCTGTCTGTCTGTCTGCACAAAAAAAACTTTAACCTTGGCCATTACTTTTGAACCATAACAGGTACGGCTACCATATTTCACATGTGTATTCCTTGTGACATGACCTTTCTGTCAGTACCAACATTTTTGACCTTGCGACCTTGACCTTTGACCTAGATGTTGCCATTCTCGAAAAAAACTTTAACCTTGGCCATTACTTTTGAACCATAACAGATACGGCTACCATATTTCACATGTGTATTCCTTGTGACATGACCTTTCTGTCAGTACCAACATTTTTGACCTTGCGACCTTGACCTTGACCTAGATGTTGCCATTCTCGAAAAAAACTTTAACCTTGGCCATTACTTTTGAACCATAACAGGTATGGCTACCATATTTCACATGTGTATTCCTTGTGACATGACCTTTCTGTCAGTACCAACATTTTTGACCTTGCGACCTTGACCTTTGACCTAGATGTTGCCATTCTCGAAAAAAACTTTAACCTTGGCCATTACTTTTGAACCATAACAGATACGGCTACCATATTTCACATGTGTATTCCTTGTGACATGACCTTTCTGTCAGTACCAACATTTTTTACCTTGCGACCTTGACCTTGACCTAGATGTTGCCATTCTCGAAAAAAACTTTAACCTTGGCCATTACTTTTGAACCATAACAGGTATGGCTACCATATTTCACATGTGTATTCCTTGTGACATGACCTTTCTGTCAGTACCAACATTTTTGACCTTGCGACCTTGACCTTTGACCTAGATGTTGCCATTCTCAAAAAAAACTTTAACCTTGGCCATTACTTTTGAACCATAACAGATACGGCTACCATATTTCACATGTGTATTCCTTGTGACATGACCTTTCTGTCAGTACCTTGCGACCTTGACCTTGACCTAGATGTTGCCATTCTCGAAAAAAACTTTAACCTTGGCCATTACTTTTGAACCATAACAGGTATGGCTACCATATTTCACATGTGTATTCCTTGTGACATGACCTTTCTGTCAGTACCAACATTTTTGACCTTGCGACCTTGACCTTTGACCTAGATGTTGCCATTCTCGAAAAAAACTTTAACCTTGGCCATTACTTTTGAACCATAACAGATACGGCTACCATATTTCACATGTGTATTCCTTGTGACATGACCTTTCTGTCAGTACCAACATTTTTTACCTTGCGACCTTGACCTTGACCTAGATGTTGCCATTCTCGAAAAAAACTTTAACCTTGGCCATTTCTTTTGAACCATAACAGGTATGGCTACCATATTTCACATGTGTATTCCTTGTGACATGACCTTTCTGTCAGTACCTTGCGACCTTGACCTTGACCTAGATGTTGCCATTCTCAAAAAAAACTTTAACCTTGGCCATTTCTTTTGAACCATAACAGATACGGCTACCATATTTCACATGTGTATTCCTTGTGAGATGACCTTTCTGTCAGTACCAACATTTTTGACCTTGCGACCTTGACCTTTGACCTAGATGTTGCCATTCTCGAAAAAAACTTTAACCTTGGCCATTACTTTTGAACCATAACAGATACGGCTACCATATTTCACATGTGTATTCCTTGTGACATGACCTTTCTGTCAGTACCAACATTTTTGACCTTGCGACCTTTACCTTTGACCTAGATGTTGCCATTATCAATTTTTTTTTAACCTTCCCCACTACTTTTGAACAATAACAGGTAATGCTACCATATTTCACATGTGTATACCTTGCGACCTTGACCTTTGACCTAGATGTTGCCATTGGGGGGCATCAGTGTTTCACAAACACATCTTGTTATACCTGACATAGTGTTTCCAACACTATTAAAAAATTATGTTGCCATTTTTAGCGATTTTTCCATGCTTTTGCCTTGATGTTTTCTCTGCAGCAGACGGCTATTTGAAAACATAGTGACAAAAGAAGAAATTGCACAAAACATGCAATTTCTCCTTTTGACACAATGTTTTCCACTTTTAGTCATAAGTTATCCATTCAATTATAGAGATTTTCTATGTTTTGACAAAATACGTTTAAAGTCGTCTGCTGCAGAATTGTCGTATGTGGGAATAGGTTAACCCTTCCCCACATGCAGACACCATTTGACGCATCTGCTGCAGATGACTTATGGAAACATTTTGACAAGAAGAAGCAGTGTCTGATAATGGCATGTGCAACAAGACACCTGAGTGTAATCATTTTGTAACTAGTTTCACCATTTCCATTTGTTGTGTTTCAGATAACATTTGTGATGATGTGTTACCAGTATGAACCTCCCAAATACGACGGATATGTTTATCCGCTGTATGCAAGAATTCTGGGTAATATTCTCGCAATACTTCCTGTGATACCACTGCCGATCTCAATGATATATGAAATATCAAAAGCAGAGGGGAATTTGAAACAGGTAATTCTTGATTTATTTAGTATAGGGGAAATTGCCGAAAATGACCAATTTAACTTTGGGGGAATTGCCCAAAGGCAGAAGGCATCTTTAGAGGTCTGTATTAACCAATTCCCTCATATAGACGCGATCTGACGCCTCTGCAGCAGACGGCCTTTTGAAAACATAGTGACAAAACGAGCAATGTTTCCTTTTGCCACAATGTTTTCCACTTTTATTCATAGGTTATCCATTCAATTATAGAGATTTTCTACTTTTTAACAAAATATGTTCTAAGTCGTCTGCTGCAGAATTGTCGTATGAGGGAATGGGTGAAAGGATTAACCCTTTTCCCAGCTACAACAAGTCAGCAGCAGCCAACATTTCAAAAATATGGAAAATATATATTAATTAAAGTTTTGTTATTAGTTTAAACTTATTTATTTTAAATCGATCGCGAAACAAGCTTTAAGCTTATATTAATCACGCTCGATGTCTGCTTCCTGGATACTTAACCTGTACTCGCGCCGATTGTGTGGAAAAATCCCAAAGTCAGGACCCGCTCATAACGGGACTCGAACCAGGGACCTTTGATGTGAGAGGCCGACGCTCTACCTCTGCACCACTGTTTTTGTTATTGAATAGAGTTGAAAGCATTGTGGTAACGGGAGAATGTCTAATGATGAGCAATTCTTTTTCAATATTCATCAGCTTTAGATGCCTGAGAATGCATCTACAAGCTTAAGTTTGAAAGGATTAAATGAGGGTCACTTTACCTCTGTAAACATAGTTTGTTAGTGGTATGGTAAGTTTTTCCCTTTCCAGCATATACACATTTTCTGACACCTCAGCCTCAGACAACCTTTGAAAACATTGTGACAAAAGTAGAAATTGCTCAAATTGAGCAATTTTATCCTTTTGCCACTACGTTTTCTACATTTTTCAGTAATTATACCTTCATTTATAGAGATTCTTTGTGTTTAGACCTAAATATTTTTAAAGTCGTCTGCTGCAGATTCATTGTATTTTGGAAAGGGATAATAATGGAATCACCTGATAGATTGATTGGTTGGTCTGTCAGAAGGACATTTAAACTTTATGGAGCAGAATATATCTTCCTTTATCAGGATTCTGTAATGAAACTTGGTACACATTATATTTCATAAATTGTAGATGTACAAGACATTCATTTTGGATCTTATCTGTTCAGACACTCTGAGTCGTCTCCCTTTGAACTAAGACACCCAGATTCATTCAAAATACAACAAATCTACAGTTACTATAGATGACTTTGAAAGCATCTTGTCAAAAGTACAAAATATATGTATAATTGAAAGTATTATCAAGGAAGAAAGTTGGAAACATTGTGGCAAAAGGAGAAATTAATTGTTATAAGTATGACGACTTTTGAAAACATTTAGAGAAAGATATTGAAAATCTCTATAAATGAATATGTAGCTATTGAATATAGTTGAAAACATTGTGGCAAAAGGAGAAATTGCTCGTTTTGAGCAATTTCTCCTTTATTCACACTGTTTCCAGAAGACGTCTGCTGCAGAGGCATCATACAGTGTCTATATGTGGGAAAAGGTTTAGTGACAGTTCTACATTTACCTTTTGTTTCAGAGAATCAAGTTTTTATTAAAGCCAGCCGCGGACTGGGGACCTAGAGATTCTGGGATGATGGAAGGTTATTCCAACCTACATGTGACAAATCAAACTGGGTTCCTGGATACAGTCAGACAGAATGTACTGGGATCTTCCAACACTACCAGCACTTCTCTATAATCTCTACAAACCATACATGCTGTGAAGGCTTTAACCTTTTCCACATGTAGACATATATAATTTGATGCATCTGCAGCAGCAACTTCTGAAACATAGTTGCAAAAAGACAAATTGCACATAATGAAGAAAAGAATCTTTTTCTCACCATGTTTTCAACACTGTTTAATAATAACACTTGTGTGACATTTTAAAGGATGTTACATAGTTTTCCCTTTATGTTTTACAAAGTCGCCTGCAATTACTTGATCCTTTCCGACATACAAGAAATCTGAAGCAGATGACTTTGAACATATTTTATCAAAATATGGAAAATCTCTATATATGTAGTTGAATAGTTGAATGGATAACCAATGACTAAAAGTGACAAAAGGAGAAATTGCTCATGATGATTTAAACAGCCATCTGCTGCAGAGGCGTCTTTATGTGGGAAAGAGTTAACCCCTTAGATGCAGATATATTTGGACATTTCTGCAGCAGCAATTTTTGAAACTAGTGGCAAAAGGAGGAGAAAACGAACAATTTCTCTTTTTGCCACAATGTGTTGCATTTGATTCAATATTTCATAGTTATAATTTGAAATAGAGAATTTCTAAATGTTTGCCTAGAGGACTGCTGCAGATTCGTTGTATGTGGGAAATGGATAAACAGCATCAAGGCTGGTTACCTGATGTGATGTATGACTCTGAAAGTGCTTAACGTAGCACATTTCTCAATGTTATCTCTACTGGCAATAGGCCAGAAGAGCTTATGAGATGGTTTTGTTCCCGTTTGAAAGTCCATCGTTAACTTAAACGAGCCCCAAAGTTTTCATCCATTTTTAGCTTATCTGTTTTGCGAAGAAAATAAGTCTAATAAGGCTATTGTGATACCCTTGGTGTCTGCTACGTAACAAAACTTTAACCTTACCTCATAATAAAAAAACGGTCAACATTTTCAAATGAAACTTGGTTGACATGTTCCAAGGAACAATACTCATGTCTCTACCAATTTATATAACTCTGGCTTGAATAATTATTCAGTAATACCCCTTTTACAAATTAGAAAAAAACAGATGTGAGTTGATGTTCGCTCCATGGTGCTCTTGTTTGGTTTTACGGTGTAACATATTTTTATATCAAGTTTACCAATAATGAAAACAATTTGTCAATGAATTATATGATAAATATTTGTTAAAAGTGAAGAAATATCTCATTAGCTGCTAAAGAGAGGTTTTCAAACATTCCTAATATTGACCAGGGTACCAAGTTCTCTTTGGATGCTCTTTAACCACTCTCGTCTTTTTTGTGTTGAGTGCATTTATTTCTTCAAGAAGATCAATATATTACATCAATTGCTCATTTTACATATCCATTTAAAAGGTTTGAAAATCGTTTGTCAACACACAGGTTTTAAAATATTGAGTTGTGTTGAAACTTAAGTTTTGCTCCGTATGATTGTATCTTTTAACCCTTTTCCTCATGTAGACGCTTTCTGACGCCTCTGCAGCAGACAGCTTTCTGAAAACATAGTGACAAAAGAAGAAATTGCACAAAACGTGCAATTTCTCCTTTTGACACAATGTTTTCCACTTTTGGTCATAGGTTATCCGTTCAATTATAGAGATTTTCTATTTTTAGCTCACCTGAGCTTTGCTCAAGGTGAGTTATTGTGATCGCCTTTTGTCCGGCGTCCGTCGTGCGTCGTCCGTCGTGCGTCAACTTCTTCTCCTCAGTAACCAGTGGGTCAATTTGGATGAAACTTCACAGAAAGCATCCTCTCAATGACCTCACCAGAATTCCTTCAAATTTTTGGGATCCATGCAAAATTCTGGTTTCCATGGCAACGAAACCGAAAAAACTTCAAAATTCTTCTTCTCCCAAATTGGTTGGCAGATTTTCAAATAATTTTGTAGAAATGTTCCTTGGATGACCCTCTATCAGATTCCTTCAAGCCGTGTTGATTGGTCGAAAAACATGGCCGCCAGGGGGGGCGGGGCTATTTTGCCTTATATGGCTATAGTGAAAACTTAAAAAATCTTCTCCTCCGAAAGTGTAAGGCCGATTTTCAAATAATTTTGTAGAAATGTTCCTTGGGTGACCCTCTATCAGATTCCTTCAAGCCATGTTGATTGGTCGAAAAACATGGCCGCCAGGGGGGGGCGGGGCTATTTTGCCTTATATGGCTATAGTGCAAACTTAAAAAATCTTCTCCTCCAAAAGTGTCAGGCCGATTTTCAAATAATTTTGTAGAAATGTTCCTTGGGTGATCCTCTATCAGATTCCTTCAAGCCATGTTGATTGGTCAAAAAACATGGCCGCCAGGGGGCGGGGCTATTTTGCCTTTTATGGCTATAATGAAAACTTAAAAAATCTTCTCCTCCATAAGCGTCAGGCCGATTTTCAAATAATTTTGTAGAAATGTTCCTTGGGTGACCCTCTATCAGATTCCTTAAAGCAATGTTGATTGGTCGAAAAACATGGCCGCGGGGGGGGCTATTTTGCCTTATATGGCCAAAGTGAAAACTTAAAAAATCTTCAACATCTTCTCCTCAGTAACCAGTAGGTCAATTGGGATGAAACTTCACAGAAAGCATACTCTTAATGACCTCACCAGAATTCCTTCAAATTTTAGGGATCCATGCAGAATTCTGGTTTCCATGGCAACGAAACGAAAAAAAACTTCAAAATTCTTCTTCTCCCAAACTGGTTGGCAGATTTTCAAATAATTGTGTAGAAATGTTCCTTGGATGACCCTCTAATAGATTCCTTCAAGCCATGTTGATTGGTCAAAAAACACGGCCGCCAGGGGGGGCGGGGCTATTTTGCCTTATATGGCTATAGTGAAAACTTAAAAAATCTTCTCCTCCGAAAGTGTCAGGCTGATTTTCAAATGATTTTGTAGAAATGTTTCTTGGGTGACCCTCTATCAGATTCCTTCAAGCCATGTTGATTGGTCGAAAAACATGGCCGCCAGGGGGGGGCGGGGCTATTTTGCCTTATATGGCTATAGTGCAAACTTAAAAAATCTTCTTCTCCAAAAGTGTCGGCCCGATTTTCAAATAATTTTGTAGAAATGTTCCTTGGATGACCCACTTTCAGATTCCTTCAAGCCATGTTAATTGGTCAAAAAACATGGCCGCCAGTAGGCAGGGCTATTTTGCATTATATGGCTATAGTGAAAACTTAAAAAATCTTCTCCTCCAAAAGTATCTGGCCGATTTTCAAATAATTTTGTAGAAATGTTCCTAGGGTGACCCTCTATCAGATTCCTTCAAGCCAAGTTGATTGGTCGGAAACTATGGCTGCCAGGGGGCGAGGCTTATATAGCTAAAGTGAAAAAAAAATAAAAAATCAGGTGAGCGATTCAAGGGCCATCATGGCCCTCTTGTTTGACAAAATATGTTCAAAGTCGTCTGCTGCAGAATTGTTGTATGAGGGAAAGGATTAAACCTGTCTTACCCCAATAAAACCTTTGTAAACATCCATATAAAAGCCCACCCTGTCCTGTCAAATAATCAGCCCAATTGCTTATGTTTATGTATCCCTTAGCAACATACAACAAATCTGCAGCAGACAACTTTGAAATTATTAAGTCAGACATCTCTATAAATGACTGAACAATTATTGAATAAACTTGAAAACATTGTGGTAAAAGGGGAAATTGCTTATTATGAGCAATTTCTCCTTTTGCCAAAAATGTTTTCATAAGTCATCTGCTGCAGAGATGTCTGAAAGCATCTGTGTGTGGGAAAGGGTTAAAACCTGTCTTACCCCAATAAAAACCATTGTAGAAATCCATATCAAGCCCCGCCCCGTTCTGTGAAATAATGTTTATTTTTTTTCCCTACCAAAGGTAGATAGTATTGCCCAGGCAAATTGTTTGACAGGGATGGTTGGTTTTTTACAACCGCGTCTTTTTAAACCATTTACCTAATTACATAATTTTACGAGTCGTCTGCTTTGACAATTTCTGAATCACTAGAATTAAAATCTGGCAAATTTGATTTTGAATTATCATTTAGAATTGAAACATTGAGGGATGAAAGGGGAAACTGCTTGTTTTAACCCTTTCCCACCATGAACAAATCTGCAACAGAACTAATTTTGTCAAACATGCGGTAGCTCTCTAAATATAAAAGAAAACGTATTGAATAAAGTTGCATCATGAGCAATTTCTCCTTTTGTCATAATGTTTCTAAAATCATCTGCAGCAGAAGGGACAGAGAGCAGCTGTTTTGGGGAAAGGGTAAAGCAATTTCTCTTTTTTTTCTACAATATTTCTGAAAGTTGTATGTATCAGTGAAAACTTGAAAAAGGATTAATAATGACTATGTTCTCTGTGTTTGTTCACTTATCTGAAAGCTAGGGAGACAATGGGGAGTACTTCTCTGTCTGTCTGTCCGTCCGTCATGCGCTGCATTAATTGACCATAACTTTATTTCTGGTTGGCAGATTAACTTGCAACATGTATTCCTTTTGATTAGGAAAATGGAACAATTAAAGGCAACATTACTTTAGTCTGCTTATTTTTTAAATAACTATATCTTTCTTTTTCATTGTCCTTCAAGTTTCTCATTTATTATTCACATTTTGCAGGTGACACATGTGTTCAATGGAATGTTCTTGTTAATTGAAGAGCAGATACAATTTAACTTAAAATGTGTTCCATTTCAATGAGAGATATCGTACCAATAAATATGTTGGTACTTTTGCTTCGATATTTTCATCGACTGCAGATTTGGTGTATGTGAAAAAGGTTTAGAAAATGTCAACATCATTTATCAGCTGAACAGCTTAATGCCCTTCATTTACCCCAGAAACCCTTTTAAGATGTAGTCCCAACTTTCTTTTGTGCAATTACTTGCTAGTTTCCTTATCCAATAAAAGCATTGAACATGTATATAAGAACCATCCACAATGCATTTATTTGCAATTTGTGTAGTTCCACACTGTGCAGTCTGATTTGTCTCAGTACAATTTGTGTAGTTCCACACTGTGCAGTCTGATTTGTCTCAGTACAATTTGTGTAGTTCCACACTGTGCAGTCTGATCTGTCTCAGTACAATTTGTGTAGTTCCACACTGTGCAGTCTGATCTGTCTCAGTATAATTTGTGTAGTTCCACACTGCAGTCTGATCTGTCTCAGTACAATTTGTGTAGTAGTTCCACACTGCAGTCTGATCTGTTCCTGCACTATTTGTGTAGTTCTACACTGTGCAGTCTGATCTGTCTCAGTACACTTTGTGTAGTTCCACACTGTGCAGTCTCATCTATCTGCACACTTTGTGTAGTTCCACACTGTGCAGTCTCATCTATCTGCACACTTTGTGTTGTTCCACACTGTGCAGACTGATCTGTCTCAGTACAATTTGTGTAGTTCTACACTGTACAGTCTCATCTGTCTCTGCACAATTTGTGTAAATCCACACTGTGCAGTCTTTGTCTCTGAACTATTCCTTTACATATCACAGAAGCATTCAGGAAGCCTCTGATTAAACATACACATCTGTATCATAAAACATGAAAGAACAAATAGATCTTTATTTACACAGCACAAACAGACAATATCATGATCACAAATCAACATGTTCTTTACAAGCAACTTTATCATTCCATTAAAACATGCCATTATGTAATTTGATTTTCTCGTTGTCAAACATCAACATTAAAGTTTCGATTTCTTCTTTTACTTTTCTTTATAATTACTAGTTGTAGGGCTTTAAAATTTGGATCAAAGATGCATCTAGTATCCTTCTTCCTATTTATGTTTAAAGCGGATAATGGCGAGACATTTAAGTACAAGTAATTCTTGTTTGAATCATGTTGGGTGAACATGGGGCATTCATGCATATGCATACTGAATAAAAGGCTGTAAATAAAAGCACTGTCTCATCTGAGCTTTCACTTTTATATAACCATTTACTGTTTAATATTGAGAGAAGCAATGTGAAATCCAGAAAAATGTTAAGATTAATATTGTTGCAGAAATGAAAACATTTTGGTAATTTGCTTGCTTTGAGCAATTTTCCATTTGTCCCCAATGTTTTCAAAATTGTGTTATATTGGTGAAAGAATTAATATGTCAAGTAGACCTTGATAGAATGATTAACAAAAAATGATGAACAACTGGCTTCATGGTCATGTGCCAACAAGAAATGCAGTGTGTCACTCACCTACTTTATATTGTATCCACTCTGAGCAACCGGTATTCCATTTGGCCATGGCAACTGATAGGAAAAACTTTAATGGACTTTGGAAATCTTCTTGTCTGAAACCAAAAGGCCTAGAGCTATTCGGTATGTAGTATAGGGAAACTTTGAAAATGTAGCATGGTCTAGTGGTCCATTTCCAAGATTTTTCAAATTTTGCCCAGGTCAAAAGAAATGTTCCTCGGATGATCCTCTACAAAATTTGCTCAAGCCATATTGATTTGTTGTTAAAACATGGCAGCAAAGTGGCATCTGAAAAGAGGAAGAATGAAAACATTTTAAAATCTGATTCTTATGAAAGTGCTCGTCTGATTTCATGATAATTGTGTAGAACTCTTCCTTCAGTGACCCTCTACAAAGTGTTTTCAAGTCATACTGATAGGTTGCATCAGAGGAGGGGTAAAAGAGTCTTTGAGCTTCAAATGACTTCTTGGAATCCACTGGACCAATTTCAACCAAATTTCAAAGGAATGTAATTTTGTTGGGTCCTTTTTCAAATTGTTCAAAGATTTTAATTCTATATAGAACTTTTATTGCTTCAGCATCAGAAAGGGAGAAAAATGCCCAAACCTCAAAATTCTTCTATAAATCTGCTTTTATGATTCCGAGATAGTTAAGAAGAAATGATACTTCTTGAGTGACTTTCTACAAAAAATTGTTAAAGCCAGATTAATTGGTTGAAAAAAAACATGGTCACATCAGAAAAGGAACAAACTGTCAAAACTTTATAATTCCATTCTCATTGTATATCTTTTTTGATAATTTAGCAGAACTATTCCTTGCTTGACCCTTTACTTAATAATTGGTTGAAAAAGATGGCTGCTAGGCCGCATCAAGAAAGGCGGGGTAAAATGAACTTTTCAGCTTCAAACAATATCTCCTAAATCATTGGACCAATATCAACCAAACTTCACAAGAATGTTACTTTGGTGTGGCCCTCTTTCAAATAGTTCAAAAATGTAATGCCTTATTATAAATGTCCTTTACTGATAGGCTGTTTCATTTACAATGTTCACTACTTAAAATTTCATTCTCACTCTTGAATGAGTCGCCTGAGTAGATATATTGGGGGAGCATCTGCTGTTCGATCCCCGGCGAGTCTTCAAAAATAGTAGTAATGGCTGCCCTCCTTGATGCTCATGGTTGCGCGGTTAGTATTACGACTGGCCGGTGTCAGGATAGATGGACCAGAAGTACTGATAACTTACCCAGGAAACGCCGTGATATAACTTTATGTATTCAAAGCGGTATAAAACACCAAACAATCAAGCCTCAAAAGTCCTTTGCTGGGAAAAGGTTAATTGATTAGTGCGTTGCCTGCTACCTTGGCAGTATCTCTTCTATTCATCATGCCGACATATATTGGTGGGTATGACCCTCTCCTTTACTCTACATCTAATCAGCGTGTGTGATTCTTTTTTATATTATAGATGTGTAATTAATATATAACCGAAATGTGATTAAAACTTTAATCTAGTTTTAATTCCATGACAGCCATTGAATAACTGTAGACAATGAACACATTTCTTATCCAAGCCATTTCTCCTATTTTCATCAATGTATCTATTTTGTACAGAGGCGTCAAAGGTTGTCTACATGATGTAAAAATAAAAAGTATGTTTTATTATATTTGTATTGGAATAGTAACTTGCTTTTACACTACTGATATGGAATGTTTAATTCTAATGCTTTATTATATATATTTATATGTGTTGGTGCATTTATTTTTATATGTGAACTTCATTCAAACAGCTTTCTTCTTTTTGGCAATTCATCAATGGATATAGGACTGAAACCATTGGGGTTACAATTCTAGTTAGTGTTTGTCGTAAGTTATTTCGAAATGTATGTGTAGTTGAACCTGTGTATAAAGACCACGCATGTGACGACAATAATCTGGTCTTTGTTCACAGTTGTTCTTTATTTGCAGGGTCATATGAGCCGTCCCGCGAAAACAACAACATTATGCGTAAAGTATCGACCGGATCAGCCTACGCATGCCGCGCAGGCTTATCCGGACAGACACTTTTCGCCTCCTTTGGGTTTTCTGTTTCACGGATCATTACTCCGTACCTCTTTTCCCTTGAGACGGAATGTGTCAACCCAGATTAGCCTGCACGGACTGCACAAGCTGTTCTGGGTCGATACATTACGCAGAGTTCATAATGTTGGTTTTCTCGCGGGACGGCTCATATAAACAGAAAATTAGTGATTAAGAAACTAAAAAATGTGGTAGAAATAGACAGGGCTTTGCTATTCTATGGTGATATTCAGAACCAGTTTGACTGCTGCAAGTCTGTGATATGAGGTAAAAGAAAGGATTTAATATTCCTGCAAGTCGTTCATCTTTGAAACAAGGCGTTTCTTCCTTCGCAATCCACGGGTTATTAGTCCATTGCATTACCTTAACCCTTTCCCTCATATAGACGCTTTCTGACGCCTCTGCAGCAGACGGCCTTTTGAAAACATAGTGACAAAAGAAGAAATTGCACAAAACGTTCAATTTCTCCTTTTGCCACAATGTCAATGTTTCCACTTTTTGTCATAGGTTATCCATTAAATTATGGAGATTTTCTATTTTTTGACAAAATACGTTCAAAGTTGTCTGCTGCAGAATTGTCGTATGAGGGAAAGGGTTAATTACTTATGGGAATGCTAATGCACGAAGTAGCCTTGGCTAGCGAAGCTGCCTGTGGTGATGTATGGAGTCATCTGCTCTAAAACGTCCATGGTAAAAACAACTAAAAAATGTAACATCTACAAAAATAAGATGCACACATTGAAGGCATTGAGAGAACAGCTTTTTCCCACAAATTTGGAGCAGACTACTTTGAAAATATCTAGATAAACATTTAGAAAATCACTATAAATGAAGGTATAATTACCCAATAGAGTTTAAAACACTGGCAACAAGAATACATCGCTCATTATGAGAAATTTCTACTTTTGTCGCAATGTTAACAAAAACCGTCTGTAGTTTTCTATGCGTCAAATTGTGTATGTTCCCATACTTTTAGTCCTAAATTCTCAATATGAAAATCTAATTATTATCATATCAGATGAAAAACAATTGTACATTGAAAAGACTAGCCCTTTTCCACATACAGCGAATCTGTAGCAGACCACAGAGATGAAAACATTATGGCAAAAGGAGCAATTTCTCCTTTTGTCACTATGTTTTCAAAAGTCGTCTGCTGCAGATGCATCAAAATGTGTATGCATGTGGGAAAGGTTTGATACGTGAGATTTGTATTGTGACATTTCGAATATCCTTGTAAGCAAGACTTGACACTGAAGTGTGAATGTTATATACAACGAGAATGCATAGTAGTAATTATATAAGTCAGGTCTGGCGATATTGGGTCTTATTGAATCATCTGGTTGAAATCATTTAAAGTTGAGCACTTGTGGGGCTAGACTTCTTGTTTGTTGTTTAAAAAAATAATGCATTTTACCCTCCCGTTCCCACATACAACAATTCTGCAGCAGACGACTTTCAAAACTTATTGACAAAAACATTGAACAATCTCAATACATGAGAGTCAGGGTCGATACTTTACGCAAAGTCAACAATGCTGGTTTTCTCGTGGGACGGCTCATATATGCAGATACTATCGAGGGCTTGGCGTGAAACGGTTGTAACTAAAAACCTATTTTGAAAACCCTGGTTTAGGGGCAATTTTGACCTCTTTGTAAACAATGCAAATTTAGGTGCCATTGCTCAGAACGAGCAATGGCACCTAAATTTCCATTGTTTACCAAGTAAAATGAGTCAACGCTTATAAAGACTTTATTGCGAGGTGATTAACATTGGTAAAAAAATATCAATTTAAGTTGCAACCGTTTCACGCCGAGCCCTCGATATGTGCAGATGCAATAAGACCCGAAATCCCCAGACGCGTCTTAACCTTTTCCCTCATACGAAAATTCTGCAGCAGACGACTTTGAACATATTTTGTCAAAAAGTGGAAAATCTCTATAATTAAATGGATAACCTATGACTAAAAGTGGAAAACATTGTGGCAAAAGGAGAAATTGCACGTTTTGTGCAATATCTTCTTTTGTCACTATGTTTTCAAAAAGCCGTCTGCTGCAGAGGCGTCAGAAAGCGTCTTTATGAGGGAAAGGGTTAATTATATGCGTGTATTGTTATTGATTATACATGTATGTTGTTATGAAATGTGTAAACAAACAAATCTTTTCTGTTGACACAACTGAATAAAGAGTACGCTTTGTAAAGGTCTATGTGTAATTTCTTACCGTTTTTCCCTGAGTTTGTATTTTAAATTCGTCCGCCTTGAAAACAACCTCAGAAAAGCATGAAATCACTTGACAGATACGAGTCTGATCGTGAGATGAAATATATATACAACATTGTGAGGTAAGGAAAATTTGCTCGCCTTGAGTTAGGGCATCATTTCCTAATCATTTATGTGGCATTATATTTTTGAAACGTCCTCTGTTAAAACATCCGCAAAAAGGCAAAAGGAAAATATTGACATACGTTAGTCTGATTTTGTAAAGGAACATAAACAATGTGACAAGTGGAGAAAGCGTTCATCTTGGACAAAAGTCTCCTTTTACCACATTGTTTTCAAAAGATGCGTCGGGAGCCGTTTGTGTAAATCGTTTACCTCAAAAGGGCAGCATATACGCATGCATCGCACATTGTAGTATTATTGTATTGTCTTTTGCTCAACATGCACTGGAATTCAATAAAAAACATTAATAATGATACCATGATACATGTTAACTCTTTCAGCGCCGAATTATTTAAAGTAGACTCTTCCATTTTCATGTTATAGGATTTTTGGAATATTTTTATAACTCACAGCCAAACAATGCAGATTTCAGGTGAGACAGCTCGTTACGAGCTGTCTCACCTGAATCTGTATTGTTTGCAAAAAGGTCAATATTGCCTTTGGCGCTGAAAGAGTTAAAAGACTGTTTGAATGCTGCGTTTTTAAACCTTTCCCACTTGCAGACGTCTTTTGAAAACAATGAGGTAAAATGAGAAATTGTTCCTTATGAAGCACCATCTTATCTATATTAGTTATTATGTCCGACGATTGACAAGGGTTACTGTGAATTACGCCAAACTCTTTTCCCTCCAATGTACTAAATAATATCGAGGGCTTGGCGTGAAACAGTTGTAACTAAAAACCTATTTTGAAAACCCTGGTTTAGGGGCAATTCTGACCCCTTTTGTAAACAATGCAAATTTAGGTGCCATTGCTCAAAGCGAGCAATATAGCACCTACATTTCCATTCTTTACAAAGAAAAATGATTTAACGCTTATAAAGACTTTATTTTGAGGTGATTAACCTTGGTTAAAAAAGATACCCATTTTAGTTACAACCGTTTCACGCCAAGCCCTCGATATGTGGAAATGTAACCAGTTGTCTGGAACGAATGTATGTAGAAGTACTTGTGGAAAGAAACCTGGTTAGGTGGGAATGGCCATCGCGATTTAACTGAACAGAGGTTGAAAACGTTGTTAAACATCAATCAATAGTATGCAGTAAGACAATCTGGGGCTAACGCCACTCGTGATGTATTCACTTGACAATTCCGGTATCAGTTCGATTCACTATTGAAAATAATCAAGTAACATCCGCTACTCAAAAACTCAAATGACATTTGGATGGGAATCCGGGTTACTTATTGATCACGTGAGCGTTAATTTGTTCGTGAGTTTTCGTAACACGGGGTTGGTCAAAAGTGATGGCGCTCGGTGATTTACGGCGTTACAGTTCCGGTTATTCAGCAGTGAAAAAATGGCGACATTTGCGTGTTTTACTTTTTTTCTTTTTGTGATCAAATTTGTTGATATTAATTGTTTCTTTTTTGACAATGATACTTTAATTTGTAACGGCAAAGAGCGTTTACGACAAGGTATGTTTTGAGCGTTAATCGATTAACTGTTTGACTAAATATTTCCGTGCAGTTTAATATACCATTGAGACGCATATGACAATTGCATCTCCCGGCTTATTTATAAACCACGCCCTTAAGGTGGAATCATACCTTTAAAAAAACGTCGGTTTTTTAACTCGCATTATGTTATTTAAACTGTCATGACGCACGTAATTATATTCTTAACAGTTTGCTGTTAATTTTATCCGAATACCTCTTCAAACGAAAATGAAATTATGCCGTCCCGCGAGACATAATGGCCTCTGAGTAATGTATCGACCCAGATCAGTCCGCGCAGATAGATCTGGACCGACACAATCCGTCTAAGGGGTATAGAGTAATGATTCCTGAAACAGAAAATCCACAGGAGGCGAACAGTGTCTATCCGGGTAAGCCTGTGCGACATGCTTAGGCTGATCAGGGTCGATACTTTACGCAGAGTCAACAATGTTTGTTTTCTCGCGGGACGGCTTTAATGGGGATTATCATTGTCGCAAAAACGACGTTATTTCAAAGGTATGATTCCGGCTTAATTGTATCTGCATCTCACCAGAGGCTTCTTTGTCTGTATATACGTTATATACGCCTACACGTATCTAATTACAAAAACTAGAAGTGTAGACGCACCATTTGTACGCCTATTAATATTAATGATGCCCAGTCCCTAACAATCTAGATATTACGATTTAACTCTTTCAGCGCTAAAGGCAATAGTGAGGTTTTTGCAAACAATACTGATTCAGGTGAGTCAGCTCGTAACGAGCTGTCTCACCTGAAATCAGCATTGTTTGCCTTTTGGTTACCAAATTAGTCCAAAACTTTCATAAATTGAGAAATGGACACACCCGATTTTGAACATGGGAGAGTCTACTTTAAACAATTCGGCGCTGAAAGAGTTAAATCAGTTTTCAGTTATAATTTATGAAATTGTGTACATCGGCCTTGATTGAGGATTATACTACATGTATACGTCTTGGCCTATTTGCGCATTGTAGTTAACTAATTGGGCTCGTTGTGAGTTTTAAATATACCAACAAACAATGTTTCTCCTTTCGGTAAAATTGAAAAATTAATAATATCTAGATTTAAAGTTGTCAACACAGGTCTCTCTCTTGAGTGAGTCTTTTTATGTTGGTATCCGCACTAGGCTCTTATAATGACAGTTCAAATGAAAACAATTCGTATTTCATCGGTTATGGCTATGGTTCTTTTAAAAATAGTTACTATGCTGGCAAGCTCAGGTTAGCACAGTCTACTTCGTGCGCATGTCTATGCAATAAAAGGTAAATTTGTTCTTATAGCCCGATGCGACTCGGCTGTAAAGTATATTTCTTTACGCGCCGAACTTCCAAAAGTAGACTCTTCCATGTTTAGAATCAGCGGAATCCAAATAAAAGTGTTGGAATATTTTAATAACCAAAGGCAAAAGAATCCTATTTTCGTTACGATCGAGCTGTCTCTTTAGAATCTGTATTGTTTGCAAAAGAAACACCAATTTTGCCATTTTCGCTGAAAGAGTTATATGCATTTTGAAACATTTAAAGCAGATGATGTTGAAAAGTTGAGGCAGCATAAGAAATAGCTCATGATGAGCAATTATTCTTGCTTCTTCCATATTACTAGTAGTTTAATCTTTAATCAATAATCATTCTTTCATTTATAGTAAATCTTCAAAACGTTGTTTAGATGTTTTCAGAGCCGTCTGCTGCAGATATGTTGTTTGTGGAAAAGGATAGTTAATTGTCAACAATAATAACATTTCAGTTCGTCTACAAAATGAGTGTTCGAAGGAGATTTTTGTCACGCGTTCAATCGAAGTTATGCCATCGGGCCAGTCCTTCGGCATCCTGAAAAGTTGTTTGAACTGTACACTCACACTCCGAACTTCTCCTCATCGACGGCTCACTGCCACATTATACAGCCTGGCTACAGAGACCGGGCAAAATGGGGCATGCGACCTTAACAGACTTGATATATATGACGGAGATGAAATATCCGAGAAGCATCGTTTGACAAGTAAGTATTTTAAACAGATTGGAATAAAAATGATAATGGTGAAATTAGAGGACGGGTAACACTTGACAATACTATAGATTGATGTTGACCTTTTGTGCAAAGATACGAATTAGTATGAAATACAAATGTTTGTCTAACCTGTTTGTTTTATGTAAAACACATAATTGGATTAACTACACCAACTTTTGATATGATGATACTGCATCTTTGGCATAAGACCATTTCCTAATCGTGTATGTGGCATTACATTTTTGAAACGTCCTCTGTTAAAACATCCGCAAAAAGGCATGGAAAATCTTGACATACGTTAGTCTGATTTTGTGAAGGAACATAAACAATGTGAAAAGTGGAGAAATCGTTCATCTTGGACAAAAGTCTCCTTTTACCACATTATTTTCAAATGCGTCGGGAGCCGTTTGTGTAAATCGTTGACCTCAAAAGGGCAGCATATACGCATGCGTCTCGCATTGTAGTATTATTCACTGAAATTCAATAAATAACATTAATAATAATACCATTGGAAAGATACATGTTAAAATACTTTTTGAATTGGATTAATTACACCCACTTTAGATATGATGATAATGCATCTTTGGCATAAGACCATTCGTGAGCCAGATCTAGCGATTTTGAGTCTAAAGACATCTGCGTACAGTGAAGACTAAGGCGAATCTGCTCAAGGAATACAAGCTCTAGAGCATGTATGACAAGTATATTGATCAAGATCTGGCTGCGCTCCCGAGCCATCTGATCCAACTTGACAAGATTAGAACACTATTGAGACTTTTAATAAATAACTTGATAACTTTACAGAGCTAGATCAATATGTGAAAATACGCACGTTGATCAGGATCTACACTGTCGCAAATACCCCAGAGGTTTTTTTTTAGAGCACGACTCAAATTCTTTTCTCTCCAGACGAAAGCGGTATCTGCGGATGCAACTTGCACGCCTACGCAGGGTTCAAAACAACCAACAACACAATGACACTCGTCTTTGATACCGAATGCGGGGTACCAACACAACATGGAGAGTTTGACCTTGTCGTGTCCTCCGTTAAGAAAGGTATTGTCCACCTCTATGTTTCTCTTAAGAAAAACGCAATCTTCTAATGGTAAGCGCTGCCGATATAATACCGGACGTCTATGGAATGACTCCCCTTTTGCAAGCTACTGTTTAACCACCAGGGGTCGTGAATTAGTGTTCTGTCGCCATTAAATAACTGAAATACTATTGTTAAAGGGGCGAACAACTAGAATAAAACAAAACGATCTTCATGAAATTGTTTTAAAGATGAAGAGACGACATTCTGTTTGCAATTTGTATACACAAAATGTCGTAAATGACCGAGGAAAATGATGTGTATCCATTCAAAATCAAGTTATCCTGTAATCCTAATTACACATTTTACTAAAGTTTCAAATTTGCACCATCTAACTATTAAAAATGGTAATAATGGCTGCCCTCCTTGGATATCAGGTGTGCAGGGTTAGCATAAACCCTGACTGGCTGGTGTTAGGATATTGACCAGTAGTACTAGTAATTTACCCAGGAAATCCCATGATTTAACTTAAAAATTGTTGAAAGCGGCGTAAAACACCAAACAATAAATTAATCAACGAACTATCTGCTAAGATACATGCATGCCCTTTTCCTTCCCCACAGAAGTGTTCAACATTAGAAGATGTTACTGTGCCGGTTTCTTTGAATGCGGAGATGGAATTTGCATTGACAAAAATCTGGTCTGCGACGGAATGTTTCACTGCAAGGACCATTCGGATGAGAACGGATGTACATTTATAAACGGCACATGCAACAACCATTTTCAATGCGAGAACGGACAATGTATCAACAAGAACCTGATCTGTGACGGCGTTTTTGACTGCGTGGACCACTCGGACGAAAACGACTGTACTCGCATGGTTAACGGCTCTTGTCCCGGACTGTTCGAATGTTCGACAAACCGGAGGTGCATTAACAAAAATCTCGTCTGCGATGGGGCGAACAACTGCGGGGATTCGTCTGATGAAAACGGCTGTCCCTTCTACACTCGTCTACCACGACTGTTGGTGTACGTTTTGATGGGTGTTGCTTGTCTCTGCCTGATCGTATTTATTGTTATCTTAATTGTTCTTTGTTGGAGGTACTGCACAAAGGCAGGCCAAATTGCCAGTACATACAGACGACTTACTTAGTATGATGAAGGAAGCCGTCGTGGGCGAGGGGTTATCGTTGGGCATTTCAGATAAGGCGCCACGGGTTCGTTCCCGGCTATGGTAGAATGCCCTTCGCCAAGGTACATACCCTGGCCTACTAAAGGTTATTAACCCTCAGCCATGGGTAAGTGAACTGAACTGCTATTGAAAACAGCATAAACCCCCAATTATATTAACAGTTAAATAACAATTTTGTAATATATAATCACTTTTCACCTGATTGTAAGGTCACTTTGTGCAAACTATGGTGGTTTAAGTCTGAAGACGTACAACTCTTCTATGTAACAGTACGTGTGACGCACGTTCAAATGTGGTCCTATTTTGGCGCCATGTGTAGTGTGAAAAGATATGCAAGGCTACAACTCAAGATGTTGCTAAAACGTTAAATCTGCGGCTCTTATGCAGACATATCGTTCGCAGATTCAACTAGACGAATTTGTTCACCATTCACAGAGTATCAAATATAGTTATGCATGCAACCAAGATACACGTGCGGCCAATGTCTAGTTCACCCGTTCCCACAAACAACAACTCTAAAACCGACGACTTCGAACAATGTATAATTTCTCTTTTGACGGAATCATTATTATTGAATATATTTGAAAACATTGTGACGAAAGTAGAAATTGTTTATTATGACCAATTAAACATTATAGTGCATTTCTAAGACAAATTGCGTGAAGTTATAAAAGGTTAGCTAGAGTGAGATCGTTACACGCGGATAAAAGGGCGAATTAATGATTAAGGTTATGTAGAAATCCACTTATCATATAGTTTTGCATTGTAATCATTTGAGGAATAAATAAAACATTTCTAAAATGTTGGAAGTATGTTTTTGTTCAGATTTGAAAACATCGAATCGTGCATTTGTAGCTCTTCTTTACGCCACACGTAGCACTTTCTAACGGTGCATGCGCCTGACCGTTCCATTTTCTGTCCACCTATTTTTAGAAGTACAGAGCCACCTCGCCAGACTAACACCTGGCGGAGGCAAAGCAATATGGTCGTTCTAGGGAGGTGTTACTTTGAAAATGTTAAAGCTTTCTGTTTATATAAACATATTTTGCCGCATCTGATTTTCAATATTTTTGCCAAGAATTTGTCAAAGTCGTCTGCTGCAGCTTTAATGTATGTTGGAAAATGCGAAGACTTCAGGTCACGTCGAACTGAAAGGGCCGTAACTCTGTTAGAACGTCATATAACGTAGATCTGTATTTGAATATATACTAGAACGTCATAAAAAGTAGTTTCTTTTTTGAATCTCTGTCGTCGTAAAAAGTAGATCTGTATTGGCGAGGAGCATTGTTTCACAGTTTGTTCTTGTTTTGTTTTTTATTCATGTTTACTTTTAAGAACTAATCTAAAATTCCAGACAATCTGATAAAACAATCAATAATCCATTATTTGAGTACATGAATTTCCTAAATGATTGTTCTGATCCAATTTTTGTTTGTTTATCATGTAATCAGAGATGTACATATTATAATAAACATTATGTAAATATTATTAATATTATCATTATTCCTAGTTATTATTAGTCTCATCTTCATCATCGCCGTTGTTGTCGTCAGCATCAGTAATGGTGAGAGTTCTTCTCTTTTTAGGTTTATTTGAATTTTTTATCCATTAATCCACAAACGACTCGTCTGGATTGCACAGAAAGTCGAAGGTGATTATGACCAGAAGACAACTATTAAACTATGCGATAAAAGTTGAGTGTCAACCAAAAAGGGACTCCTTAGTTTGAGTAAATTAAAATGTTCAAATGCCGTTTACCCCTTTCATTTTTTTTAAGTTACCAGATACAGTGACTTTAAACACCATCATGTCATGTACCCAGGTAATCCTTAAAGTCATGTACCCCTGTAATCCCACGTGACATGTACCCCTGCTATCCTGAGTGTCATTTACCCGTTTAATCCTGAGTGTCATGTACCCATTTAATCCTGAGTGTCATGTACCCCTGTCATCCTGAGTGTCATGTACCCATTTAATCCTGAGTGTCATGTACCAATTTAACCCTGAGTGTCATGTACCCCTGCAATCCTGAGTGTCATGTACCCATTTAACTCTGAGTGTCATGTACCCCTCTAATCCTGAGTGTCATGTACCCCTGCAATCCTGAGTGTCATGTACCCATTTAACTCTGAGTGTCATGTACCCCTGTAATCCTGAGTGTCATGTACCCCTGAAATCCTGAGTGTCATGTACCACCAGCAATCCTGGGTGTCATGTACCCCTGCAATCCTGAGTGTCATGTACCCATACAATCCTGAGTGTCATGTACCCATTTAATCCTGAGTGTCGTGTACCCCTGCAATCCTGAGTGTCATTTACCCATTTAATCCTGAGTGTCATGTACCCAAGCATTCCTGAGTGTCATGTACCCATTTAATCCTGAGTGTCGTGTACCCATGCAATCCTGAGTGTCATGTACCCATTTAATCCTGAGTGTCATGTACCCATTTAATCCTGAGTGTCATGTACCCCTGCAATCCTGAGTGTCATGTACCCATTTAACTCTGAGTGTCATGTACCCCTCTAATCCTGAGTGTCATGTACCCATTTAACTCTGAGTGTCATGTACCCCTCTAATCCTGAGTGTCATGTACCCATTTAACTCTGAGTGTCATGTACCCCTCTAATCCTGAGTGTCATGTACCCATTTAATCCTAAAGTGGCATGAACCCCTGTAATCCTGAGTGTAATTAATCCCTGTAATCCTGAGTGTAATTAATCCCTGTAATCCTGAGTTTCATGTGCCCCAGAAATCTTGAGTGTCAAGAAGGAAAGCCAGTTCTACCATGTTAAGTCTTTGCTATGACCCGGCATGCTAATGATCTGGACGTTTTTCAATTAATGAATAGATCTATTGAATAGTGTTAAAATGTTGTCGAGGGGCTATAATGGGATTGTAATCGGATCGTTTAATGGGCAAATGTCTATGTTTATTTAAGGTGTCGCGCCGGGCGAAAATGAGTTTTATTGAATCTCAATTACTGCATCACTATGTGTACGTGAAACTAGTGACTACACTTCTAGTTTGGTTGGGGTGTTTGCTTTTTTTACTATGCAAACGTTATATCTAGATGCCGCCTACTACATGTTCGAATGATCGGTGAAAGATCTTGTTCGTATGCACTGGTTCACCTAAGTAATCAGCCATCACCCCCACCCTTTTCGCTTGTTGACGATCAAATCAATAGAAGTATTCAAATTGAACGCACCTCTGTATGATTCAGTCGTATATTTAATAATGCACGATATTTAATTATCAGGATATAGGATCAATGGTAAACAAAATGGCACAATATGAACTCCTTTACTTGTCAATTATGCCAGGTTCAGAAGTTTCATTCCAAAAATGTTTGGGGTAGAACTTGGAATCCATTTGTGAGTGGCGTCAACACTTCGCAGTTTTCCTCCTCATCACCTGTCTCTGGCAAATAAGGTTTCCATAAATGAGACATAAAGTGTGATTGGTTTTAAGTTTATTCAAACACTTATTCCCGGTATATTCCCGGTATATTCCTACAAACGGAATCATCATCCCTGATTTTGACAAGTTATTACGTAGTTATAGACTAGTCTTTACTTCATGTTGTTAACCCGCTTTATGGCGCTTTTGCAGCAGACGACTTTTGAAAGGTGAAATTGCTACTAATGAGCAATTTCACATTTTTCCGCAATACTTTCAACTTAATTTGAAAATTAAACATTCTTTTATAGATGGTTTCCATATTTTTCGGTTAGATGATTTTAAAGTCGTCTGTTACAAAATTGATGTATGATGGAAAAGGGTTAGATGAATGCACACCGTAGACCATCATTTAGCAGCATTTCTGTAAAGGCTGATCTTTGCTGGTTCGCAAGTGAAGTTTTTTAAAAGTCGTGCATAACATGATAAGAAAATGTTGATACCATACACACAACAGGGAAATGTTGATACCATGGTACTATACACAACAGGGAAAAATATTGATAGTTCAACAATATGTCATAAAATATAAGCCACGTCCGGCAAAAATGAGTGTCTTGTCCTATCTCCTTTAACCCTTTCCCTCATATAAACGTTTTCTGACGCCTCTGCAGCAGACGGCTTTTTTGAAAACATAGTGACAAAAGAAGAAATTGCTCAAAACGAGCAATTTCTCCTTTTGCCACAATGTTTTACACTTTTAGTCATAGGTTATCCATTCAATTTTAGAGATTTTCTATTGTTTGATAAAATATGTTCAAAGTCGTCTGCTGCAGATTTGTCGTATGAGGGAAAGGGTTAATGATACAAATGAGGGTTGTGCTAGTGAACCCCAGGGGACTACAACTCTAGTTTTTCATATATATATAAGGTTACAGCTATGCCTAAGTAAGGCGGACAATAACAAGGATGAGGTGATACCGTAATGTAATGTAATGTAATTATAGAGACCCAATTGCTCTGATCGAGCATAATCTTTCTAGCTTTTATAGGCCCATTTGGTAGTGTACACTATTTCGTGTACACACATCTGACAGATGCAGATAAATTCAAGAGACAGAGTTAGATACAAGGGAGTCCGGGTGCGATACCCTAGCTCTTTCCGAAAAGACCCCTTGGTTCTTTAACGTGCTCAGTGTAAAGCACAAATACACGCGAGGCACTTTTCCCTGGAATGGACCAGTACTTGACCTCTAGTTGAGTGGGAGACACTTAAAGCACCTCAGAAAAATCCAAGCCCGGACCGGGATTTGAACCCCAGACCTCTGGATTGACAGTCCAGCGTGTTAACCACTAGACCACCATGCCACTCTCCTACTGTGTGTGTGTGTGCGTGTATGGACAGGCGGCCACCTCGGGCTTCACTGATGGCATTATACAACAAGACCCCCAACTCGATTTACCAATGAGCCGTTCCACGAAAAAACAAACATTATTGACTCTGCGTAACGTATCGACCCAGATTAGCCTCCGCAGTCCGCGCAGGCTAATTCGAGCCGACACATTCCGTCTCAGGTGGTTGAAGGTATAGAGTAATGATTCCTGAAACAGAAAATCCACAGGAATCGAAAAGTGGCTGTCCGGATTATCCTGCGCGGTATGCTTATACTGATCAGGGTCGATACTCTACGCAGAGCTCACAATGTTGGTTTTCTCGCGGACGGATCATATATTTCATAGAATTGTGGCATCTCTTGTCAAACACGATTCCTTTCAAGCTTTGATTAATCCTTTTCCACCAGGTGCAGACGCATTTTGAAACAATAGTAGCAGACGACTTTTGAAAACATTGTTGCCAAAGGTGAAATTGCTCATGATGAGCAATTTCTCCTTTGGCCACAATGTTTTCAACTTTATTTAATAATTAAGCTATCTTTTATGGAGATTTACAGGTTTTTGTCACTAAGTTTTCAAAGTCGTCTGCTGCAGATTTGCTGTTTGTGGGAAAGGGGTTAAACTTTCAGCAGACGAATATTACACAACGTGACTGTCTCGTTGCAATCCTATTGAATTTAAAACCTTTCCCACTTATATACGATTTATTTCTGACGCTTTTGAAAACGTTGTGACAAAAGGAGGAATTGCTCAAAACGAGCAATTTCTCCTATTGTCACAATGGTTTTAACCCCTATTTTGTTAAGTAATAATACCTTCATCTATACATATTTTCCCTTGTGTTTTGCCTATATGTTTTCAAAAATGTCTGCTGCAAATGTGCTGCATTTTGGCAAAGAGTTAGATAACATCCTGATTTTTAACCCTTTCCCTTATATAGATGCTTCCCGACGCCTCTGCAGCAGACAGCCTTTTGAAAACATGGTGACAAAAGAAGAAATTGCTCAAAACGAGCATTTTTTTCCTTTTGCCACAATGTTTTCCTCTTTTAGTCATAGGTTATCCATTCAATTATAGGGATTTTCTATTTTTTGAAAAAATATGTTCAAAATCGTCTGTTGCAGAATTGTCGTATGGGGGAAAGGGTTAAGTAAATGGAAATTAATAATGACCACGCCCACGTTCTATTTGATTTATAATCGACAACGTGGGCGCAGCGAGGGGAGTAGTAATCAAAGTAATGGATGATGACATAACAAAATGTGAATCTTAACCCTCTCGGTGGTGTAGTGCTAGAGCGTCCGCCTCGGGTGTGGGGAGGTCGCGGGTCCGATCCACGACCGGGTCAAAGCAAAAACTTTGAAAAAAGGGAGTAGGCCCCCTATGACTGCCCTCCTAGGTACTCGGGGTTCCTTGAGTATGTTTCTTTGAAAACATTGTGGGAAAATGAAAAATTGCTCACAAGAATGTTCGATGGAACACATTAAATCGTGTCGTCTTTCAATATGTCAGTAAGTGAAAGAGTGACTGAAAGACGGACGACAGTTTGGTATATTCCTGCCAATGTCGTTCTTCACACAAAACTGCTAAAAGTATTTGTTTTATGTTTTGTACGCACACAAGATAACAAAGTTTGCGACATTTTAAACAAAGAAAACACCTGAATATGTATACACGGGTTTATTACTTAAATTAGAAAACGGTTTGTACAGTGCGGGTTTTCACATCGGAAAACATGTCAAGATTCTGAACTGGTTCACAAAACAAGAGACTATAGTAAAATAAAATGTGGTTTTATTGTTATACTAATAAAAGCCATATATCTTCAACAATGCAACAGGTAAAACAAAACATATCAAACACAAATTCATTTACGTCAATACTTAATACAATAATCGCATTTAAACGCTTAAAAACAACAACAACATGGATTCAGTACAAAAAAAAACCGGTCACATGTTATATTTTCCAATCTAGTGCAACCAAAATATTCAGGAGACTTAAAATGGCGTAATTAATGTTAAGTCTGACAGTCTATCGAAATTGTTAACCCTTTCCCACATACAGACGTTTCTGCAAAAGACGACTTTAAAAAAAAAGTGTGGTAAAAGAAGAAATTGCTAACGATGGGTAAATTTCTGCTGTTGCTAAAATGTCTTCAAACAATAACACTTTCAGAAGTAGATTATTCACTAAAGTTTTGCTTAGCTGATTTCAACAATTGAATTTATTCATTTATTTATTTATTGGGGTTTTACGCCGCTTTCAACATTATTTCAGTTATATCACGGCGCGACAGTTCACTTATTCGTAATCCCTGGGAAAAACAAACCAGTACTAGGCTAGAAAATGTGCCTTGCCCAAGGGCACTCCACCATGACCGTAGTGCCGCGACTGGGGATCGAACCCGGGACACCCGGTTTCGTAATTCCCGACGTTAACCACTCGACCACAGCCGATTCCTTTCAACAATTAAAGACATCGTACTGGGCTGACAGAAACACAACGTGTACGCTGCCGTTTGTCGTGTTAGGGTAACGGAAAAGTTGTTTATGTTTCCGTAAGGCTACGAACCAAACTATGATTCCAAATGATCAACCTCCTAATAAGGCAAACGACAACAATTAACAAATAATCCATTATGGTTTATTTTGGAATCCCCTTCTTTGTATATACATGAGGGCAAAGGTAAAACGGGGTCTATTGAACAATTACTTAGATTCTGTGTGGAAAATATTCTACACAAATGATTTCAAGAGTCGTCTGCTGCTGAAATGTCAACTTTATTTATTATGTGTCTGAGAAAGGTTTAGTTATAGTCTAAACTCATCCAGTTGCCTTATGTTTGTAGCTGATAATTACCATGTAAACTCTTCCCACATATAGAAGCTTTTGACAGCAGCCGACATCTGAAAATATTTGCGCGAAAGGATAAAGTGCTCATTATGAGCAATTTTTTCTTTTTGCCACTATGCTTTAAACTCTTTTCAATAATTGAACTTTCATTTATAGAGACTCATAGAGATTCATGGAGAATAATAGAAATTGTTCAGATAAAAGGTTTATGCACGATTGTCTTTGTAACTCTTAACAGGCGTTTAACCCTTACCCTCATACGATAATTCTGCAGCAGACGACTTTGAACGTATTTTGTCAAAACATAGAAAATCTCTATAATTGAATGGATAACCTATGACAAAAAGTGGAAAACATTGTGGCAAAAGGAGAAATTGCACGTGTTGAGCAATTTCTTCTTTTGTCACTATGTTTTTAAAACACCGTCTGCTGCAGAGGCGTCAGAAAGCGTCTATATGAGGGAAAGGGTTAATGCTTTGCATTGTTTCAAGACTTAATTAGATATGTCAACAAGATTATAATTCATTAAATTTATTTTTGGCTTATTTAACGTCGAACCACGTCACACGAAAACAAACATTAACCCTTTCTCAAGTATAGACGCTTTCTATCGCCTCTGCAGGAGACAGGGGCGTAGCTTTGTAATAATCAATGTGTAGGTCGTCTCGTGAGAAAATCAACATTGTGGACTCTGCGTAAAGTATCGACCCGGATCACAGGCCTACCCGGATAGACACTTTTCGCCTCCTATGGATTTTCTGTTTCAGGAATCACTACTCTATACATCTATCCCCCTAAGACGGAATGTTTCGGCCGGATCAGTCTGCGCGGACAGCGCAGGCTGATCTGGTCGCTACATTACGCAGATGTATATCGCCGCAGCTGCATTTTAGGGCATTTTGAGAAAAAATGTGTAGGCACGTGCCTACAGTGCCTAAAGGGGGCTACGCCCCTGGGAGACGACCTTTGAACTCTTTGAGGCAAAAGGAGAAATCGCTCATCATGAGCAATTTCACAATTTACCACAATGATTTCAACTCTATTCAATAACCGTACTATCAGTTAAAGAGATTTTCTGTATTTTGGACTTGATAGTTTCAAAGTCGTCTTCTGCAGATTAATTGTGTGCGGAGAAAGGGTTTAAGGATTTAGAGACAAGTGAAGCTCCAGATCACCGTGCACTTCCGAACAGTCTGATTAGGATATTCGCTGTTCGTAAACTAGTCATAAAAGCACGAAGGCAGCATCTGGAGTACAACACCAATCTGGAGAACGGATATGGCGTACAAAATCAAGCATGTGATTGAGCAAAAAACAACAACACATATTTAACCCATTCCCACCTACACCAAATTTACCGAAGACATTATCTTTGAAATTATCTAGGCAAAACTATAGATCATCTCCATTAATAAAAGTATGATTATTAAATAGAATCGAAAACATTTGTGGTAAAAGGAGAACTTGCTCATTATGAGCAACTTCTACTTTTGCCACAATGTATTCAAAAGTCATACTCAAATGCGTCTGAAAGTGGCTTTGATTATTTGGTATGCTACGCTTCCTTCAACAAGTGTTCAGTTATATCACGGCGTTTCCTGGGTAAGTTACTAGTACTACTGGTCCATTTACGCTGACACCAGCAAGTCAGTCGTAATGCTAACCCAGCAACCCTGTGCACCAAGGCAGGCTGTCATTACTACCATTTTTAAAATCTTTGGTATGACCCGGTCGGGGATTGAACCCACGACATCCAGCACCCGAGATGGACGCTGTACCACTACACAATCGAGGCGCTCGTCTGAAAGTTAGAAAAGGCTTAACACCATGAAAAGGTTTGTTTTAGTGTTTCGTGGCCCCACGTGGTAATATAAATTCTCTAAAATACTAGACACGGCGTTCTGTCTCCAACCTCTCAATGTCAGTTGCCATTTCATAATCGGGTGGAGGTTGAAGAGGAGGCTCGACACAAATATTGAAAACCGCCGAGTATACCGGAGGAGGATCGTCTCTTATGGCAGCGCTGTAAGTGGGAGGGGGACTAAACGCCCGTACGCTATAGGGAGGCAGCGTGACCCCTCTTCCGGGTCCGCACGGTGCTGTTTCAGCGGATTGTGAACTATTACCGGTCGACCTGTCCGTTGAAACTGTATTCTGCAATCAAAAGATGTGTTTAAGATTTAAAAATATAAATATAGACATTACTACTTTGGTCAACACAACCGATGCCCCATTAAGAAATTCGTTTTATTTACTGTGCATATAGTGATTGCAGATCGACAAACAGACAGATGACTACCGTTGTTTCTCATACAGTCTGAGTGTATTGACTTCAAGTTTGCTTTACGTGTGCTCTTTTATGGCATCTCATTCCTTCCACGCATTTGCCTGGTGCTTCAGCTACCAAACAGGTCATCAGGTGACATTACCTTATGTATAGGCTAGTGGAAAGACTAATTATAGAACCATAAGTCATTATTGTAAAATGATCTTGTTGAAGTCGTCTGTTTAAGCTTTATTTAACATTGATGAAATAAATTATGTACTGTTCAACATCAATTAATCAAACACGATGTCTGCTTCCCAAAGAGTACTCGCGCCGAATACAATGTAGAAAGCATAACAAATTTCCCCATTCTCAGAGGATACGAACAATTAGGATCAAGAATCCGGCATTGCATCTCTGTCGGTCAAAATATTAAAACAGAACAAATTGTCTTACCTTACAACAGATTCCACTACAGCACCATTTTAATTTAGATCCGGATTTTTTAATTCCAGAAAAACAAGCACCGAAACAGTCCCGCAGACTAATACACAACCATGCGCAGAAGTCCGAACAACAACAATCGTCTTCACATTTACACTGTTCCGACCATTTTGTCTTAAAGCAAACATTGTAAATAATGGCCATGATAAATATGAAGACAAGCACTGATCCAATGGTGTACAATATCCTCACAGTGTAGGAAAGTTCCTTTGAACGGTCTTCACAGTCGGAATTATCTCCACATGGATTGTAACCTTGACATTTCAGATCTGTGGGGACGCAGCGGCCATTATCACATTCCGTCTGGGTCTCATCGTCATCATCAAGGCAAGAATCTGCAATTAAGTAATAATTCTGTGAAAACCAACCTAAAGCCATTTTCGATTAGTGGAGATCCGTATCAGCCAACGCATCCGCGCAGTCTGATCTGGCTTTGCACTTTTGGCAACTTAGTCATAGAAGTTTTGAAGAAACTTCTCTTAAACAATTCATTTTACACAAATGTAATAATTACGTTTAGGTTGATTTTCCTGGTATACCGCTCAATGTATTAATCGTAGGTATAAATCTATTGATTATAATATTTCATATTTTTACATAGGTGATTTAATTATATTCATATTGAATCAGTTACATGAAAACAAAACAAAACGTGTTATGTGCTTAATATCTTTGGGAAAATGTACCACCTCGAAAATAAAAAATGTTATTTGTAACAGAGTTTAAAATAGTATGTGAAAAGAAACAAATGCAAATGTAAAATCATAAATCTTCTATAACGGATGCAAGTTAAAGGGGTTATTAACTTATAATTGTGTGAAATTTTCTGCACGCTAGTTATCCAGACCAATTGAAATATGATGTTATCCATTGTCCACATACAGACGCTTTCTGACGCCTCTGCAGCAGACGCTATTTAACCCTTTCCCACATACGACAATTCTGCAGCAGACGACTTTGAACATATTTTGTCCAAAAATAGAAAATCTCCATAATTGAATGAATAACCTATGACAAAAAGTGGAAAACATTGTGGCACGTTTTGTGCAATTTCTTATTTTGTAACTATGCTTTCAAAAAGCTGTCTGCTGCAGAGGCGTTAGAAAGCGTCTACATGAGGGAAAGGGTTAAAAACATTATGACCAAAGGGGAAATCGTTCATAATGAGCAATTTCGCCTTTGGTCAAAATGTTTTCATCTCTAGTTCTATTATCAAATTTTTATTTACAGAATTTTGTTCATGTTATTGCCTAGATGCTTTGAAAATCATCTGCAGCAGATTGTTACTAACAACATATTAATGAGAAAAACTCCCGTTAATTATTCAAATACCTCTTATCTAAAGGCACCAAATGACAAAAATCAATGACATGTTTACCTACTGACCTTATTGAATGTATAACAACAACACACCAGAGAAAAAATTCCATGTAATCTGACACTTGTACTTTGGTTTGTTTATTCTCTTGTTCAAAAGAAAAATGAAATCGATCGATTGCTTGAGATAAGTTATATATCTTGGAGCCATAGAAACGCAAATTGTCATTAGTTACCTGAGGTAATTACGGCTGCTTACGAACAGCTACGTATTGATCTTTACTACGCGTATGTGGTATTTGCTTTATTAACCCTTTCTCGCGTACAGAATATTAGATACAGACGACTTTGAAATCATTTAATCACAAATGTTCAATCTTTCTATAATAGATGAAAGAACACTTATTAATGAATACAGTTTTATAAGTTCTGGCAAAATGAGAAATTGCTCATTATGAGCCATTTATCTTTTAGGCACAATACTTTCAAAAATGGTCTGCTGTCGAGACATCAGAAAGCGTCTGTTTGTGAGGGCAACATTAAGAAAACATATATTATATACCATTCACATTAAACTTAGGTTCAATTTGACATAAGGTTGGCTCTTTCTGAACAGTCTTTATTGAGACGAGTAACGGTAAAGTCCTACTTCCGGAAGAACGACAAACTTGGACTTAGATAAGTCTGTACAGAAATCCGGTTATATTTACCGCTATAGTACATATAGATGCGATTTGATTCCTAGGCAGTAAATGAAGTTTGAAAAACGTGTAAGACAAAGGAAAAAATGACAATTACTTTGGCTGTATGCGTTGACAACAATATGAATATACGAATCAGGCACTGTGGCGTTCCAGGTGACGATAAACTGTAGATATTCCCACCTCGATGTGGCAGACACTTTGTTGAATGAATCGTCACAAACTTGGGGAATTTCTGTAATTGTAAATATACTTAAATAAACAATTAATGTCTAGTTCGCCGTTTGACTGATATAGACGTCTATCGACGCGTTTTGCAGCATACGACTTTTGAAAATATAGTTGGAAAATGAGACAAAATGAGTAATTTCTCTTTTCCAACAATGTTGTTAATACTTTATTAAACAAATAGTTCACATTGTGTCCATACGTTACAATTATACATGTGGTGTCAATAGTTAATATTAAGACCCCACTTGCATTTTTTTGCCGAGCCCCGGTAGCGACGCGGGATGTCAGGGATTGGGTGTTCGAACCCCAGCTCGGCCAACATTGTTTCCTACGTTTGTCCTGCGTTTGTCAAATGTAAATGTGATAGGCGTCAATCGTCTTCCACCAATTAGCTACTAGTCTACGCGCAGACGCAGCCAGTTGATTGGAATAATATGAGCTGTTCCACGAGAAATCCAACATTACGGTCTCTGCGTAATGTATCGACCTAGATCAGCCTGCGCAGTCCGCGCAGGCTAATCCGGATTGACACATTCCGTCTCAGGGGTATAGAGGTATAGAGTAATGATTCCTGAAACAGAAAATCCACAAAAAGGCGAAAAGTGTCTGCCCGGATTAGCCAGCGGGACATGCTTAAGCTGATCCGGATCGATACTTTACGCAGGGTCCACAATGTTGGTTTTCTGACGGCTCATATGGTGTGCGCGTGTGCGGAAAACCAGAAAACGCATTGACTGTTTCGACGTGATATGACTGAAATATTGTTGAAAACGTTGTTAACCCTTTCCCTCATACGACAATACTGCAGCAGACGACTTTGAACATATTTTGTCAAATAATGGAAAATCTCTATAATTGAATGGATAACCTATGACAAAAAGTGGAAAACATTGTCGCGTTTTGTGCAATTTCTTCTTCTGTTATTATGTTTTCAAAAAGCCGTCTGCTGCAGAGGCGTCAGAAAGCGTCTATATGACGGAAAGGGTTAACAAAAAACATTCAATTAATTTATGAGAAAAGATATCGGGAATAATAACGTGCAATGTTCATGTACTTTCGCAAGTACAGTGACGTTATTCCGGTTCTAATCTACACTGGATTAAATCCTATAAGCTATTACTGATATTATCCAACGCCAATACGTAAACTATTTAATCACTTTCCCTCATATAGATGCTTTCCGACGAAATTGCTCCTTTTGCAACGATGTTTTCATTTTTCAGTTATTATACCTTCAATTACAATGTAAAGAGAGTTTCCATATGTTCGCCTAAAATATTTCAAATTCGTCTACTGCAGAATTGCTTTGTGTGGGAAAGGGTTAACCTCATTACACAAACTGACACTGATTCCCTACCCACAGTGTGTATGTATTCATGCACGTCGTGACGTCCAAGATCAAGATCGAGTTTTCGAACAAAGACAATATTAGGCCTACTGTTTATAGAATGTGTTTAGTCTGCTTACATTGTATGTGGTTTTTTTTCACAGAAGATGCAATTAGGTCTTTAACCCTTCCCCTCATATAGACGCTTTCTGACGCCTCTGCAGCAGACGGCTTTTTGACAACATAGTGACAAAAGAAGAAATTGCACAAAACGTGCAATTTCTCCTTCTGCCACAATGTTTCCACTTTTTGTCATAGGTTATCCATTCAATTATGGAGATTTTCTACGTTTTGACAAAATATGTTCAAAGTCGTCTGCTGCAGAATTGTCGTATGAGGGAAAGGGTTAAGATATTAAGGCGAAAGGTCATGACTGGAGAGGCTTTGAAAATTCCCAAAACTCCATCGGCAAAGATCACCCGTCTATTTTGACCATTTGGATTTTAGTAATTGATCATCGTGGTGTTGAATACATAGTTATTGTATTGTTGGTGAATGGAATACCATGTTAATTCAATCGTCTGGGCTTTGGACCAATTGGTAATTGTTTGGACCGTAGGGGTTTTGAGTGTCTGATGCGGGTACCAAACTTAGTTTCTGCAGTTAAATTCCTAAAATGAGCCGTCCCGCGAGGAAACCAACATTATGGCCTCTGCGTAATGTATCGACCGAGATCAGCCTGCGCAGTCCGCGCAGACCGATCCAGGCCGACACATACCGTCTCAGGGGGTTAGAAGTATAGAGAAGTGATTCCTGAAACAGAAAATCCACAGGAGACGAAAAGTGTCTATCCGTGTAAGCCTGTGCGGCATGCTTAGGCTGATCCGGGTCGATACTTTACGCAGAGTCCACAATGATGGTTTTCTCGCAGGGACGACTCAAATGTTCATTACAGGTATATTCTGGCCCTGACAAGACGAATGTCAATAATACACGCAGCTCAATCCTTTCCCACATACAACAAATCTACAGCAGACGACTTTGAAAATACAAAACATATTCAAACCTCTATATACATGAAAGCATAAATATTGAATATTGTTGAAAACATTGTTACATAGGAGAAATTATCCATTATGAGCAATTTCTCCATGAATCGTCTGCTGCAAACGTTTAAGGATTGACTGTTCTTTTTCGTGCGTTCATGCAGTATGAACGCTCGGCCGCCATTTTGCAAATCCATGAAGCGCGTTAAATGTAACCGACAACATACGTTTGTATGAATAGCTGATATTTGTAACGTCGTATATCATTGGTTAAATGACGTCACGCTATTGAAATAAACAATGACGTCATAATCCTTACAGAGGTCATGCAAGGTCGACCGGTTCATGCAAAATGAACGTCAGTTTTATCTATACAAAGAACTAGGCGAATGTAAATATTTAAGAATGAACGTTTGCTATACGAGGGTCATCATACAAGGTGTACTATTACATTACCTGGATGGGTAAAGGTTGTATTTAGAGAATTCCCAATTTTAACAGCCATCGAATATGTTGAGCAACCAGGCATGTTGTTGATGAATTCCGAAATGTAGAAATGTAGACGTGAATAAGACGACGTCGACCTGGTCAAGCTCATCACACACTGACCCTGACTGGTTGACGAGTTCGTTAGGTTCATGGAAAAGGTAGCACCGTATAACTGTTCATTGTCGAATGATAACACGCGTCCGCATAGTGCATCCATCACATCTGAAACAATGCACGTGGTAAAGAGTTACACCATTATATTGAATTTTAATTCAAGCATTTCACTGATACAGTTACACCATTATAATGAATAATACATCACTCATTTCACTGATACAGTTACACCATTATAATGAATAATAAATAAATTATTGCACTGATACAGTAACGTCATGATAATGAACTGTAAATTACCAATTATTTCACTGATACAGTAGCACCATTATAATGAATAATACATCAATCATTTCACTGATACAGTAACACCATTATAATGAATAATACATCACTCATTTCACTGATACAGTAACGTCATGATAATGAATTGTAAATTACCAACCATTTCACTGATACAGTAACATCGTTATAATGAATAATACATCAATCATTTCACTGATACAGTTACACCATTATAATGAATAATAAATAAATTATTGCACTGATACAGTAACGTCATGATAATGAATTGTAAATTACCAATCATTTCACTGATACAGTAACACCATTATAATGAATAATACATCAATCATTTCACTGATACAGTAACACCATTATAATGAATAATACATCACTCATTTCACTGATACAGTATCACCATTATAATGAATAATGAATTAATACTTTCACTGATAAAGTTACATGTACATCATTATAATGAATTCTAAATTATCAATCATTTCACTGATACCCTGACACAAATTTGGACGCCCCAATAGCAAATTGCATATTAAACATAGTATGAGGAAGGGAAAACGTGCTAAAAACCGGCAATATCTTATATCCCCACTTTGACTTTAACCCTTTCCCACATATAGACGCTTTCTGACGCCTCTGCAGCAGACGGCAAGGTTTTACATCGGATGTAAACACACAAATATTATTGCGTAAAATGTCCAGGTTATAGTCAATATAGTTCAAACAGATTATTGACCCTTATCATTTTTCGTAATACTTTACACGAGCTTATCCGTGTTTTCTTTGCACTTTCAACATCCTCGAATTTATTCAATCTTTGTGGTTTTTCCTGTGAACCCGACTTTCAGTACTCCTGAGTACTTTGATTAAGTTGTTTGTATGACCCGGCCGGGGATAGTTTCTGAATGACTAATTCAAATTAAGGTTCGGCCAATAAAACATTGTGTTACCTTGTAAATTTAGAATTTGAATTAGAACAGTATTTTGAATTATTTGGTGCAAATAGGCCTCAGTAGCGTTCCGTTATATCACGGCGTGTTCTTGGTAAGTTACCAGTACGTCTGGTCCATTGATCCTGACGCCAGCCAGTCAGTCGTAATGCTAACCCCGCAACCTTGAGGCGCCAAGGAGAGCAGCCATTACTACTATTTTTGAAGTATTTGGTATGATCCGGTAGGGGATAGTTTCTGAATGACTAATTCATATCGAGGGCTTGGCGTGAAATGGTTGTAACTGAAATTGGTATTTTTTTGCCAAGGTTAATCACCTCGCCATAAAGTCTTTATAAGCGTTAACTGATTTTTCTTTGGTAAACAATGGAAATTTAGGTGCCATTGCTCGTTCTGAGCAATGGCACCTAAATTTGCATTGTTTACAAAGGGGTCAAAATTGCCCCTAAACCAGGGTTTTCAAAATAGGTTTTTAGTTACAACCGTTTCACGCCAAGCCCTCAATATGGTTAAGCCAATACAGCATATTGTTACCTTTGTGAATTTAGAATTTGAATTAAAACACTATTACGAAGAATTTGGTGTAAACAGGCCCCAGTAGCTGAACGGGAAGTAATTAAGTTACTCTACTGAGCTAAACAAAATATAGAAAAATAAGACGGAACACATAAAAAACGCATTTCTCAATATCAAGTAGTCTGATGTCATTTAAAGGTAACATTAAATACATGAAATTCACTGCTACTTACAATGTCTATATCCAGCCGACACGATAGATCCAATATGTATCCAAATTATCAGATATTTCACGGATGCCGCCATGTTTCCGTCTAGATCAACCCAACTGTCACACTCACAAATAATGTTATGTCATATTTGTTTGTCACCTGTACTCCATATGTATAACACACACGTTGTAAAAGTCGCTTAATTTTATGTGTATTGATTTTTGGCAAAGGCTTGGGAAAGACAATAGTTGGAACACGTACAAAGCGAACTATTTATATATCATCGATCCTAATACTTAACCCTTTGCCAGATACAGGTAATGTTTGACGCCTTAGCAGCAGGCGGCATTTGAAAACACTGTGGGAAAAATGATCATTTGTTCTCATGTTTGCACAACGGCTTCACCTGTGTGGAACAGCTGTTCTTTGTGTGCAGCCTTTGTTGACTGTATAGAATGTACAAACAAGTTGTTAATATAAATGTTGTGTTGTCTTTACTTTTTATGTACTGATATAATTTTCAATTATTTCGGATCCACTTAGTATGGGGAAAATGATAACATAGCACAGAATTGAATTGAAAACGGGCATTTTGTTTGTCAGGGGCGTAGCTTTGCAATAATCAATGTGTAGGCCGTCTCGTGAGAAAATCAACATTGTGGACTCTGCGTAAAGTATCGACCCGGATCGGCTTAAGCACACCACACAGGCCTACCCGGATAGACACTTTTCGCCTCCTGTGGATTTTCTGTTTCATGAATCACTACTCTACATCTATCCCCCTTAGACGGAATGTGTCGGCCGGATCAGTCTGCGCGGACAGCGCAGGCTGATCTGGTCGATACATTACGCAGATGTCTATCGCCGCAGCTGTATGTTGGTACATTTTGAGCAAAGAATGTGTAGGCACGTGCCTACAGTGCCTAAAGGGAGCTACGCCCCTGTTTGTTAATGCTCGTTACGAGCTGACTCACCTGAATCTGCATTGTTTGCAAAAAGCTCAATATTGCCTTTGGCGCCGAAAGGGTAAACATGATTGTGAACAAATATCAAAGAGCATACTTTGGCCATACACAATTATTTATATGTACCGCGATGTACGTTATATGTTCGTATTGTTGTCGTCTATTATTACGAACAGAAAATAAGAAATCAAATACTTTGTTTGCGGGAAACAAACAACGTCGCTCCATTTGACGTTACGCCAAATTGAAGTGTTACGGAAATGACGTCACGTCGTTATTTGGCTACGGTAAATTCAAAATATATGTTCTGACCACAGGTGTATGTACCGCATTGATAACTTCACTATATAACTATACTTAACACTTGTTAAGGATACAATATAGGGGCGTAAAATGATCAATCAATACAAACACCTGTGGTTCTGACGTCGAATTGCGTTCGTCTTTTATACGAACGAGAAACAATATTTCGTTCACAGTTTCATTTATTTTTTAACTTTTTTGTACAAAAAATTAGATAACACGAAAATAACACAGCACTTTTATGACCCTAAATGTCGATTCAGGATTTAAAATAATAAATACTAGACGACAACAATATTCATTCAATGTTTTACGTATATTACATAACCAAAATGGCGACTCCCATGGATTTTAGCCAGTTTCATTTCAGAAAGCTTCATGGGTTATGAAAAGTATTTGACAGTTCTAGTACACTTCCAGAGCGGTTCTACATATGTTCTAGAACAAAAGTTATGTGACAGATCTAGAAACATCCAAACATAATTATGACCTGAGTGGCTGGGAAATCATATGAGCCGTTCCACGAGAAAACCAACAGTATGGTCTCTGCGTAATGTATCGACCCAGATCAGCCAGCTTAGTCCGCGCAGGCTAATCTGGGCCGATACATTCCGTCTCTGGGGGATAGATGTATAGAGTAATGATTCCTGAAACAGAAAATCTACAGGAGGCGAAAAGTGTCTGTCTGGGTTGCATGCGATGCATGCTTAGGCTGGTCTGTGTCGATACATTACGCAGAGTCCATAATGATGGTTTTCTCGTGAAAAGGCTCATATATAGGAAGTGAGTTAAGGAGAAGCGGGGAGAGGTAAGGCGACAATGCGATGTCAAACAAATACATCGTATATCTTTGCACAATGTAAGATAGAGACCAATAGTGTTTAGCAATAACAGACCGGACTTCTGGCATCAACAGATTGCAGAACGATAACACCTATTGTTAACACAAAAGTCAATATTATTATGGTCAAGGCATAAGGAAAATAACTAATCCGGCACATTTCTACGTACAAAATAAACTTTGAGGGCTTATTGGGACAGACTCGAATATTTACGGAAATACACGACAAATTAACGAGTTTAGCCGAAGAGCAAGTGCATTTGTCAGAGAGAAATACACTCGTTAACTTATTGCATTTTTAGACTTTATCATAATATTTATTTTACAGATTTTTTTTTTTTTCGCAACCGTTTGTTAGGCCTACTTGTAACTTACCCAGAAAACGATGTGATATAACATAAACATTGTTGAAAGCGCCGTGAAGCACCCCATACACACAAAACAAAATAGTTTCTTTCACTACATAATCAAGCGAGATGTGACCTTCGTAGCAGAAGACTTTGTAAACATATAGGCACACATATGAAAATATTATTTAACTTCAAAACGTTAAATTATTGAAAAGAGTTAAAAACATTATTGTCACATCGGTTTTCAAAAATGGCGTGTGCTGTGTAGTTGCGTCAAATTGCGTCCACATGCGGGAAAGTGAAACTTATGTTATACATTGTAACCTGACCAGATTAGCGGATTCATTTCAGTATCAAAGATATATGTTTAAACCAGTCTTACAGTTAACCCTTCCCCTCATAAAGACGCTTTCTGACGCCTCTGCAGCAGAAGGCTATTTGAAAACATAGTGACAAAAGAAGAAATTGCACAAAACGTGCAATTTCTCCTTTTGCCACAATGTTTTCCACTTTTCGTCATAGGTTATCCATTCAGTTATAGAGATTTTCTACTTTTTTACAAAATATGTTCAAAGTCGTCTGCTGCAGAATTGTCGTATGAGGGAAAGGGTTAAAAAACACGTTTAGAATATCGATATATCGATCAAGACATAGTAATCCCTTTTCTTCTTTATGTTGTTATCCTTTGCTTGATAAAAAACATTTACGCAGACGAGACTAGAAAAGTATTGTAGAAAAAGGAGCAGATGCTCATAATAATGAAATTTCCTTCTAAATTCATATGCCAATGTAAACTTTTTCGAGTTAATCACACATTTGAACTGAATGAGAACAAACTTACGCATCTAAAGCACACGACTTTTGAAAACCGATGTGTTTAATTAATTGGTACTTATAATTTTTTCTAGACGTTACACATTCTTTGGTTTAGGTAGAAAATTGCCATAAGAGATCGTTCGAAATCGGTATTTTTCGAGGGCTTGTCGGTCATTTCCGTTGGAACGATTCCACTAACTATACCGCTCTCACGAATCTGGTTCGAAATGTCCGAGACTAAGACCTGTTTATAAATGCCGAGCTATTACGGAAACCACCGAGCCCATAAGGGGGTGTTACCTTACCGTTTCCAACTTACAACAAATGTGCAGCAGACGATTTTGGAATGCACTTAATACAAATGGGCTCGGTGGTTTCCGTAAAAGCTCGTTAGAAATCGATAGTTTTCGTGGTCTTGTCGGTCATTTCCGTTGGAAAGATTCCACTAGCTATACCGCTCTTACGAATTTGGTTCGAAATGTCCGAGACTATATCCTGTTTATAAATGCCCAGCTCTTACAGAAACCACCGAGCCCATAAGGTGGTGTTACCTAACCATTTCCAACATACAACAAATGTGCAGCAGACGATTTTGGAATGCACTTGATACAAATGGGCTCGGTGGTTTCCGTAAAAGCTCGTTAGAAATCGGAATTTTTCGTGGACTTGTCGGTCATTTCCGTTGGAACTTTTATTCGAAATACTGCTGAATACCGAGGTCTTACGGAAACCACCGAGGTCATAAGGTGGTGTTGCCTAACTGTTTCCAACATACAACACATTAGCAGCAGACTGCTATGGAGTGCTCTTGATTCAAATATGGAAACTCTTTATTAATGAAAGTATTATTATTGAACAAAGTTGAAAACATTGTCTCAAAAAGGAGAAATTACTTATTATGAACTATGTTTTCAAAAAGTCGTCTACTTTAGATCGAGGCGTCTGTATATTGGAAAGGGGGTTAAAACATTGTGATATATGGACCTCTCAGCATGTACAAAGCTTCAATTCGGTGTTTAGTGGAATCCAACACGTGGATTTGTTTCACAATGAAAAACACGTAAATTGTGTGTTTGTTTGAATTGCATGTATGCTGCTTTCACCACATCATTTCAGTTATATATGAACCGTTTCACGAGAAAACCAACATTACGCGCAGTCCGCGCAGGCTATTCCGGGCCGACACATTCCGACCCAGGGGGATAGAGGTATAGAGTAACGAGTCCTGAAAAAGAAAATCCAAATGAGGAGAAAAATGTATGTTTGGGTTAGCCTGCGCGGCATGCTTAGGCTGATCCGAGTCGATACTTTACGCAAAGTCCACATTGTTGTGGAAAGGCTCATTGTTATATAAGCTTGCTCAAAGGTCATGTTAAAGACATGGGGAAAAGAGAACTTGCTCAAAAACAAGCCTTTTATTCTTATCCCATGATGTTTTCAACTTTCAATTTTCCCAATTATCAACAAAAGTGATATTACAGTTTGTGCCGTAGACATTTTAAAAACAGACATGAATTGTATCTTGATTCATTAAACCCAGACTTCAGGGATATAAGAATAGTTGCGAGCTATACCGAGTAGCAATTCGCTCCAAATTGAACAGGGAATGAATATCTCTAATTGATACCTCCGTTAGTTCCGAGTCTCCATTTAAAAGAGACACAATACAATACAATACGATATAAATACCTTTATTTCTCTCAGTTCTACAAACAGAATACATGAGGATGAAATACATATACATAGTCAACGAGACGAAGAAAAGTGGTAATGTTGACAAATACATAGTTCAACAGAGCTTAATAATATGAGAATTGTGAAATATAAATGAAAGTTCAGTTTTCAATCCACAATTACAATACACTCTCGTCTGAGAGCGGTATTTTCATTGCGAAGGATACACAGCGTACAAGTATAATAGTTAACCCTTTCCCTCATACGACAATTCTGCAGCAGACGACTCTGAACGTTTTTTGTCAAAACATAGAAAATCTCCATAATTGAACTATGACCAAAAGTGGAAAACATTGTGGCAAAAGGAGAAATTGCACGTTTTGTGCAATTTCTTCTTTTGTCACTATGTTTTCAAAAAGCCGTCTGCTGCAGAGGCGTCAGAAAGCGTCTACATGAGGGAAAGGGTTAAGCCTTCGGCACATCTGAAGCAGACGTGTTTTGAAATCATTGTGGCAAAATGAGAAATTGCTCATAATTAGCATTTTCTCCTATTGTCACAAGGTGTTTAAGTTTAATGAATAATGATATTCTTATATAAAGAAAATTTTGCAGATTCTGACTTAGGCGATTTAAAAGTCGCCTACTGCAAAAGAGTTGTATTAGGAAAAGGGTAAATACCTGTCGACGAGTTAGCAAAAGAAATCATTTAATATGATTGTTTTTAAAAAAAACCATAAGGTGGACAATGTTCAAAACATCTTTAAATAACTTTGGGAAGGAGTATAAGAACATAGCATAATAGTGCGTTCTACTTTTCTCTTTGATTTAATCAAAACTGTAAAATAATTAAATCATACCGTTTTAATGCATTTATGACAGGTGTAGATAAAGTGATGTCTATGAATCCGATCACGTTTTCCAGGATGTATTGAAACTTTATGTGGCTTACCGAGGGAAATTTGTATAATTTTTTTGCAATTCTGCAATGGTCGCAGCTGCCATATAGTTATTTTAAGAGGAACACGGCTCAATTGAAGATAGGGTTTCTAAAATGTTCTTTGTTTTCTTTTTCATGACACTAGTGTCCTTGTAGACGGATTTCAGTTTCACATACAATCAAATAATATGACGACAAATCAGAACCGGAAAAGGGGGCGCTTCCGGTTTAGACCTGAGCGACAACTCGCCGCCTCATTCGGATGCGTTTTATTAAATAAACGATTTCGTGCAAGCCATACAATCCGCACCTCCTATAGAAGATGAGCTTGTGCTCGCACCACTTCCACAGTACGACGAAGAAATGGAACAGCCTTCAAAATATATAAAGGTCACCGTCAATACACCAAATGAATTCCTTGTAAAATCAACCAGTTTCAACCATCAATGGTCACACTTTCTAAGCGTTTCACAATTTGAACACCCTATATCACTGAAAAGACCTCTAAACTGTAAATGTATCCAAATAAAATGGGGGTCATGTATTATGCAAGAACAAATTCAACCCGCAAGGGTGGTAACCGTAATTATGAACGAAACCATGCTGGCACCAAACTGGTATTTCACATGCTCTACATTCACTTTCAAACAAGGTCAAAATTGTGAGATTGATCAAATCAATCATTTCCAGTGCATCCTGTTCTTATTTACAATGAACTTAAAATCAATGTCGTATATAAAGGTGAAGGTATACACTAATTTCTACGCAATCAAAAGTTGTTTTAGGGAGTAATTGGCTGTATTTGGCGTAAAGTGACTTTTATTAAGTGAGGCCCATGAAAAGCGAACCTTTTCAATAAGTTAACAAGCAGAATTTTGAAAAGAGTCGATAACACTGTGGACAATATAATAAAATTGATCCTATCAACACAATATTTTTAAAAGTCGTCTGCCTACGGAGGCATCTATATGTTGGAAAGGTCAGAAGATGACAAATTTGTCAATTATTACGAAATGTGTCAACAGATTACACGACAGAGGCTTACTGGACACTTTCAAATTCTACATTTGGGATGTTTCCAGAAAAACGACGTTGGGTCACCGTGAAGTGTCAGCGGTCGCGGCACATTTCCTAGGTAATGATTTAACACACAGTGAAGTGTCAATTCCCTAAGTCTCCATCACCACCAATCAGCTAGCTTCAGTCTCAGTCACCTTCGTCTCGGTCACCATCAGTCCCAGTTACCTTTCCTAAGTCACCTCACCATCAGTCAGCTTCAGTCTCAGCAGTCTCAGTCACCATCAGTCACCTTCTCTAAGTCTCCATCAGTCACAGTCACCTTCGTCTCAGTCACCATCAGTCAGCTTCCCTAAGTCTCCATCAGTCACAGTCACCTTCCCTAAGTATCCATCAGTAACCTTCTCTAAGTCTCAGTCACCTTCCCTAAGTCTCCATCAGTCACCTTCTCTAAGTCCCCATCAGTCACAGTCACATACTCTAAGTCTCCATCACCTTCCCTAAGTCTAAGTCTCAGTCAGCTTCAGTCTCAGCAGTCTCAGCAGTCTCAGTCACCATCAGTCACCTTCTCTAAGTCTCCATCAGTCACAGTCACCTTCGTCTCAGTCACCATCAGTCAGCTTCCCTAAATATCCATCAGTCACCTTCTCTATGTCTCAGTCTCAGTCACCTTCCCTAAGTCCCCATCAGTCACCTTCTCTAAGTCTCCATCACCTTCCCTAAGTCAAAGTCTCAGTCTCAGTCACCATCAGTCACAGTCACCTTCGTCTCAGTCACCATCAGTCAGCTTCCCTAAGTCTCCATCAGTCACAGTCACCTTCCCTAGGTATCCATCACCTTCCCTAAGTCTCAGTCACCATCAGTCACCTTCCCTAAGTCTCCATCAGTCACCTTCTCTATGTCACCATCAGTCACAGTCACCTTCCCTAAGACTCAGTCACCTTTCCTAAGTCTCCATCAGTCACCTTCTCTAAGTCTCCATCAGTCACTGTCAACTTCTCTAAGTCTACATCAGTCACATTCAGTCACCTTCCCTAAGTCTCCATCACCTTCCCTAAGTCTCAGTCAACATCAGTCACCTTCTAAGTCACCATCAGTCACAGTCACCTTCCCTAAGACTCAGTCACCTTTCCTAAGTCTCCATCAGTCACCTTCTCTAAGTCTCCATCAATCACCTTCAGTCACCTTCCCTAAGTCTCAGTCACGATCAGTCACGATCAGTCACCTTCCCTAAGTCTCAGTCACCATCCCTAAGTCTCAATCACCATCAGTCACATTCCCTAAGTCACAGTCACAATCAGTAAACCTCAGTAACCCTCCTTAAGTATCAGTCACCATCAGTCTCAGTCACATACAGTGTCATCCCTGATATACGTTAGACAAATGTCAGTAACAATTTTGACCTAGCTGGGACTCGAACCCACGTCACATTGACGTTCATTAACAAACGGCTGCTCTACCAACTGAGCTACCGAGCTTCATACAAATACATGTCATTACAAGATATATATGTATTCAAAGGTAATTACCAGGTCAATATTACGCAGTAATTATTCAAGTCTTCGTGTTGAAATTTTAAACATTTTAAATTGTTACTAAATACATATTAATAAACAGGTTTACTCATCAATCTTCGCCTGCAACTTATTAATACGTAAACGCAAGTCTTTAAAACAACACCGTCGTCGTAGCCTAGTGGCTAAGCACGAAGCACTTCAAACCTAAAAGTTCATTGGTTCGATTTTTATGCTAGGCGTTCATTTTTGTCGGTCCGTTTTTTTTTCTAAATTAGATTTGTATATAATACATATATGTCTTATTTTCCTTTCAGACAATTATATTTAGTAGATCATAAGATTCCTTTTCATCTTTAAATGTTCTCAATTCTAGTGCAACGACAATGTACGTGTAATCTTGCCCTAAATGTTACAACGTATCACACACACACACACACGCACTTTCTTTAGAAGATTAACTCGACTATATAAAAGACCATTGCATTTGCAGCTATGTGTGCCACGTACTTAGCTGATTGGAAGTTGTATTTTACTGTTTCTCACGAAACTTAAATTTAGAATAAATCGTTACGAATATGTATGAGTTAAAAGAGAGCTAGACAGACATGTGGGGGAGAGAGAGACAGACAGAGACAGACGGAGACAGACAGAGACAGACGGAGACAGACAGAGACAGACGGAGACAGACATGTGGGGGAGAGAGAGAGACAGACAGAGACAGACGGAGACAGACAGAGACAGACGGAGACAGACAGAGACAGACGGAGACAGACATAAACAGACAAAGACAGACAGAGACAGACACAGAAAGACAAACAGACATACATATAGACAGACAGATAGACAGAGAGATATATCTAAAGAGAGAGAGTGACACACAGAAAAAAAAAGAGGCAGACAGACAACGAGAGAGAACGAGAGAGAGAGAGAGAGAGAGAGAGAGAGAGAGAGAGAGAGAGAGAGAGAGAGAGAGAGAGAGAGAGAGAGAGAGAGAGAGAGAGAGAGAGAGAGAGAGAGAGAGAGGGAGGGAGAGAGAGAGAGCGAGGGAGGGAGATATATATATATATATATATAGAGAGAGAGAGAGAGAGAGAGAGAGAGAGAGAGAGAGAGAGAGAGAGAGAGAGAGAAAAAGGACAGCAATTTATTTGATACTCACAATCAATTTAATGATTTACATGATAATGATACAGACATTAGGCTACACACAAAGTAATTAAGTACAGAAGACTTGATTCGATGCGTCAAAATACGTCTGTGTTTGAGAAGGGTTAACATGTTATAGTACTGGTAATGTATTTGTTATCACATATGAGCCGCATCTAGCGATATGGGGTTTAATTGAATCTCCGCAACGGGACTATACAATGTCAATTGACGTTATACTAATTTTGCTACAGTGCTAGTGTATTTGTATTTGTCAACAGATACATCTAGGACTAGATTATATGTTGACGGACGTCGAATCTTCAATTTTCACAAATGAAAATAAGACCCAAATAGCTATAATGCGGCTCACTTGTAAAACAAATCTTGACCCTACGGTTATAACTCGTTTGTTTGCTGAAACTACATATTCCCTAATTTGAAGATTGACTTTACATTTACTAGTTGGATCGACTCACTGACAGACAAACAGACGGAATGAAGGGGAAATATCGTGACAAAAAAAAAAGAAATTGCTTATCGTAACCATTTCTTCTTTTTTCACAAAGGTTTCAACCATTTTCAATAATCATACCTTCATTTACAGAGATGTTATCTATTTCAGGTTTTTCAAAATGTGCCTGAAAGAGCAAAGAAATGCCTGTAGTAAAACATCAAGCTATAATGGAAACGAATTAACCCTTTCCCGCTTACAGACGCTTTTTGACGCATATGCAGCATTTGACATTGAAAACATCGTGACAAAAGGAGAAATCGTTATCGTTATTAATTTCTACAATTTGCTACAATATTTACAAATCCTTTCAATAATTATATTTTATTCACAGTGATTTTCATATGTATTTTAGGTCGTCTGTTGCAGACTTGTTGGGGTCACAGTACGGTCGCCGTTTACAAATAAAACTGACATTAAGGTCAAACATAGCTCAAAGTGTGTTTCCCTTGTCGGAACTCTTATGGGTCATTAATGCAAGCCGATGGATTTTGCGTTATTCGTTCAAATCAGTGTGAAGCAGATGACGACCAATAAAAAATTAGACTTTCGCGGATATAGACAATAGTTGAACGGTTGCGGCCATAAGTCGACTTTTTGAAACGCTTGCTAGGAATGGTAACTAAACTTGTATTACTATTTAATCTATTAAGAGTTACCTAGTTTTTACCTACATGTTTTCAAAATCGTCTGCTGCCAGCTTGACGTATGTGGGAAATGGTTAAATAGCATGTGCACATCTTTAGATGTTTTCAATTTGTTTCAGTTTAAGCCTTTCCCAATAACAGAATACAGTTGTCGCATCTGCAGCAGACTACTCTTGTTAATGTGTTTTCAATTCTCATTAATAATTACACTTTTATCTATGGAGGTTTTTTCCTAATATTTGCCTACATGTTTTATAAGTCATCTGCTGCAAGTTAGACGTATGTAGAAGGGTTCAGATAAGGAGGGGTTAACAGCTGTTTTCCCCACAATATCCTTCTTATTATCCAACCAAACCCTATGTTGTAGGTACTCAAAATTATCGTCTCATTCAGACGATTCTTTTGAGTACGACAACATAGGGTTAGCGGATAAAATAAGGATTTTAGAATAAGCAAAACGCTCCTTACTCACTGCGTTTAACCAAATTAATTAACTACTTCACTGTTTTTAACCTTATGGAATCACTGATTCACTGAGTTTAACCTAATTAATTCACTACTTCACTGTTTTTAACCTTATGGAATCACTGATTCACTGCGTTTAACCTAATTGATTCACTACTTCACTGTTTTTAACCTTATGGAATCACTGATTCACTGCGTTTAACCTAATTGATTCACTACTTCACTGTTTTTAACCTTATGGAATCACTGATTCACTGCGTTTAACCTAATTGATTCACTACTTCACTGTTTTTAACCTTATGGAATCACTGATTCACTGCGTTTAACCTAATTGATTCACTACTTCACTGTTTTTAACCTTATGGAATCACTGATTCACTGAGTTTAACCTAATTGATTCACTACTTCACTGTTTTTAACCTTATGGAATCACTGATTCACTGCGTTTAACCAAATTAATTCACTACTTCACTGTTTTTAAAAATGATTGATTCACTGCTTCAACGCGTTAACTAATTGATTCACTTCTTCCTTGTTTTTAAAATAATATCACCGGTGCTTCTTCGATCCTCAGTCGAGTCCAGGTAGCTCAGTCGGTAACGACGCGGGCTGTCAATCCAGGGGTTGTGAGTTCGAATCCCGGCTCGGCCAACTTTCTTTCCGACGTTTGACAAAAGTCATTGCGACATGCGTCATTCGTCTTCCACCAATGGGCTAAGTCTATGTGGAAAAGCAGCCAGCCTACTTGCTTGGGAAGATTTATTGTGTGGAGTTCTGGTTTGCGAAAACCAGGAAACATATGAGTAGGTGAACTGGCCGCCGTGATATGACTGAGAAATTGTTAAAAACGGCGTTAAACCCCAATAAATCAATCTTCGATCCTCAACTTGCTCCATACACAGTATGTTGTGAGTTACTTTCCTACCCTACTGTATCCTACCTCTACATCTATCCTACTCCTACCCTAAACCTTCCTTTACCTCTACTCTAAGTGTATCCTACTCTACTCTTACTGCTAATAATATATATACTACTACTACTATTAATTATACTATTAATGCTACTACTACTATTAATTATACTATTAATGCTACTACTACTACAACTACTACGTGGGCGGGACTTTAAAATTGTTAGCGATGGATCAGTGACAAGACGCTTGAATCGCTTTATATTATTTTGTTTATTTGATTTATTTATTTATTACTAAATAACTATACATTGGAATTCGAAATAGTACCGATGAACAATTATCTTAAATTATAATAAAGGTAGTTTTTAGAATAACAAAAAATGAAGTCCTTAACTTATTTCATTTAAATACTTAATGACAAGTGTGTGAAGTTGGCAGAGCATTAGACGTTAGACATTAGACATTCAAAAAAATGAATGTCTAATTAGACATTCGATTAGACATTCGCACATTTTTATTATAGAATGTCAAATTAGACATTAGACATTCGATTAGACATTCGAAGAAAGATTCGCAAATTTAAAATATCGAATGTCTAATTAGACATTAGACATTCGATTAGACATTCGCAAATGAAGAGATTTAGGTACCAAATTTGTCTGAGGTCATTGTACATGCAAAAAACGAATGTCTAATTGGTCAGTTAGACATTAGACATTTGATTAGACATTCGCAAATTAAGAGATTTTAGGTACCAAATTTGTCGGAGGTCATTGTACATCCAAAAAACGAATGTCTAATTGGTCAGTTAGACATTAGACATTCGATTAGACATTCGCAAATTACCATACTTGGGTTCCAAATTCGTGGAAGATCAATGTACATTAAAAAAACGAATGTCTAATTGGTCAGTTAGACATTAGACATTCGACTAGACATTCGCAAATTACTAAACTTGGGTTCCAAATTCGTGGAAGATCAATGTACATTAAAAAAACGAATGTCTAATTGGTCAGTTAGACATTAGACATTCGACTAGACATTCGCAAATTACTAAACTTAGGTTCCAAATTCGTCGCAGATCAATGTTCATTAAAAAAACGAATGTCTAATTGGTCAATTAGACATTAGACATTCGATTAGACATTCGCAAATGTAGAGATTTAGGTACCAAATTTGTCTGAGGTCATTATACATAAAAAAACGAATGTCTAATTGGTCAGTTAGACATTAGACATTCGATTAGACATTCGCAAATTAAGTGTCGCCTGAGGTTGTTGTTTAGGAAAGGGTTAAATTGCTGTTGGGTCACCGTGAAGTGTCAGCGGTCGCGGCACATTTCCTAGGTAATGATTGCAGTGAAGTGTCACAGTCTAAGTCAATTCCCTAAGTCTCCATCAGTATCGGTCACCACCAATCAGCTAGCTTCAGTCTCAGTCACCTTCGTCTCGGTCACCATCAGTTCCAGTTACCTTTCCTTAGTCACCTTCCCTAAGTATACAGCAGGCTCAATCAACTCACCATCAGTCAGCTTCAGTCTCAGCAGTCTCAGTCAATATCAGTCACCTTCTCTAAGTCTCCATCAGTCACAGTCACCTTCGTCTAAGTCATCATCAGTCACAGTCACCTTCGTCTAAGTCATCATCAGTCACCTTCTATAAGTCCCCATCAGTCACAGTCACCTTCTCTAAGTCTCCATCACCTTCCCTAAGTCTAAGTCTCAGTCATCTGTCAGCTTCAGTAATCTCAGTCACCTTCTCTAAGTCTCCATCAGTCACAGTCACCTTCGTCTCAGTCAGCTTCCCTAAGTCTCCATCAGTCACAGTCACCTTCCCTAAGTATCCATCAGTAACCTTCTCTAAGTCTCAGTAACCTTCTCTAAGTCTCAGTCACCTTCCCTAAGTCCCAATCAGCCACAGTCACCTTCTCTAAGTCTGCATCACCTTCCCTAAGTCTAAGTCTCAGTCTCAGTCTCAGTCTCAGTGACCATCAGTCACCTTCCCTAAGTCTCCATCAGTCATCTTCTCTAAGTCACCATCAGTCACAGTCACCTTCCCTAAGACACAGTTACCTTTCGTAAGCCTCCATCAGTCACCTTCTCTAAGTCTCCATCAGTCACAGTTACCTTCCCTAAGTCTCCATCACCTTCCCTTAGTCTCCATCAGTCACCTTCTCTAAGTCACCATCAGTCACAGTCACCTTCAGTCACCTTCTCTAAGTCTCCATCAGTCACAGTCACCTTCTCTAAGACTCCATCAGTCACCTTCAGTCACCTTCCCTAAGTCTCAGTCACGATCAGTCACGAGCAGTCACCTTCCCTAAGTCTCAGTCACCATCCCTAAGTCTCAATCACCATCAGTCACATTCCCTAAGTCACAGTCACAATCAGTAAGCCTCAGTAATCCTCCTTAAGTATCAGTAACCCTCAGTAACCCTCCTTAAGTATCAATCACCATCAGTCTCAGTCACATACAGTGTCATCCCTGATATACGTTAGACAAATGTCAGAAACAATTTTGACCTAGCTGGGACTCGAACCCACGTCACATTGACGTTCATTAACAAACGGCTGCTCTACCAACTGAGCTACCGAGCTTCATACAAATACATGTCATTACAAGATATATATGTATTCAAAGGTAATTACCGGGTCAATATTACGCAGTAAAATTTAAAATATGTTTTATGTAATCATCGACAAAAAGTGGTATCTCAGCATAATTATTCAAGTCTTCGTGTTGAAATTTTAAACATTTTAAATTGTTACTAAATACATATTAATAAACAGGTTTACTCATCAATCTGCAACTTATTAATACGTAAACGCAAGTCTTTAAAACAACACCGTCGTCGTAGCCTAGTGGCTAAGCACGAAGCACTTCAAACCTAAAAGTTCATTGGTTCGATTTTTATGCTAGGCGTTCATTTTTGTCGGTCCGTTTTTTTTTCTAAATTAGATTTGTATATAATACATATATGTCTTATTTTCCTTTCAGACAATTATATTTAGTAGATCATAAGATTCCTTTTCATCTTTAAATGTTCTCAATTCTAGTGCAACGACAATGTACGTGTAATCTTGCCCTAAATGTTACAACGTATCACACACACACACACGCACTTTTTTAGAAGATTAGGTGAATTACATAAATCAGTGATTTACTTATTATGCATTCTCTTAATGTTGAATATTTTGTCTCCAGAGTAGCTAAAAAAATTCTCTATAAATAAAAGTATAATAATATAAAAGAATTGTGGCTAAAGGACAAATTGTTCATTATAATATGATACGGTTTAATTGATACAACTTGTTTCCAGATGGTAACCAGGTGTCAGGTGGTGACATACCGACGATAGTACCAGATGTGATGTTTGGTTTGACATGTACACAGAAACACCAGTATCTTTCAATTAAATTTCAGTTCAAAGGAGTCAAAGTTTACTGCTTTTGATGTTAACTTTCAACTGTTTTTTAAAAACCCTTTACACTTAACCACTCTAATTGACAATTGATGTAACCCTTTCTTACCAAAACGGTAAAGCGCATAAATCAAAATGTCTTCTTTTAACGTTTCCCATAATCTGCAGCAAACGACTTTTGAAAACAAGCATTATCTCTTTTTGCAACAAAGTTTTCAAATGATTTCAGTAATTGATCCTTCATGTATTGAGGTTTTCTTAATGTGTTCAAAGCCGTCTGCTGCAATTTTGTTGCATCTGGGAAAGGGATAAGAAAGGGTTAAGACAGTATTGCACAATTCGAACACATATAATTAGTGGCAGATGACTTTAAAATATGAAATATTTAATTGTAAATTATATTTTCAGACTAAGACTAGAGCCCCAAAAAAGAAAAGAATCGTGATTTGTCTCCCCCGAAAACTATTTTGGAAAAAAAAGACCTCTATAGAAACAGTGAAAACATCAAATTTACTCAATTACGTTACAGAGCTGCTGAAGGTGTCGTTATTGATAAACAATTACCATCGAGAAATTAACAAATTGATATAAGCTTTATGAATTTATCCCAAACAATTTGCAAACTACGTGTTTTAAGTTGGTCTTGTATCCGATATTATTCATTGTTTTAACATATATCTAAAGAATTTATTCATAAACCAGTTGTTGGGACATTCATTAAATGGATTAACTTGTATTATATTATTATATAAAGCAGAATTTCTTGCAATGTTGTCAGAGTGATCTATGGAAATAAATTGATATGTATGTGAAACACGAGTTTTTTTGTATGTTTATCCGAGAAGAGTTATACTCCAAATGAGAGGTAATTAAAATTCCACAGATGGAAGAAATGTATTGATGACTAATTAGGTAATAACTGTGAAACATTTTTCACAAGCAATGGGCCCTTTTATAATGGAAAGGTGTGAAAACATTTACTCTCTGTCAACTTCTAATTAACAAATTTATCTCAAACAGTTAAACAAAGTATAGGGGTAGTTGGCCACAATCATGTAAATATGTGAAAACACATACTCTCTGTCAACTTCTCATTATCCTGCCCCACAATCAACGAATCTGCAGCAGACGACTTTGAAAATATCTATAAAAGATAGTATGATTATTGAAATCAGTGTTGCAAAAGGAGAAATTGTTTATTATGAGTAATTTCTCCTTGTGCCACAATTATTTCGAAAGGCGTATTTAAGTGGGAAATTATGTCAAACCGGAAATGTAATTAAATAAATAGGGCCTTTGAATTGACATAAACGACATAGACATGTACACCATACAATATTGGTTAATCATTTATTAAAACAAAACCTCGATGAGTCGCATTGATGCTTGCAAAATCGTTGGAATGCCGAGTATGATGGTAATAAAAAAAAGAACAGTAAAAGGGTAACATCCCATTTCATCTAATCCCATTTCGTCTACGGTTTGCTACCAAAACAACAACAACGAAAAAAAAATTATATAGTCGTATTTGAACAATCGGTTGGATATTTCTGCAAAGGCAATTTACTCACTTCCGTTAAACCGCCATATATATATATAGTTCCATCAGTGATGCAGGCACACGATTAATAATGATAATGTTAGTGCTACTTTGATACCGGATTGGTACTAATATTTGAGATTTATCGAGAAAATATCTAAATAGAGTTAAACTATTTACATATTATCTTTCTTCATGTTTGGGCAGATAATAAATATCATCGGGCGTCTTGGGTACGCTATGCAGAGTATCATGATACTCCTGTGCCTCGTTTTATTTTTACTGTAGTCAACCGTAACCTTTTGACCTTTAACCTGATTCGGCAGGAGTTGGTTGTACTCTGATTATCTTCGTCATGATTTGGCAGATAATAAATATCATTGCGCGTTCTGCCTTGCAAATAACGACAACTCTGGTGATACTCAAATCTGGAAATTCCAAAAGGTTCTATAAATAGCTCGCGAGACCAAAAACCAGAAAAGCTTGTAAATCTCAATATTATAAACGCTTTATTTTGTACTTGTTTAAATATATGAAAGCGTCTAGATAATAAGACTGGTTTACAAAGGTTTAAAGGACACACGATGGCAGTGTGTACACACGTTATGTATACACGTCTGCACGTTCTAGAGTCAATTAGCAATCAATGCTGACAGTGTAGCCTAATTGAGTTTGAAGATCTAGCATTATAATATATGCCTATATTTTCATAAATTAAACAGTTTGGCAAATAGTGAAATTGTGCTTTTGGAGCATGTTTTGTGTTTGTTTTTGCACTCACATTATTCGAAGCAGTTTAACAACCTCAGAGACATATAAATACACTGTGACAACCCTCAATCATGCAATGTGAAGGGACTAAATTGAACAGACCTGTTTAATATCGGACATAATTGAAACAAACACCAAACTAATGGATACTGTTTTCTCTCCTTTCTTTAGTCATTTCTAAAGTGTAAAATATATTTTATCTTAATATGGCCTAACGACCTGGTGATAAACATGTGATTACCCAAACAATTTAGATTACAAATAGTCATTCTAATGAGCTAAAACGGTAGTCTATCGAATACCAACTAGATTTTTCATAACTTTGGAATGGCCTAATTTTGAACACATCATGACCAATTTCAGAACGTAACTAAATAATCACCAAGACAACATTCTGGCAAACTAACATTATTCTACTGTCAAAAGATACAGGGTTGATACATTCTCAAATATACCCGCACCAGAGTCATCGCAAGCCCTACACCGATATACTGCTTGTTACTTTGCAGGATTTTCCATACGATCGCCACTACAGTGCCATTGGCGCTTTGATTTTAATTAGCGTGTTAGCAACGTCTGTCTCATTAATCTAAGTGTAGACGAAATGGGAGGAAGTGCAAAAAGTGTAGACAAAATTGGATTAGACGAAATGGGCATAAACCAGTAGAAGCTGTGTTTATATGTCTCTGCGGTCCCTAGACATAACGTTGAACAGTAGATGTTTACAAGTAATGGTGTATTTGTTCTCGTATTCCATTATTAAACTACCAAAGATAAGTAAATCAATATTGACGGATCAACAGACATATAACTAGTATTTTTTGTGGAACAAATAAGACTTCGCTTAGAATTCAGGGTATTAATTGTATGGGTGCCAGTCTAGCCATATCTCTCGTTAAAGCAACGCGAGATAACGCAGATGATTGCGAGCTCGGCAGACATAGACTATTGATTTTTACATGCATTAATTGTGTTCCTTTCTTCATCTCTCGCTCATATTTCAATCTTTGAGGACTCGTGAAGTAGTCATAACGGTCTCAAGCAAATAAACGTGGTTCACTCATAAGGTATTTTAGACATTTTCGATTTTAAACTTAATAATAGCAGAGCTCTAGATAAAAAGAGTATTTCATATCGGCAAATCCTTATATGACAATCAAAACCTATGTTATGGGTACTCAAAAGAATCGTCTCATTGAGACGATTCTTTTGAGTACCCACAACATAGGATTTACATGCGTTGTAATAGAGATATTAAATACCAGTTTACTCCTCATTATCTACAGCTCTGTCATATAGGCCTTCGTATTTAGTTCAAACTGTGTAACGAGATTATCTCTGTGTGAAGGAGAAAACACATTCATAGACTCTAGGCGTCCTAGATAAAAAGTTCGTATACATTGTGATTATAAATCTGGACTTGCATTATTGATGAGGTAGGATTTATTATCAGTTTGTTTCCATTTTTGTTTTTTGTGGTATGTGTTATGCAAACTACATTTGAAATTTTCAACTTTGCGCCTGTGTAAAACAGCAAGTTTTAATTTCAAGGACAGTTTGGTATGGAAAGATTTCCAATATTAGCGGGTGTGGTGTATATGCCTACATATTCAATGTGTCTGAGTAAGACGATGGGCTCTGTATAACCATCCAGAAGTCCAGATAAGGAGGGGTATTCAGCTCTTCTTCCCACAATTTCTCTCTTATTTTTAGTGCAAACCCTATGGTGTGGGTACTCAAAAGAATCATCTCAATGAGACGATTCTTTTGAATACCCACAACATTGGGTTAGATGGTCAAATAAGGATTTGAGAACATGCACAATGCCCCTTATCTATCTAGCTCTGACCATCATTTTAAAATATATCTGAAAATACAGTTCAGTACATGACAGCATGAACAACTAAATGGCTAAAGGACTTCCGAGTTTTCGGCTCAATTTTGAAAATGTTATATCATATTTATAAATGAGTGGCGCTCTGCGAAAACCAACTGTTAGGCATTGTCGTTCAGTGAATATCGAGGGCTTGGCGTGAAACGGTTGTAACTAAAATTGGTATTTTTATACCAAGGTTAATCACCTCACCATAAAGTCTTTATAAGCGTTAAATCATTGTTTTCTCGGTAAACAATGGAAATTTAGGTGCCATTGCTCGTTCTGAGCAATGGCACCTAAATTTGCATTGTTTACAAAGGGGTCAAAATTGCCCCTAAACCAAGGTTTTCAAAATAGGTTTTTAATTACAACCGTGTCACGCCAAGCCCTCGATATGCATAAGCGTAGTCTGGTCTTGCCCTATTCTGCTCGCTAATTAGTCATAGAAGGTTTAACAAAACTTCTATAATGCAATAATTATTTGGATCATGTAGCATTGATGCTACGACACGTGTTGTTGTTTTTCAAACGTGAACTAAGACGTTAAACTTTTCCCGTTTTCAACAAATATTAGGCAGACAACTTTGAAAACATGCAGGCATTGAATAATATAGAAAATCTCTATGAATTTAAACACTGCTATTGAATAAACGTGATTACATCGTGGTAAAATGACAGATTGTTCATTATGAGCACGTTTTTTTCTTTTGCCACGACATTTTCAAAACTAGTCTGCTCTAGATGTGTCAAAATGTGTCTGCAAGGTAGAAATAGTAAATGTTGGTACACTCGAATACCAGTAAGAGTGGGGAACATTACCCTTGTCGGCACGAGACTCCACTTAGATAGAGATACAACCTTCGATAAATACATGGGTACAAATGTATGGCCATCATAAATCCGTACATGCCTTTTATAGATTTTAAACCTATATCTAAAGTGGTACACATGGCTCTCCCTCCAAATGGGGCTCTGGATTGTGGGACTGGCATTATGACTGACTTGCTGGTATCATGATACAAGGAGCAGTAGTACTAGTAGTACTGGTGACTTACCAGGAAACGCCGTGATATAACTGACAATTGTTGAAAGCGGCGCTAAACAACATGCAAACAAATACACTTATATTGTGTAAGGCATTCACACGGTATATGCTGATCTAAAAACAACACTAAGTAGGAAACAATCAGAAACATGGTACATATGCGAATGTGTAATATAGCTTAGCGCGTATTCTAATAAGTTGTCATTTTTTTTTTCGTTTACAGACATGGCGTTTAATTTCACAGGAAAAAAGGTACTTGTTACAGGAGCTGGTCGCGGAATTGGAAAAGCATTGACATTGGCCTTAGCGAAGGCTGGATGCCACGTTTTTGCTGTAAGTCGTACAGAATCAACGCTAACCAAGCTGAAAGAGGAATGTCCGTCCATCACGCCTATCGTGTTGGACATATCAAACTGGGACGAGACACGGACAACCTTAGACAGCTTGGGCGCTATGGACGGCATTGTTAATAACGCTGCGGCACTGTGCACATCTCCAGGACCGTCTGCCCTGACTGTAGGTAAGGACGAGATTGATAGACATGTCAATACAAATCTATTGGCTGCAATTAGTATAATACAGCTATTTGCGAAGAAAATGGTTGATAATGGCATTAAAGGATCCATTGTGAATGTGTCCAGTGTTTGCTCGAAGCAAGCTTATGGCGGAGAGTTACCCTACAGCGTTACCAAGGCAGGGTTGGACATGGTATCCAAGCAGTTTGCACTTGAACTTGGACCACATGGTATCAGGGTCAATTCTGTAAACCCGACATTGGTGATGACCGATAACGTCAAACAGCTGATAGCAGAAGGAATAAAGTATGATGAAATATTCCTGAAGAGAACACCGATGGGTCGCTTACCGGAAACGAGTGAAATAGTAGGACCTATTTTGTATTATTTGAGTGAATATTCCTCAGCGGTCACCGGTACTACTCACAACATTGACTGTGGACTCCTTTCGAATATGTCGATCTAGCATGAATTTTTCCAACTGACAAATGTCAAAACTTTCTTTTACTATTGTGAATAACTATAAACGGTAATTATGTAGTTTCTGTATTGACTATATATTTGGAATGTTTTTCTTAGTTTTACTATTGTATCATGGGGTGACCTAGACTTTTTTGCTGCATTAACATTAAGGTAGTAGTAGCGTAGTGAAAACCTGCACTTGAAACTCTTCAATTTTAATTCTTTAGCCTATGTTGTTAAGCGCAGGACTTCAAATATTTTGAGGGTTTCAAGGTAGTGGTTCGAATCCCTCCAGAAGCACAGTTTTTTTTTCTTCTTCTTCTTTGTTTTCATTAGCTAACACTTTTTACAGAAGTTTATATTGTACTTTGAATTAAAAAGTAATTAAATATATTTCTATACATAAATATTAGCTTCTTTGAAGATTGTATTACTTGCAGTCAACCCCAGCCGGGTAGCTCAATTGGTAGCGTATCTGACTCGTGATCTGGAGGTCACGGGTTCGATACCCGGTTGCGGCGACATTCTTTCGGGCGATGTTTTCCATTGCCTCTCACCTCTGATCTATGTGAGAAAGTAGTCAGTGGCTTCGAAAGAATGTTGTGTAAGTACTGGTGTGGGAAAGCCAGGAAAACATGGATAGGTGCATTGACCGCCGTGATATGACCAAAGCGGTTGAAAGCGGCGTTAAACTCCAAACAAATACTTGCAGTCACGGCTGAAACAGGTGGTTGGAAATTTCAAACTCTATTCTTTTAAAATGAGACGGTTAAAACATTTTTTTTTTTTTTGGCATAATGTTGCAAAAAGGTTAAAGTTAATTATCAATAAAGAACAGCTCATGAGTATTTCTAGAACTTGTTGATTTTTGCTTTTAAACGTCGATGTACCAATTTTACGCGGTCAAAATAGTATGTTAAAATCGTAATACCATATGACTATTCCAGTACAGTTTGATTATATTTGTTAGTGATGTGATCAATAATGAATTATTTATGAAAGCAAATATATTTCTTGTTACTTTGATACCAAAGTATTACCAAAATGTTGACAAATAAATGAAATAAAGGATTTTTCTTGTCTCTCGGGTGAAGTCGTTTTTATCGAAAATTCTGAAAGGAGGGTAGGGTTATTCAAATTCAAATAAAAATGTTATTTGTGGTTAAACCTCTTTTAAATTTTGTTTTTGAATCCAGGAAATGATACACATTAAGAAATTATCAAGCTGATCATAATTTGAAATGTTGCCCATTAGGCTCCTACTACCTTAATAAAATGAACCGTTTTTGTACAATACGCATATTACATTCATTGGATTACAGAACTGTTTACGGTTAACACTTTTCCACATACAACAAATCTGCAGCAGACGACTTTGTAAACAAAAATAAGGGAAATCTATGTGACTGAATAAAAGCATTGGATAAAGTTGAAAACATTGTAATAAAAGGAGAAAATTCTCAATATGAGCAAGTTCTCCTTTTGCCACAATGTTTTCAAAATTCTTCTGATGCAGAGGCGTCAGAAAGCCTGTACGTGGGAAAGGGGGGAATGTGAATGTTGTACGATTTATTTTTTGAGTTCGAAATAAATAATGTACATTTCTAATCGTGTGTCTAACCTTTGCATGAAATATTGCAAAGTTTCGCATACCATATATAAGAAATAAAAATCATGCTACCATTTCTATAAATTCATTACCGCCTCGGTGGTGTAGTGCTTAGGGCGTCCGCCTCGAGATCAGGAGACCTGGGTTCGATCCCCGATGAAGTTATACCAAATACATTAAAATTGGTAGTAGTGGCTTCCTTTCGGCAAGTTCAGGATTTCGAGGATAGCATACCAACTGATGCGTTGGTGCCAGGTTAAACTTACCAGCAAGATTGGTAAATAACCGGAAGCGCCTTGATGTTACTGAAAAACTGTTGAAACGGCGTAATATACCATTCAAATAAACCATAAGTCATATCTGTGTCTTGTAAGAAACAAGGAATATCTTTAAAAACGATAAACGGCGATCAATATGAGAAAACACTAAGAAATGGAACGTGCGCATTCAAGGCCGAGAATACTTCACATGACTGGAGTTCACGCGAGGCTCCCAAGAGGTGTATAAGTTTTAATTGACGATAAATAAATGAAAACTTATCATGTTTCAAAAACAATTAATATTTTGTTCTTAAATATTATATTTCATACGTTTCAATTATTTTTTTCACTGAAATTTATTAAATTTAAAACAATTAAAGGTTAATTTTAAAATCTTCACCTTATTAGTGCCTCTCGTAGGATCGCAAACTTAACTATGAACCAATCGAAACGCTTAATTTTCCTTTATTTATTCGCATTATTCATTAAATACTACACTTGATTGGTCTACAATCCAGATCGTTTGTTTAACATCTAGGTCAAAACTGAGGTTAAACAGCAAGCGCCGAATGAAAAATTGTAGAAAAAAAGGATTTAGCAAGGTTATGTATTATATCTCGACAGTGTTAATAAACATGCTATACTGATTTATTGATTGATTGATTGGATTGATTGATTGATTGATTGATATATATATATTTAAGGCAGTTTTCAACGTTATTTCGGTTATATCTCGGCAGTCAATTGACTTGACTTGTATTTCCTTGCTTTCTCGTATCGGTACACCACAAAACATTATTTCCGGGTAACTGGCTAAAAACACGGCAGTTAGGCGGCATAAGAAAAGTGGCAAAATGACAACATTTTAAAACTGAATCTTTATAAAAGTGCTTGGATAATTTCAAGATAATTTAGTAGAACTGTTTATTCAGTGACCCTCTATATGTTTTAAGTCTTATTGATTGGTTGAAAGTCATAGAAACCAGGTGGCAACTGAAAAGGGGAAAGTTGAACTTTCATACTTTAACAAATGTTGAAATGTAGTCCAATATTTATAAACTAGACCACATTCGAAATATGATATCAACTAAACAGTTAAATCTCATTGAAATTGTTGTATAATTTAAACTTAATTTCGAACATAAACTGAGCCCTACAACATGTTAATTTATTTTAATTCTTTCCTTCCTTTTTTATAATGAAAATAACAAAACTACTCATGTTTTAAAATTATATTATGATGAGCGCCCTTGTGTCAATGATCCATAACAATATGCAGATCGGAAGCAATATGCCTTTAGGGAATTAAATGACACATTTAATATTGTCAAGGACGAAATAATTTTGTACGAAAGACCCGATTCTTTCTTATTCGCAGAGGTGTCGTTCTTGAAACTCTCTTTATAGGCAGAGAGTGTTCGTTCAAAGTAATTTTTCTATTAAAACTAGTTTTTATCTCGGTTTGTTCTTTTCTTCATTTGTTTCGAACCAAATAAACATTTTAAATCACCTACGATTTACTATTTGTAAGTGAGTGTAAAGAGACGGCTCTCTGCAAAGGAGATTGATCTACGCAGTTGGTATTCGCGAGTCACGCTTCAAGCAGGTGCGCGTATGTAAACAAATTAGACTGCGACGTAAAGGTTTGTAGTTATCGCCTTTTGAGTACATGTAGTATATAGTGTAAAAATAAAGTATACCAGTCTAGCTAATAGGGACTGTTTTATCTTCGTAAATAAAACAACAAAACATAAATGCGAGTCAAAATAAAGAAACTGAAAATACCTAAAACATCGGAATATTTATTTCATTTTAGATGTGTCATTACTTGGTGTTTTTAAACAAACACAATTGTAATATGTTCAAGACATCTAAATGTGTTTCTTTCTAATAATAATCCCTCCTCCCATGTGATTTCCGAAAACCTATTAAAAATAGAAGTCGCGGGCTTCTGCCCGGCGACTAATTATGTTGTAACAAGTTTGTTTACAGTATTCCTTAACCTTGACCACATAGACTAAATATACAGCAAACAACATTGAACTAAGGCATAACTATTGACCTGAATTAATAAAAATATGATTTTGAATAGTGATGAAAACATTGTGGAAAAAGACAAACTTGTTGATTATCGTTTATCTGTTAAGGTTAGTCAAATGTGTCTAAAAGGGGCAAAGGTTAAAATAATAACTGTAGACAAATGTTTTCGTTATCTAGGTTATAAAAACAAATTGATTCATGTTTCAAAGCATTGTTTGAAAAGGAGGAATTGCTAATTGTCAGCAATTGCTCCGTCTGCAAATATAATTTCAACATTTGTTTGTAACCAGAGACATATAAACACAGAGATAAGCAACACGATTGCCAATGCCTTACGAAGAACAAAATACTTCAAACGGCGAGCGGGTCAAGCCACGTGATCAAACCACGTGTTCAAACCACGTGATCATTACAGTGGACTCTGAAAATGAGGTGCCATATTTATTTTGTTGTGAAAAGAAGCGAGCGGTGGAAAATTGTTTTTTACACATCCAGGAAACTAAATAAGGTAAATTGTTTGATAATTATTTATGTTTTTGATATTTATTAATGCATATGTATAGGAGAAGTATATGGAAAACTTGTTTTAAAAAACTTCTTTGCAAATATTGTGAAGCTCCATATTATGACAGTATTGACACCCATTTGTTTATGTTATATTCACAGCGAAGAAATAATATTTTCGGGTTCCTATTTTAGGTCTTTAAGACTTACATAGGAAACTTTTGATGGTTGATTTTGTTAACATTGTTTATCATTTATTTGAAAGCTTTATCAAATTGATGTTGAAAGTGAAAGTACAGATTATACTGATTTGGAATATTGTCTTGCCACTGAAAGAGTTAACACTCAAGCTGCAGATGTATGGTGTATACGAAGTCGGCTCTCTGAATGTACTAGGAAATGTTGTATCGTTACAGCTTGTGAGATTTGAAGGGGAGGGTTACTCACATTTACCAGAGCAATATATCGTCATCCTTCGATTCGATAGCTTAGAATTGGCCAGACGATGGACAGAGAGCAGCACCAAATTCAAGCAGAAGGACTTCCCAGGCCCAGCAGACGAAGTTGAAATGTTTGCTGTTCCAGTTCAGTATATACCTGTTGATGGTGAGCATAATCATTTAGTTTATAATTGCTTTAATGGGGGTGTTACGCCGTTTTCAACATTATTACAGTTATATCACGCCGACATTTCACTTATTCATGATCCCTTGGTAAACAAACCCGTACTAGGCTAGGAAACGCCCGGTTTCAAATCCCCGACGCTAACCACTCGGTCGCGACGGATTCCTCCAATCAACCACGGTGGATTCCTACAATCAACCACGGTGGATTCCTACAATCAACCACGGCGGATTCCTACAATCAACCACGGCGGATTTCTACACTCAACCACGGCGGATTATTCCACTCAACCACGGCGGATTCCCCCACTCAACCGCGGCGGATTCCTCCACTCAACCAAGGCGGATTCCTCCACTCAACCACGGCGGATTCCTCCACTCAACCACGGCGGATTCTTCCACTCAACCGCGGCGGATTCCTCTACTCAACCACGGCGGATTCCCCCACTCAACCATGGCGGATTCTTCCACTCAACCGCGGCGGATTCCTCTACTCAACCACGGCGGATTCTTCCACGCAACCACGGCGGATTCCTACACTCAACCACGGCGGATTCTTCCACGCAACCACGGCGGATTCCTCTACTCAACCACGGCGGATTCCCCCACTCAACCATGGCGGATTCTTCCACTCAACCACGGCGGATTCTTCCACTCAACCACGGCGGATTCTTCCACGCAACCACGGCGGATTCCTACACTCAACCACGGCGGATTCTTCTACTCAACCACGGCGGATTCCCCCACTCAACCAAGGCGGATTCCCCCACTCAACCATGGCGGATTCCCCCACTCAACCACGGCGGATTCCCCCACTCAACCACGGCGGATTCTTACACTCAACCACGACGGATTCCTCCACTCAACCACGGCGGATTCCTCCACTCAACCACGGCGGATTCCCCCACTCAACCATGGCGGATTCCTCCACTCACCCACGGCGGATTCCCCCACTCAACCACGGCGGATTCCCCCATTCAACCATGACGGATTCCTACACTCAACCAAGGCGGATTCCTCTACTCAACCACGGCGGATTCCTCTACTCAACCACGGCGGATTCCCCCACTCAACCACGGCGGATTCATCCATTCAACCACGGCGGATTCATCCACTCAACCACGGCAGATTCCTACACTTAACCACGGCGGATTCCTCCACTCAACCACGGCGGATTCCTCCACTTAACCACGGCGGATTCCTCCACTCAACCATGGCATATTCCTACACTTAACCACGGCGGATTCCTCCACTCAACCACGGCGGATTCCTCCACTCAACCAGGGCGGATTCATCCACTCAACCATGGCATATTCCTACACTTAACCACGGCGGATTCCTCCACTCAACCACGGCGGATTCCTCCACTCAACCAAGGCGGATTCATCCACTCAACCACGGCAGATTCCTACACTCAACCAATGCGGATTCCTCCACTCAACCACGGCGGATTCCTCCACTTAACCACGGCGGATTCCTCCACTCAACCATGGCATATTCCTACACTTAACCACGGCGGATTCCTCCACTCAACCACGGCGGATTCCTCCACTCAACCAAGGCGGATTCCTCCACTCAACCAAGGCGGATTCCTACACTCAACCAAGGCGGATTCCTACACTCAACCACGGCGGATTCCTACACTCAACCAAGGCGGATTCCCCCACTCAACCACGGCGGATTCCTCCACTCAACCACGGCGGATTCCTCCACTCAACCAAGGCGGATTCCTCCACTCAACCACGGCGGATTCCTCCACTCAACCACGGCGGATTCCCCCACTCAACCAAGGCGGATTCCTCCACTCAACCAAGGCGGATTCCTACACTCAACCAAGGCGGATTCCTCCACTCAACCAAGGCGGATTCCTACACTCAACCAAGGCATATTCCTACACTCAACCAAGGCATATTCCTACACTCAACCAAGGCGGATTCCTACACTCAACCAAGGCGGATTCCTCCACTCAACCAAGGCGGATTCCTCCACTCAACCACGGCGGATTCCCCCACTCAACCAAGGCGGATTCCCCCACTCAACCAAGGCGGATTCCTCCACTCAACCACGGCGGATTCCTCCACTCAACCACGGCGGATTCCTACACTCAACCAAGGCGGATTCCTACACTCAACCAAGGCGGATTCCTCCACTCAACCAAGGCGGATTCCTCCACTCAACCAAGGCGGATTCCTCCACTCAACCAAGGCGGATTCCTCCACTCAACCAAGGCGGATTCCTCCACTCAACCAAGGCGGATTCCTCCACTCAACCAAGGCGGATTCCTCCACTCAACCAAGGCGGATTCCTACACTCAACCACGGCGGATTCCTACACTCAACCAAGGCGGATTCCTCCACTCAACCACGGCGGATTCCTCCACTCAACCAAGCGGATTCCTCCACTCAACCACGGCGGATTCCTCCACTCAACCAAGCGGATTCCTCCACTCAACCAAGGCGGATTCCTACACTCAACCAAGGCGGATTCCTACACTCAACCAAGGCGGATTCCTACACTCAACCAAGGCGGATTCCTCCACTCAACCACGGCGGATTCCTCCACTCAACCAAGGCGGATTCCTCCACTCAACCAAGGCGGATTCCTCCACTCAACCAAGGCGGATTCCTACACTCAACCAAGGCGGATTCCTCCACTCAACCAAGGCGGATTCCTCCACTCAACCAAGGCGGATTCCTCCACTCAACCAAGGCGGATTCCTCCACTCAACCAAGGCGGATTCCTCCACTCAACCACGGCGGATTCCTCCACTCAACCAAGGCATATTCCTACACTCAACCACGGCGGATTCCTACACTCAACCAAGGCGGATTCCTCCACTCAACCAAGGCGGATTCCTCCACTCAACCAAGGCGGATTCCTACACTCAACCACGGCGGATTCCTCCACTCAACCAAGGCGGATTCCTACACTCAACCAAGGCGGATTCCTACACTCAACCAAGGCGGATTCCTCCACTCAACCAAGGCGGATTCCTCCACTCAACCAAGGCGGATTCCTACACTCAACCAAGGCGGATTCTTACACTCAACCAAGGCGGATTCCTCCACTCAACCAAGGCGGATTCCTCCACTCAACCAAGGCGGGCGGATTCCTACACTCAACCAAGGCGGATTCCTACACTCAACCAAGGCGGATTCCTACACTCAACCAAGGCGGATTCTTACACTCAACCAAGGCGGATTCCTCCACTCAACCAAGGCGGATTCCTACACTCAACCAAGGCGGATTCCTACACTCAACCAAGGCGGATTCCTCCACTCAACCACGGCGGATTCCTACACTCAACCAAGGCGGATTCCTACACTCAACCAAGGCGGATTCCTCCACTCAACCACGGCGGATTCCTACACTCAACCAAGGCGGATTCCTACACTCAACCAAGGCGGATTCCTCCACTCAACCACGGCGGATTCCTACACTCAACCAAGGCGGATTCCTCCACTCAACCAAGGCGGATTCCTCCACTCAACCACGGCGGATTCCTACACTTAACCACGGCGGATTCCTACACTCAACCAAGGCGGATTCCTACACTCAACCAAGGCGGATTCCTACACTCAACCAAGGCGGATTCCTACACTCAACCAAGGCGGATTCCTACACTCAACCAAGGCGGATTCCTCCACTCAACCAAGGCGGATTCCTCCACTCAACCACGGCGGATTCCTACACTCAACCAAGGCGGATTCCTCCACTCAACCAAGGCGGATTCCTACACTCAACCAAGGCGGATTCCTACACTCAACCAAGGCGGATTCCTCCACTCAACCAAGGCGGATTCCTCCACTCAACCAAGGCGGATTCCTCCACTCAACCAAGGCGGATTCCTCCACTCAACCAAGGCGGATTCCTCCACTCAACCACGGCGGATTCCTACACTCAACCAAGGCGGATTCCTCCACTCAACCACGGCGGATTCCTACACTCAACCAAGGCGGATTCCTACACTCAACCACGACGGATTCCTACACTCAACCAAGGCGGATTCCTACACTCAACCAAGGCGGATTCCTACACTCAACCAAGGCGGATTCCTACACTCAACCACGACGGATTCCTCCACTCAACCAAGGCGGATTCCTCCACTCAACCACGGCGGATTCCTCCACTCAACCACGGCGGATTCCTCCACTCAACCACGGCGGATTCCTCCACTCAACCAAGGCGGATTCCTACACTCAACCACGGGGGATTCCTACACTCAACCACGGCGATTTCTTCCACTCAACCACGGGGGATTCATCCACTTAACCACGACGGATTCCTCCACTCAACCACGGCGGATTCTTCCACTCACCCACGGCGGATTCCAGCATATATTCGAAGACCTCAGTAAATTCAGAATGACCAATTCATTGTCACTTTAGTTAACCGTTTTCCACATACAGCAAATATGCAACAGAAAATAAGATTTGCAAAAGTATGGCTTATATAAATGAAAGTATATTTATTAAATAATGATGAAAACATTGTGACAAACGGAGATATTTCTGCCATAAACAATTTCTCCTTTTGACACAATGTTTTCAAATGTCGTTTGCTACTGATTCGTCAATATGCGTCTGAAAGTGGGAAAGACTTGATACACGCAGACACTATTCAAGTCACGACTAGGACCATGTGTGATACTTAATTATTCACGAACAATCTCAATTAATCGGTTTACCTTTCCTTTGTTTAAACATGTGACACGTATATAAGAGCCGTTCCATGAGAAAAAACAACAGTATGGACTCTGCGTAATGTATCGCTCCAGATCAGCCTGCGCAGTCCGCGCAGGCTAATCCGGGCCGACACATTCCGTCTTAGGGGGGGGTAGAGGTATAGAGTAATGGTTTCTGAAACAGAAAATCCACAGGATGCGAAAAGTGTGTGTCCGGGTTAGCCTGCGCGGCATGCTTAGTCTGATCCGGGTCGATATTTTACGCAGAGTCCACACTGTTGGTTTTGTCGCGGGACGGCTCATATGTTATCTGCAATGGAAAACTATCACGCATGTTGTTGGTAACGAGGATAACGTTAACCGTTCATGATTTAACCCTTTACCTCATACGACAATTCTGCAGCAGACGACGTTGAACATATTTTGACAAAAAATAGAAAATCTCTAGAATTGAATGGATAACCTATGACTGAAAGTGGAAAACATTGTGGCAAAAGGAGAAATTGCTCGTTCTGAGCAATTTCTTCTTTTGTCACTATGTTTTCAAAAAGCCGTCTGCTGCAGAGGCGTCAGAAAGCGTCTATATGAGGGAAAGGGTTAATTAACCATGCTGAAAATCCCGATCAGTTTCATATTCGAGGTAGTCCAGTCGGTAGCGACGCGGGCTGTCAATCCAGGGGTTGTGAGTTCGAATCCCAGCTCGGCCAACATTCATTCCGACGTTTGACAAAAAAGTAATCGTGACCTGCGTCATTCGTCTTTCACAAATGGGCTGTTTAACAGTCTATGTGGAAAAGCAGCCAGTTGCTTGGAAAGTATGTTGTGGGGTGTACTGGAGTGGGAAAACCAGGAAACGCATGAGTAGGTGAACTGGCTGGTCGCCGTGATATGACTGAAAAATAGTTGAAAACGGCGTTAAACCCCAATCAATCAATCAATCAATCATATTCGAGGGGCATATGGGTTAACATTTTAAATACGAATAAGAAACCGATGCTGGGTGAAGATGCTAGTATTTAGTTCCCATTTAATCATTTGCTACACTCAACAAAACTGCACAAACTACGTTGGAAGTTTCTATGGTAAATATGAAATGCATCTATAAATGAAAGTGTAGTTATTGAAAATATATAAAAAAAAACCAACAACATTGTAGCAATAGGAGGAATTACTTATCATGAGCATTAACACTGTTTTCAAAGGTCGCTTGCAGCAGATGCTTATGTATTGCACGAAAGGATACATTAGGTATGATTTCAGTGATTCCTTTATCATAAATATTAAATACCAAAACACGATGTACGTGCATTAATAAATATGCTACATGATATGAGCCGTCCCGCGAGAAAGTGGACTCTGCGTAAAGTATCGACCCGGATCAGCCTAAGCATGCCATAGACACTTTTCGCCTCCTGTGGATTTTCTGTTTCAGGAATCATTACTCTATACCTCTGTCCCACTGAGACGGAATGTGTCGGCCCGGATCATTCTGCGCGGTCTGCGCAGGCTGATCTGGGTCGATACATTACCAGATGCCATTATGTTGATTTTCTCGCGGGACAGCTCTTATATTATCGTCTGCTTTGAAAACTCATGAATGACAAGAGCATTACATAAGTAGATATCATTGCTCATCTGATTTATGAAATTCCGAAATAACAAGAATTCCACCAGTTTTTGGCCTGGGGCTTTAACCCCTGGTCATAGTAGTTATATACCTGAGTTGGCAGCCTGCCAATTGCTGTTAGCACCAAACAACGCATGAGAAACTGCGCGAGAAAAATAGTTCATCATGGATTTAACAAAACTGCATTTAAAAGGATAGGATCTCCCTCATAAATATCATGTTAATGTTGTTGGAACATCAGTGACAAACTTAAGGCGTGAGTACTCCAATATAAGCTTAAGAAATGCTTTAGAAATTAATGCGCCGAGAGGTCAAATGTGGACGCTTGTTAACATTATTAACATTCGCGAAGAGGAACGGAAAAAAAGAAAGAAGTCACGTGAAATATACAGTGGCGGATTAACCGGGGGCCGTAGGGCCCGTGCGTAGAAAGATTAATGGTAAACAAAGAAAAAGCGAGACAAAGTGGCGGATTTAGCGGGGCCTATAGGGCCCGTTCCCGACTCCCCATACCCCACGAAAGAAGTCACGTGAAATATACAGTGGCGGATTAACCGGGGGCCGTAGGGCCCGTGCGTCAAAAAAAAAAAAACTTCCAGGAGCCCACAGGCCGTCAGCACGGCAGTGCTTTTATTATGATAAAGCTGTGACCTTTGTAATAAAATCCCAATCTTACTCATTACTTTGGTCATTTTAGTATACAGTCGCCTTATGTTTGTGAATAACTGTTCCAAGTTCCATAGCCATAGCTGGTATAGATAAAACGAATTACATGTTTAGGTTACGACCATGCCTTACTAGTATACAGTTGCTTTAAGATAATAAATACACGTTTCATGTTTCAAAGCCATAGCTTTAATTGTTAAACCAACTAAACCGAGAGTTTAACGTTGACACCAACAAAGACGCCGTCACCGACGACGATTTTAAGTGACGTCAATAGTTTACTCTTTTCCCGTCAAAATATCAGATGAGCTTAAAATGTTACATCTGGAATTTTGAACTTATTATTTAGAAACGGCTTTGAAATCATTTAAAATATAGGAAAATGATATATTTCACATTTTGACATAATTCTCATTTTTTTCACAATGCTTTCTAAATGTAGTCTGCTTCAGACACGCATAAATTCGTATTTGTCAGGAAATGGTTACAGGAGTTGTGGACAACCATTATTTCTTAACTCCGACAGCGCCGAATTGTTTAAAGTTGACTCTGCCATGTTCAATATCGGGTGTGTCCATTTCTAAATTTATGAAAGCTTTGGACTATTTTGGAAACTAAAAGGCAAACAATGCTGATTTCAGGTCAGACAGCTCGTTACGAACTGACTCACCTGAATCTGCATTGTTTGCAAAAAACCTCAATATTGCCCTGTGGCGATGAAAGAGTTAAAGAGTTTATATTCACCAAAGGGTCCATATTTGGTTTCAAGTTTCACGTGAATATATTTCAGAATTGTGCGCTTTCCAGCTGACCGAGATGCACGGATTGATGGTCGACCCACAACAGTTTTCTGACAATTACGTCAAGCACGTAGCCAAAATGATGGACAACAGAGGCATACATCACGGCGTCGTGGCCTCCAATGAAGTCGCCCTACTGCGAAACTGCATGGTCCGGCGAGGGACATTTATTCTGGTTAACTGTGCAAAATCACTCAAAGACTTGAAGGAACATTATTATTCAGGTACGTGTTGCGTTATCAAATACATTTAACCCTTTCAGCGCCGAATTTGTTTAAAGTAGACTCTCCCATGTTCAAACTCGGACGACTCTATTTTCATGTTATAGGATTTTTGAAATATTTTTATAACTCACAGCCAAACAATGCAGATTTCAGGTGAGACAGCTCGTGACGAGCTGACTCACCTGAATCTGTATTGTTTGCAAAAAGCTCAATATTGCCTGTGGCTCTGAAAGAGTTAAGGAGAGGAATTGATATAAGAGGACCAACATTGTGGACTCTGCGTAAAGTATCGACATGGATCAGCCTAAGCATGCCGCGCAGGCTAATCCAGATAGACACTTTTTCGCCTCCTGTTGATTTTCTGTTTCAGGAATCATTATTCTATACAGCTATACCCCTGAGACGGAATGTGTCGGCTCGGACTAGCATGCGCGGACTGCGCTGACTGATTTGGATCGATACATTACGCAAAGACCATAATGTTGGGTTTTCTCGTGGAACGGCTTATGTGTATTTTTAAAACCTTGTTTTCCAATCCAAAATGTACACGAACCTTTATGTTTATATTGTATCAAATTATTAGTATCAATAACAATATTGTTTAACCCTTTCCCTCATATAAACGCTTTCTGACGATTTTGCAGCAGACGGCTTTTTAAAAACATGGCGACAAAAGAAGAAATTGCTCAAAACGAGCAATTTCTCCCTTTGACACCATGTTTTCAAGTCTTTCAATAGTTAATCATTTATTTATAGAGGTCTTCCATATTTTTGTCCACATGTTTTCAAAGTCGTCTGCTGCAGATTTGTCGTATGAGGGAAATTCACTTATGGCGATATCATGGGATGGGGATTGTCTTGTTACATCTGCGTACAGTGGTGCATAACACACGGAATTACTATCACCAGAGTCTTCCATTTCCAGGTGCATGTAGTATTAACCCAGTTGTAGCTTATGACAAGTATAGTACTGTATAGTCCCCATCCTCGGTACCCAGGCTATTCATAAAATATTTGATACCCTGGGCAAATTGGCTGTACAAATCTCGTACTCATGAATCATTTATGAGGTGAAATGCAGCCTTTTGATTGGCATGACACAAACCTTTTTGCGATACTAAAATTACAGTGTTGTTACGGAGGAAATCGTGGCGCATGCTTTACGAAATTTCGCTAGCCAATTTGCCCAGGGTATCATATATTTTATGAATAGCCTGGGTACCGAGGATGGGGACTATACAGTACTATACTTGTCATAAGCTACAACTGGGTTAATACTACATGCACCTGGAAATGGAAGACTCTGGTGATAGTAATTCCGTGTGTTTAATCGTGGCTAATTTGGCTGTTTATTTATTAATTCTATTTCAATATGAGTCCGTTATCGATGAAACTGTTGAAGCGCTGAATCTTAAGCTCGTCATGTAATATCCCCCTCATTCCAGGAGATAAAAAAAATGAGAGCTGAATACAGATTTGATATTTGATTTGATTGAGCTGGTAACTGGGTCATCAAACATTGTGGCAAAAGTAGCTATTGCTAATGATGAATAATTTCTCATTTCGCCACAATGTTAGCAACTTTACTCAATAATCATACTTTCATTTAAAGTCTTTGTCCATAGTTTTCCCCATTTGCTTTCAAAGTCGCCTGCTGCATATTTGTTGCATGTGGGAAAGGGTTTAAGTAAATATATTCATTCAAACTCACATGATATGAAGTTTTATCATTTATTATTGTGTAAACATACCGAGTCATAGAAACTCATCATCATCTGTTTTGTTCGATTTCAGATGAATACGTGAAGTGTAAAGATTACAGACAGTCTAACGTCGCCGATAATGACACGTGCTTCTTCACAATTCGTCCATTCTCGTCATAGAGGTTACCGATTCCGACCAAACAACATAGCTTAAACTGCATACTCGACTATAACATTCTTTTAGCACTAGCAAGGTAGCTCATTCATGTATGGGTTTGCGGTGCTACCAATTTGATATTTTTTTACTTATTCAACAGACTGTTGACCAATCTAATAATTAGAATAAGAAACAAATTTGAACCGCCTTGTGTGGTTAGAGGTCTTATAAAGAATTCCCATCTCCGAGTTTGTTTACCGTTATATTATTATAAAGGAAGTCTTGGATTGGAGTAACTACTAGCAGCTTTTACTGACTGAATATATAGAGGATATCGAGGGATTGGCGTGAAACGGTTGTAACTAAAAACCTATTTTGAAAACCCTGGTTTAGGGGCAATTTTGAACCCTTTGTAAACAATGGAAATTTAGATGCCATTGCTCAGAACGAGCAATGGCACCTAAATTTCCATTGTTTACCAAGAAAAATGATTTAATGCTTATAAAGACTTTATGGCGAGGTGATTAACCTTGGTAAAAAAATACAAATTTTAGATACAACCGTTTCACGCCAAGCCCTCGATATTTGTTTGTTGTTCGCGTAGTGCGAGTGAAAATGGTAAGATTGTATCACTTCGCGATGAGATATATTCCATATCCACTGAAAACCAAACACATTTCTGTTTTATTTTATGTTAATTGATGACGAAAGATTGGAACTATTTAGTGTCTTCGTACCTGTTCACACGCGGACGAATCTGTGTGAATGTCCTATTCACCCACAGTTTGTCGGCCATATTGAAAAGTTGTAAACGAGAAAAAATATGGAACACATCGATTGGATTTATTTGTTTACTACACAATGTCACAGTGACATCCCTTTATAAGTAAACAAAATAGTTCCGGCATACCAATATCACTCACAGTGTGGGTGATATCAGTGAGTGATATTGATTTTATTTCACTGATAAAACACAGTATCTCATCATTTAGTAAGACAAAATATAAATATATATTGCTGTATCCTGATGCAATAAGGCTCTTAATCGCCAGACACGGTTCATTTAAGTCAGTGTTGACACAATCTAAAGAAACTCCGGATATGACACGTGCATTCATTCACAAGCGTCATATATAATAAATATACGCGATGTCATTTTATTTTGCGCTAAAGAAAATTAATGTCCTCATAGATAAACAGAATAATGGTGCAATGTTCTTGAAATGGCCTCGTTTTTATCTAAATACTTTAATTGGTTAATTGTAAGTTTAATTAACATTACCGATTTATATATTCTAAATTGACATTCAATCCATTACTTAACACGTGCATTTATGTGTGCTTCATTAAGTGTAAGTATTTATAAACTATCAATTGTTACTTATAAAAAGCGTATTATAATAATACAAATGTCTCTCAAATTATTTGTAAATATTCATTTCTACGTCTTGTAATTTTGTACTAATTCCTGTTTCTTGCAATACATTTGTCTTGAAAAGCAGTCTTCAAAACCATTACTTTTTAGATTAAAATTCTCTTTTTTTCTAACAAAATTTATTTATCACATAAAGACTTTCATCAAGGAAGAAAGAAAACTCTCTCTTACTCTGGTAAATGGAAAAATACAGTATAGTGGAGACAACTGCATCGTTCACGTTAGCTATCGTAAATAAGAGCTATATCTAAACAAAAACCATAACAGCAGATGTCAATATGGAAATATAGCATTGGCTTTATACAGGAAAGATGCAACTGTTTATTTGGGTCTGGTCACACAAAAACCGCTCGCGTGGACCTGGCGACCAACTAAGAACAATATGAGCCATTCCACGAGAAAACCAACATTGTGGATTCTGCGTAAAGTATCGACTCGGATCAGCCTAAGCATGCCGCGCATGCTAACCCGGACAGACGCTTTTCGCCTCCTGTGGATTTTCTGTTTCAGGAGTCATTACTCTATACCTCTTTCTCCCTTAGACGGAATGGGTTGGCCCGGATTAGCCTGCACAGACTGCACAGGCTGATCTGGGTCGATACATTACGCTAAGACCATCCTATTGGTTTTCTCGCGGAATGGCCCATATAGTTTCAGTTCACAACAAGCTTCCTGGAAGCACTTGAGGAACGACTGTTGTCAAATGTATGGAGTCTTCAACAGCATCTTACTAGGTCAGATCATTAAAATTGATAGAAATCGTTTAATCTCAATCATAAATAACTGTTATCCGTCTATTGCTGTACAATATGTGATATTTTATCTGTATTTTCTAAGATTTTAATTAAATATTTCATTGTACAGTCTTCCACATTATGGGTGAAATTTTTCTCAAATCTGCAAACGATAAACAGTTAGCTTTTAGGCTATTAAATGCCAGCATCAATTACCCATGGGTCATTAGACTATTAATTTTCTTGATAAGGTGATTAAATTGCCAAGATGTTTGTCTGACCGGTATATGACTGTGGGCTGTGTTCTCAGGGCATGCACATTGCATTTGTTAAAGAAATCAAAGTACTGAAAGTACTGCTAACGAATTATTTTGAAAATGTAATTAATAATTGCATTTGATCATGTTTTTTGTTTGTTTTAAACTTGCTTTAAAACTTAGTAGTTTTTTTAGCTCGACTATTCGAAGAATATGAGAGCTATAACAGTCACTTGTGCGTCGGCGTTGGCGTTGCAACTTTGGTTAAATTTTGAAACTTCACTCACTTATTGGACATCATCAAATGACCTTGCAGGACAAGTCCCATAACTCTGACTGTGGGCTGTGTTCTCAGGACATGCACATTGCATTTGTTTAAGAAAGAAGACAAGATAAAGTAGATGTAACACATCAATGTTGCCGGAAATCCATACTGCAGTTATGCATAACACTTACATTATAGTAGATGAAAAAAACACTTATCAACTAAAGGGCATATTGGAACATCAGGGGTGGGGTCAAGTGAAAATGTATCATAACTTGCATTTTTTTTTGTCAACGAAGTGAATGTCCTTCACAGAATTTCATTGTTTATGATCAATCTCCATTCTAAGGTAGGTTGGCCCATTGACATATAAACATATATATACATGTTTATATGTCTCTGGTTGACCATGCATATACACAGCCAACTAATTATTGATCATAAACAGGAAATGAGTAATCTTCCCAATCATTAGTCTACTCATGTTTTAAAATTATATAATGATGAGCGCCCTAAATGTGTCATTGAAGCATAACAATATGCATATCGCAAGCAAAATGCGTGTAGGGAATTTAATAACACATTTAAATTTGTCAAGGACGAAATAAGACCCGATTTGATTCTTAGTAATCTTTGCATAATTGTCGTTTTTTACACTCTCTTTATAGGCAGAGAGTGTTCATTCAAAGTAATTTTTATATTAAAACCAGTCTTATCTCAGTTTGTTCTTTTCGTCATTTGTTTCGAACCAAATAAATATTTTAAATCACCTATAATTAACTATTTGTAAGTGAGTGTAAAGAACGGCTCTCTGCAAAGGAGATTTATCTACACAGTCCGTATTCGGTAGTCACTTGATCAACATATTTAGCTTCGAAACAGTTCCTATTTTAGATATTCATGGATTAACATTATTAAATGAATTCTTCATAAATCAAGACATCTCTTTGAACATGAAAATAACATTCAGTAAGTTAATATTGCTACTAAAAGGAGAATTCGACGTGATTTTTATCTCGATATTGACACATAACAGTCTGCAGCATGTCTAGCAGGGATTCTTTTGTCTTCGTAAATAAGACAAAAAAACACAATTGCGAGTCAAAATAAGGTAACTGCAAATACTTAAAACATCAGATTATTTATTTCATTTTAGATGTGTCATAATCACAATTGTAATATGTTCAAGACATTTAAATTTGTTTTTTTCTAATAATAACTCTCCCCCATGTCATTTCCAAAAAGCTATTAAAAATAGAAGTCGCGGGCTTCTGCCCGGCGACTAATAACAATAAGGACTGTACCTCATACATTATCTTTCTGAAGCACATAGTGCAGTTACAATCCATCTTAACAGTTGATCAGCTAATATGTACACATTTTATATGATCTTTTAAAATCCATTTGTGATAACTGGGGAGCCCAGGGCTATAATTTGAACAATCTTGGTAGAGGTCGACTAGACGAAGCTAATATCAAATATCAAAGGCATGGCCTTCTACTTTCAGACAAGAAGATTTTTAAAGCTTTTTCCCTATACAAGTCTATTTTAACCAGTGACCCTAAGGGAGGGCATTTTTGACCCCAGGGCTATAATTTAAACAATCTTGGTAAAGGTCCACTAGATGAAGCTACTTATCAAATATCAAAGGCCTTAGCCTTCTACTTTTAGACAAGAAGATTTTTTTCCCCTATACGAGTCTATTTTAAAAAAAAGAGAGACACCAAGGGAGGGTCAATTTTGACCCCAGGGCTATAATTTGAACAATCTTGGTAGAGGTCCACTAGATGAGCTCATACCAATATCAAAGGCCTTGGCCTCCTACTTTTGGACAAAAAGATTTTTTAAAGTTTTTTCCTATACAAGTCTTATGTAAAACAAGTGGATCCCCTGGGAGGGGTCATTTTTACCCCCAGGCTATAATTTTAACAATCTTGGTAGAGGTCCACTAAATAATGCTACATACCAATATAAAAAGGCATGGCCTTGAGATTACTTTCAGACAAGAAGATTTTTTAAGTTTTGGTTAATTTATCCTTTTTTTTGTTGCCGTGGCAACCAAAGTTCTCAATGGAACTTAAGTCTTTGAACATTTTTGAAAGAGGGCCACCAAAGGAACATTCCTGTGAAGTTTGGTTGAAATTGTCCTGTGGTTAAGCGGAGATGATGTTTAAAGCTAAAGTTAACGATGGACAAAACATTATCAGAATAGCAAGAATCGATCTAACAAGAGCTGTCGGAGGACAGTGCGCTCGACTATTTCTCCGCTTATTAAGTTACTGATATAATGGACTCGAACGTAGAGAGAGAGAGAGAGAGAGAGAGAGAGAGAGAGAGAGAGAGAGGAGAGAGAGAGAGAGAGAGAGAGAGAGAGAGAGAGAGAGAGAGAGAGAGAGAGAGAGAGAGAGAGAGAGAGAGAGAGAGAGAGAAGAGAGTGAGAGTGAGAGAGAGGGAGAGAGAGGGAGAGAGAGAGGGGAGAGAGAGAGAGAGAGAGAGAGGAGAGAGAGATGAGAGGGAGAGAGAGAGAGAGAGAGAGAGAGACGAGAGAGAGAGATAGACAGAGACAGAGACAGAGACAGAGACAGAGAGAGACAGAGAGAGACAGAGAGAGAGAGACAGAGAGAGAGAGACAGAGAGAGAGACAGAGAGAGACAGAGACAGACAGAGACAGACCAGAGACAGAGAGACAGAGACAGAGACAGAGAGAGAGAGACAGACAGAGAGAGAGACAGAGAGAGACAGAGAGAGAGAGAGAGACAGAGAGAGACAGAGAGAAGACAGAGAGAGAGAGAGAGAGAGAGAGAGAGAGAGAGAGACAGACAGACAGACAGAGAGAGAGAGAAGAGAGAGAGAGAGAAAAAGAGAGAGGGAGAGAGAGAGACAGACAGAGAGAGAGAGACAGACAGAGAGAGACAGAGAGAGAGAGAGAGAGAGACAGAGAGAGACAGAGAGAGACAGAGAGAGAGAGACAGACAGACAGAGAGAGAGACAGAAGAGAGAGAGAGAGAGAGAGAGAGAGAGGGGGGAGACAGACAGACAGACAGACAGACAGACAGACAGACAGACAGACAGACAGACAGACAGACAGAGAGAGGGGGAGGGGGTAGTATTTCTTATTATATGCTTATTAGTTTTAATGTTGGATGTTGTCATTCTTAAGGTTAAACAATCTACAGTACATACATGTATATAAATACACATATTGATTTGGAAAATATGAAATTAATTGCTTAACCCCCTTTCCCAAATGCAGATACATTTTAATACGTTTCCAGCAGTTGCAGTACACTGTCAAACATTGTGAGAAAAAGAGAAATTGCTCAATGGAGTAATTTTCTGTTTTCCAACAATGTTTTCTTCTCTTTTCTATTATCTAACTTTCATTCATAGAGGCTCCCCATGTTATAACCCTTTCCCACCTGCAGAAGCATTTTGACGCACTAGCAGCAGACTACTTGTGAAAACATTGTGGCGAAAGGTGAGTTGCTTATGATGGCCACAATGTTTCAACTTTATTTAACAATTAAGCTTGGTTTTCAAAGTCGTCTCCTGCAGATTTGCTGTATGTGGGAAAGGGTTAAAGATATGTTCAATATTGTCTCCTGCAGATTCATTTTATTGTTGGAAACGGGGATTACATGGCTACTTTTCCTGCGATTGTTTCAATATACATATGCAGCTAGTTCAGTCATGAACAGCTTTCTGTATCATGATATAGGGAAGTAACTTTTCCTTTCCACATTGTTTTCCTCTGGTTCACAAGCTTGCATTGGGACACATGTCATATTCTACCTTCACTTCAACTTGGTTCTGTACAAGTTTCAAAAGTGAAATAGCTGGTCTAACAACAAACTCGACACAGATGTGGTTTCTCTGGTCATGTGATAACATATCAACGGGGCTTTCACTGAAATAGGGGTCAGATGCTGGGCAGTAAATGACTCCTGCAGAGGTGTGAGAATTGTTTACCGTTACATTTTCTTGGGGATTTTTGGAGATTCAGGCATAATGTGAGAGACTGCAAATATAATTTGACAATCTTTCACTTTTCATTTGTAACGTCAGTGCAGGGAAAATTTCCAGCTGAACTTCACGACTTGCACATCTCGACAAAGATGCAAAAAGTGCACGTTTTATACATATACCTGTTTTTGAACAAGGACACAGGAGATGTCGTTTATTTTCAGATTTGACACACACAACAAATATTTTTAAAATGTTATGATTCAATTTCTTCTTAAACGTATCTTACTAATATAGTGTCCCTGGTTTAACGTATTGGTCACACGTCCATTTAAAGTAAAGATGTACGGATGGGGAATTAGCTCAAGTGGTAGAGCGCTCGCTTAGCATGTGAGAGGTACCGGGATCGATACCCGGATTCTCCAAATATTTTTGACCGTCGTGCTAACAACACGAATGAAACCACGACACCTTCACTGGCCAGAATCTTTTGATCATATAAAATCGTGTTCGTACGATTCCATCTTGTAAAGTTTGACATGGAATTCATTGTAAGATTGCGATATTCTGATGAACATTTTCATCGAAATAACTAATTTGAACATAATGAACAATATATCAGTTTTACACTTTTAACGTACTTGGAAAAAGTCACAAATGTGAAAGTTGAATATCAACGGTCGAAATCAGTGTAGGGAAAATTTCCAGCTGAACCTAGTTTATTGTTCAATTCTTTATTTAAATCTAGTTTGACATGAATGGGGAATTAGCTCAAGTGGTAGAGCGCTCGCTTAGCATGTGAGAGGTACCGGGATCGATACCCGGATTCTCCAAATATTTTTACAGTAATAATTCTTTGTAATTATAAAAAATTGATAGACTCATTGTTAAATGGAAACATGCATACATTTCGTTTTTATCAGTCAAGTCACAAATATTGGTTTTGTTCATATTCGTTCTATATTTCCTAATTTCGTGTCGAGCAATTTCTTCTTTTGTCATCATGTTTTTCAAAAAGCCGTCTGCTGCAGAGGCATCAGAAAGCGTCTATATGAGGGTAGGGGTTAATATATAAAAAAGGTTTATCAATAGGCTTATCATAGTCAAGGCTTCCGTTGGAAGTCTGATGCGCAGAGGTGTGTCACGAAGTCACGAAAACGTGCCTCGTCGTAACTTACACTTAAGAAAACCAACATTATGGCCTCTGCGTAATATATCGATCCAGATCAGCCTGCGCAGTCCGCGCAGACTGATCCGGCCGACACATTCCGTCTCAGGGAGATAGAGGTATAGAGTAATGATTCCTGAAACAGAAACTCCACAGGAGGCGAAAAGTGTCTATCCGGGTAAGCCTGCGCGGCATGCTTAGGTTAATCAGGATCGATACTTTACGCGGAGTCCATAATGTTGGTTTTCTCGCGGGACGATATGCCTAAAATATTAATAGAATACAATAGAAATATGATCTTTTAAATCCTTATTCCATTTACTATATAAGGACTATTTTATTATATATTTTTTACAGTGAAATATCAGAAATAAGTACGGCAAGATTTATATTGTATAATTTGACACTGATTTTCTTTAATATATTATGAACATAAAGCTGGAACACAACCTAATGTTGAGGTTCCCGTGCCAGTCCCGCGGCTCGGCCATTCGTTCTTTCCAATAATTGACTAAAGTCATTGTGACAAGCGATATTCGTCTTCCTCCAATAGGCTAAATAGTATAAGTGGGAAGATAGCAAGTGGACTGGGAAGAAAGTTGTGTTTGGAACGTGGAATCGAGGAAACACACGTTAGTGATATGACTGAAATACTGTTGAAAACGGCGTAAATCTCCAATAAATCAATCTAGTGCCGGTGCTCGTTTCATCTGCGTATAGTGAGTAGTCATACACATCCGTTCTCACGACCACACTTAGAGGAGAAAAAAATAGAATTGTAGCCCCGTTCGTTTCACCTCTATAACCTTTTCCCTCATACGACAATTCTGCAGAAAAAATAGAAATTTTCTATAATTGATTGGATAACCTATGACTAAAAGTAGAAAACATTGTGACAAAAGAAGAAATTGCTCAAAAACGAGCAATTTCTTCTTTCGTCACTATGTTTTCAAAAAGTGGTCTGCTGCAGAGGCGTCAGAAAGCGTCTATATAAGGGAAAGGGATACACGTTTATGCGATGACAAAACGGGTTTTTCGATTAGACCTGTGTTAACCGGACGCAATACCAATGAAGGCTCCGTACTTTTTCCACAATGAATTAAAAAATATATCTTTTAACAAATTTAGCAAATTTAAGTTATTGTAGAAATCATAGTTCGAAGTTACGACTGAGAAGTACAAATTAGGAAAATCGGTTCAACCCTTCCCACATTCAAACCAATCTGCAGTAGACATCTTTCAAATCATCTAGGCAATGATATGGAAAATCTTTAAAAATGAAAGAGTAATTATAAAAAAGAGTTGAACTCTTTGTGGTAAAAAAAATCCTCTAGATACGTCGTAATGAGTCTGCAAGTGGGAAAGGTTAACAATCTCACGTCAAGTCAGAAGTGAAAGCTATCCACGCAATATTGCATCACGACACACATACATAGGCCTATCATATTCAAGGCTTCCGTTTCAGGTCCGGTATGCAGAGGTGGGTCACAATGAATAAAAGTTTCTTTAAACAAATTTATCAAATTCAAGTCATTATAGAAATCGTAGTTCGAAGCTACGACTTTTAAGTACAAATAAAAAATGTCCAACATCAAAAATCGACTCAACCCTTTTTCACCATATGATACTAATCTACAGTAGACAACTTTGAAAACATCTAAAAATGAAAGTGTAAGTATTAACTCTTTCAGCGCCAAAGGCAATATTCAGGTGTTTGCAAACAATACTGATTCAGGCGAGTCAGCTCGTAACGAGCTGTCTCACCTGAAATCAGCATTGTTTGCCTTTTTAGTCGATCAAAATGGTCCAAAATTGTATTACATGAGAAATGGAGACGCCCGATTTCGAACATGGAAGTGTCTACTTTAAACAATTCGGCGCTGAAAGAGTTAAAAAAGAGCTGAAATTATTGTCGCAAAATCGTCTGCTTTAGATGCGTCTGCATCTTGGAGAGGTTTAAAATCCCACCGACAATTTATAGCGTATCAAGTCAGTAGTAAAAGCTATCCATGCAATATTGCATCACGTCATAGTGGTGTAACGTCATGTATCGTCTGCGTGATCGATAGATGAGTTCGTCTGGTTAAAAAGGAAGTGTCGGTTTTACATGTTTACCGGAGATCGACGTGAGAGGAGTAATATTATTCTATGTGTTATAATAACGTAATTTTCGTGTAATAGGTAAGTGATTTAAATTTGATATAATGTATTTTTTTTAAATTAAACTTGCTGTCTTATGTTTTAATTAATGTATATTTTATCTTTATATTACTTTATATTACTTTGAAAATTCAATTTCAGGTTTAAAACAAATAAGTACTATGCTTTTAGTCGTGTGGAGTAGTGGTAGAGTGTTCGCCTCAGAGCGGGAGGTCGCGGGTTCGATTCCCGGGCTGTGTGTTTAGCATTACGACTGACTGACTGGTGTCAGAAAAAATGATTGATTGATTGGGGTTTAACGCCGTTTTTAACAATTTCTCAGTTATATCACGGCGGCCAGTTCACCTACTCATGCATTTCCTGGTTTTCTCACATCAGTACTCCACACAACAATCTTCCCAAGCAACTGGCTGCTTTTCCACATAGACTTAGCCCATTGGTGGAAGACGAATGACGCATGTCGCAGAAAAAATGAACCAGTAGTACCTGTAACTTACCAAGGAAACGCCGTGATATAAATGGCAAAAAACATTAAGCAATCAAATAATCAACCAATTAAAGTCTTGTTTCAGTGTACTAATGCATATTGTAACCAGGATTATTTTGTATCCGTTTCCCACATGTATGTAAGCGTATTTTCACGCACCTGCAGCAGACGACTTTTAAAAACATTGGGGTAAAAAGAGAACTTGATCCTGATTACCAATTTTTCGTTTTGCTACAAGGTTTTTTCAACTCTATTATTAATTCTACTTTCGGTACAGAGATTTTCCATATTTTACGCTTTGTGTATTCTGTAGCAGATGTTTTGCATATATTATGATTGTAAGGATTACATAGCTTTCATGACTAGGGGCACATTGATAAGAGGGATAAGTAATCCCCATCTGGTTGAACTATCACGAATTTGTCCAACATTTTCACATTAAGTAGCAAAATCTCCACTTTTACATTATTTAACCCTTTCCCACATACAGCAAAACTGCAGCAGACGACTTTGAACATATTTCGTCAAAAAATAGAAAATCTCTATAATTGAATGGATAACCTATGACTAAAAGTTGAAAACATTGTGGCAAAAGGAGAAATTGCTCGTTTTGAGCAATTTCTTCTTTTGTCAATGTTTTCAAAAAGCCGACTGCTGCAGAGGCGTCAGAAAGCGTCTATATGAAGAAAATGTATCTCCACTTTGACATAATTTGACCCTTTCCCACATACAGCAAATCGTCAGCAGACGACTTTGAAAACATCCAGGCAAAATAATGGAAATTCTCTATAAGGGAAAATTTGGTAATTGAAAACATTGTTGCAAATTGGGAAATTGATCGTTTTGAGTAATTTCTTCTTTTGTCACAATGTTTTCAAAAAGTCGTCTTCTGCAGATGCGTTGGATAGCGTCTGTTTATGGAAAAAGGTTAAACGCATGCTTAAAGGGGGAGGGGGGGGGCTATACATCCAGTTGTTGTCAGAATATGTAAATGATGAAGAAGGGAACGTCCGCCATGCACAAACTGACGAAGGGGAGGATGTCCGCCATGTGAAAAAGACGAAGGGGAGAATGTCCACCTATGCACTTTTTGATGAAGGGGAGAATGTCCGGAGGGGCAAATGTCCGGTTACCACTATGTGGATAGACAGGCTCGTCTGAGTCTTCACTGTACGCAGATCTATGCATTAAGTCCCCAGATCTTTAGACTCGGCACATATATAGACTGTATTCTGCTAAAGTTATTGAGTAATGTATAAATTGAAATGTCCATGTTCTTTGAATAATATTTGATTTAGTTTACCAAGGTATCAATTGAAATGTTTGAATATTTACAATTTCTGTCTAAACATCTACAGACTGATATGAATCAAAAGGGTGAACTATTCTTCATCAAACCACTTTCTTATCTAAGTTCCCGTCTTATCTAAGTTCCTGGTGAATGCATTTCATTCAGTAAAATTACTTCAATTTAAACACTTTCTTTAAGCAGTGTTGTTTTTTATACGGGTAAACAAATGTTTCCCTTCAATAGGTAATGTGTATGAACTTTGAAAAACTTTGCTATACCGTCTTTCCAAAAATTGTGTCCAGAGTGGATTTTTCGATGCAGTCACGATTCTGCTACGTTTTGATTGGATGAAAAGAAAATATCGGGAAAAAAAATCTAGAGAAAATATTTAAATATGATGATACGTACTTAATTAAGGAATGAGCACAAGTAATTTTATGTGTGATAATTTCCGTTTAATAACACTCGTCGTCTATTTCTAAAACGAGTTCAAATAACAACTCATAAGGGTTTTCTGACTTTCCGGAAGTTACAAATCCAAATTCCTGTAAAATGACGTCATAATATGACGTCATTCTATTAGCGTAACGCAAATGATGAATAAATAACCAAAAGGAAAACGACAGAAATTATAGGAAACGTTAGTTTCAAATGTTACAAATGTAGTACGGTAAATTATGGAATCGTTTTATTTGAAGTACTTTATTCAAATATTGGCCATATTTTAAAGTTAAATATAAGCTTAACCTGATGATGATTTTTATTTTCTTTGCTTAGGTCGGTAGGACTCGTAATTGACGTAAATAACTGATCGTGCTGCAAGCAAGTGGCTTACTGCAGTTCACGGGGAATTATTTACCGATCACAAAAGTTAATAAATGTTTACCCGAAATAGGTAGCACATATACTCATATTATACATTTGTCAGCTGATGTTTACAAATGTCAGAATACCCTATATGAGTAAAACGCTTAATAGCATATCATAAAATGTCACTGTGGGATGTCAAAGATCAATGTTAAAAAGGGGTACTGGGGTTACCGGAATTATAAATTGTAAATCTTTCGACATGGGCACCCAGGATTTGTTTGTTTGTATGTATGGTGTTTTTGCACCGCTTTCAACAAAGTTACAGTTATATCACGGAGTTTAATAATTAAGTCAGTTAACTTGATAAGTGATATAATAATAATAACACAATAAAGGAAAGCTAACAAACTTCCTTAATGAAATATATACTTTAAAATCCATTCGTGGAAGGCGAATGATGTTAATCTTAAAAAAACTTTTTAATCGTTGAGAAGAATTGTCCAGGCAAAAATTCGAACTCAGGACTCCTGGGTTACTGACAAAGCTACTGGGGTTGGTCGGCAATGTTATGCTGTTTACAACGTTTTAGAAACCAGGTGAGTTTATAAGACTTATACGCACTAATGCTTTTGCAGGTCATTTAACGGTTTGTTTTCCTTTATTGGAATTGTGTGATTATGAATAATCACAAATGGTTTTCAGTCATTTTTTCAAAACTTATAATTACTGATTAATCACTCTTATTTTGAATCATTGTTAAAACTGTTTTACAAATATACATATTTTGCTTTAGACACAATAATTTTACACTTATTTAACCCTTTCGCAAATACAGCAAATTTGCTGCAGACGACATTAAAAAGATATCGACAAAATATGAACAAAATCAATAAATGAAAATAAATAAATGGAATAGATTGAAAACACCGTGGTAAAAGGAATAATAAGCAATTTCTCTTTTTTCCACAACGTTTCAAAAACCGTCTGCTGAAGAGGCATCAGAAAGCGTCTGTATGTGGGAAATGGTTAAGAATTAATTCTTCAACATTACTTAGACTCGGGTCTTATTCTTGTTGTTCCGAATGACACATTATATGTGGTTAGATAAAGTTGAACGCAGATGAAGTTGTTTCTCAAAAGTGGGCGGGGCAAAAATAACTGAATGGTAACCGGGGAAAAACCCTGATCAAAGTTTGCGGTAAAAGGAAAGTTAATATCCTGTTTAACCATTTCCCTCATATAGACGCTTTTCTGGTGCTTCTGCAGCAGACGGCTTTTTGAAAACATAGTGACAAAAGAAGAAATTGCTCAAAACGAGCAATTTCTCCTTTTTCCACAATGTTTTCCACTTTTAGTCATAGGTTATCCCAATTCAATTATAAAGATTTTCTATTTTTTTGGAAAAATATATTCAAAGTCGTCTGCTGCAGAATTGTCATGAGGGAAAGGGTTAATAAAATCAGGAGTCGTCCGATATGTTATTTCCCCGAAATACTATTTTTAAGTTTACTCTGTGCTATGAAAACGTATCGATAAAGAAATATGTAATATAATTAACCCAACTTTCAGTCATATAAGATAAACAATTTTTATAAAGAAATGAAATCAAAATAATAATGTCTTGTGTAAAATAAGCACATATACATGTATATATGTTACAGGTAAACACTTTTCTGCACAATCTGACATGGATAAAGGGATAAACTAATGCTTCTTCAAATCTTTTAGTTTCCTGTTCGATGTATATATATTCGATAGTTTATTAAAGTCTCATTAATACATCATATATACATCACATAATAAAATAAAGCTTAAAACATGTAACCTCTGTCCATTTGTGATATTAAAGCTTATATCTTAACGCGTCTTTTACTAATACCTCATTGCAAGGTCATACATATATATAGCGTAGCAGTAACTCGATCAAAGGCAAAGGGGCTATTACATATGGAGTTTTTTTTTTTTAGCTGAGCACGAAGTGTGTTGTGAGCTTTTGTGGGTCCGGCGTCCGTCCTCGTCGTCCGTGTTACCGTCTGTTTACGTTTTTCCTAAAAAAAAAGGCAAGGGGGCTATTACATATGGAAGTGTTATTTTAGCTGAGCACGAAGTGTGTTGTGAGCTATTGTGATCACTCACCGTCCGGCGTCCGTCCCCTTCGTCTGTCTTACCGTCTGTTCACGTTTTTCCTATAAACGACTTCTCCTCCTAAACAAATGAACCAAATTCAAACTTATTTAACAAGAATGTTCCATAGGTGTTCCTCTTACAAAATTGTTCAAATAATTTAATTAATGTACATGTAAAACGTTGGCATCAGAAAGAGGGAAACGTGCCAAAATTTAAATATCTTCTTGTCAAAAAGTTTTGCCCGGTTTGAAAAATAATTTTGCACAAATGTTTCTTGGGTGACCCTTTACCGAGATTGTTCAAATTTGTCCGATCCAGTGGGCGGAGCTCGGTTTCCTTTTATGCGTATAGTAAACATTTTAACAAAATCTGTGACTTGAAAACAATTTCCATATATATACATAGGAAACCATTTAAGTTCTGTTAACTCGGGTGATCGATATAGGTCAATCATGGTCCTCTTGTTATTTTATAGTTGGGCTACAGGCTGAGAATCAATTTTATAAGAGTGTCCAAAGTTATACATGTATATATATATATGTGTGTGTGTATGTTTGCTTTATGCATAAGCAGTAAGAACCATCCTAATTGTTATCAAATATATACTCTTTCAGTTAACCCTTTCCCTCATATAGACGCTTTCTGACACCTCTACAGCAGACGGCTTTTTGAAAACATTGTAACAAAAGAAGAAATTGCACAAAACGTGCAATTTCTCCTTTTGTCACAATATTTTCCACTTTTAGTCATAGGTTATCCATTCAATTATAGAGATTTTCTATATTTTGACAAACTAGGTTCTAAGTCGTCTGCTGCATAATTGTCGTATGTGGGAAAGGGTTAAGTTGGCGGATGATGATATTTTATCTATGTGACGACCGATACGGATTCCGACATATATAGCTATCATTTCTAGCCGCTTACAATCAATCTGCATCAGATGGCATTGAATACATATTAGGGAAGATATGGAAAACTCTCTAAAAATGAGTGTATCATCACCTTAAACAAGAGGGCCATGATGGCCCTGGATCGCTCACCTTAATTATACAATGTACTGCAATGCAAAACACATCAAGACAATATTCTGAATGCATCCTCCACAGTGTTAACAATATTTTCCTTCATTTTGCCTAGTGATCTATATTTTTTTACCTGATATGACCCATATTCCTACATGGACTAGATATCATTAAGACAACATACTGACAAAGTTTCAACTTGCTCAAAGTAAAAATGCGGCCTCCGGAGTTTGAACAATATTTTCCTTTATTGACCTAGTTTCTGATCCAATATGACCCATATTCGAACTTGACCCAGATATAATTCAGACAAACATTCTGACCAAATTTCAAGCTGCTGAAGCAAAAAATGTGGCATCCAAAGTGTTCACAAGATTTTCCTTCAATTTGATCTAGTGACCTAGTTTTTGACCCAGCATGACCCATATTCGAACTTGGCCTAAATATCATTCAGCTCAACATTCTGAACAAATTTCAAGCCGCTGAAGCAAAACATGCGGCTTTTACAGAGTTAACAAGATTTTCCCTTAATTTGTCCTTGTGACCTAGTTTCTAATCCAATATGGCCCATATTTAAACTTGACCTAGATATCTTTAAGACAAACATTCTGACAAAATTTCAAGCTGCTGAAGCAAAAAATGAGGCATCCAAAGTGTTAACAAGATTTTCCTTCAATTTGGCCTAGTGATCTAGTTTTTGACCCGGCATGACCCATATTTGAACTTGGCCTAGATATCATTCAGCTCAACATTCTGAACAAATTTCAAGTTGCTGAAGCAAAATATGCAGCTTCTACAGAGTTAACAAGATTTTCCCTCAATTTGGCCTAGTGACCTAGTTTCTGACCCAATATGACCCATATTTGAACTTGACCTAGATATCTTTAAGACAAACATTCTGACCAAATTTCAAGTTGCTGAAGCAAAAAATGCGGCATCCAAAGTGTTAACAAGATTTTCCTTCAATTTGATCTAGTGACCTAGTTTTTGACCCGGCATAACCCATATTCGAACTTGACCTAGATATTTTTAAGACAAACATTCTGACAAAATTTCAAACTGCTTAAGCAAAAATTGCGGCCTCTGGAGTGTTAACAAGATTTTCCTTCAATTTGGCCTAGTGACCTACTTCTTGACCCGACGTGACCCATGTTCGAACTTGACCTACATATCATTAAGACAAACATTCTGATAAAGTTTAAACATGCTCAAGTTGAAAATGTGGCCTCTAGAGTGTTAACAAGATTTCGCTTCAATTTGACCTAGTGACCTCGTTTTTGACCTCATATGGCCCAGTTTCGAACTTGTCCAAGATTTTATGGAGATGAACGTTCTGATAAACTTTCATGAAGATTGGATGCAAAATGTAGCCTGTAGAGTGTTAACAAGCTCAAATGTTGACGACGCACGACGCACGACGCACGACGGACGGACGCCGGACAAAATGTGATCCCAATAGCTCACCTTGCACTTCGTGCATAGGTGAGCTAAAAAGTTGAAAGCATTGTGACAAAAGGAGAAATTGCTTATCATGAGCAATTTCTCCTTTGTTCACAATGATTTCTATAGTCGTTTGCGTTAACAGAGTATATTTCACGGGGGTGTATTGTATTGATATCGCAATTTTAAATCACTTCAGAAAACGAAAATAGTTCGGCTCGTTGATATAAAGACACTCATACTAGTTTGAGATTTGTTTAGTATGTTGAGAATATAAGAAAGCTTTTCTTTTGTATCTTAAACTCCTTGCCAACATGCACACACAGGTTGACGCTTCAGATTAAATTTGAAACTATTGCGACAAAAAGAGAAATTGTTCATTGGAAAATATTCTCTCATTGCAGACGAAGAATACATATAGTATGAATCAAATTTGAATGAGTCGAAGTAAAAACACTATAAGAAAGATGTCGTCTGTCTTTTATGTGAGAAAATACGTCTTGATACATGATAACTATTCATAACGAAGTCAGGTTGCGTATAGGCAAGTCAGTTCTAGTCATGATGCTGAGCTCTAGATTAGGGGCGTTTTGCATGTTCTAAACTCCTTATTTGATAAGTCTCACTGAGACGATTCTTTTAAGTACCCACAGCATAGGGTTTGGTTGTATAATAATAGAGATATTGTGGGGAAAAGAGCTGTATACCCCCTTCTTATCTGGACCACTGCTTGAGTGAGTGTGGTTATTTATTGCTCGTATTTACCGATACTTCCTTTGAAATACCGCATGAACATCTGTCCATCCTTACGTCAACAAGTAAATAAGATGGGTTTTTTGTTTATCACTAGCCGAAGTGTTCCTTTATATCAAAACGGCGAAATACTGTCTTGTTGCATCTGCAAAGAGTGCAGACACAGATTAGCCCGTGAATACAAATATATTGAGCTTTCAATGTCCCCTTACATTTAGAAAAGTCATAGAAAATACGTTTAACCCTTTCCCACATACATCATACATGTAGCAGACGACTTTGAAACAAATCTAGGCAAACATATGCAAACTATCTACAGATAAAAACTGAACCATTGAATAGAGTTGAACATATTGTATCAAAAGGATAAACTGCCCATCATGAGCAATATCTCCTTTGTCTGCTGCAGATGCTTCTAAGCACGTCTACATGTGGTGGGAAATGGTAAACAGAAACAAATGTACTTGTAACCAAGTTGGTTTCTCTTACATTCTTCATCAATAGAGTGCCAAAAAAGTGGATACAGCAAGAGCATTTTCGCATATATACATCGATATGAGAAACGATATCGATATGTCTCTGTTACGTTAACAGTAAGATAAAAGACTGGAACGAATTGAACACATTTATCAAGGGTTCATATTTCATTTCAAGCCAAATATTAAAATACAACACAGAAACACATTTCTGAATCAAACAAACAAATAAATACATATAATTATTTCTTTAACAGTCATCAAATTTCGAATATGTATGCGATATTTGAAAACACATTTTTTATCAAGAACAGCTGATATTGCAGTCTAGTCCTGGGCTGAAATGTTATAATCTCACATGAACATATCTAAAAGAGAGTTCGATGGGACACATGTGTTCCCTTCAAATCGTCAGTATGTATACGCTAGGTTAAAGTTAGTCAGAAAGTCACCCTATCAGACAGGTGACAGAAGCAAGAGGGCTACGGTGGCCCTGTAACGTTCAACTAAGTACCATGGATATGTATGTTGGCCAAAATATTTTAAAGTTAGCCTAGAAGCCTAGATTTTGAACCACATATTCTAGCCCATCCTAGATATCATTAAGGTGCACATTATGAAAAAGTGTCAACATGCTCGAGTAAAAAAAGCAGCATATGTTTCGTTAACTTGACCTAGTGACAGTTCTTGACCGTACATGCCCCAGGCTAGATTTCACCAAAGTTTAACAGTTGAAAATGATTTGTCCTCTGACCTTGTTTTTGACCCATCTTTGAATTAACCCTAGATGTCACCAAAAGAAACGTTCTAACTAAGTTTCAACATACTCAATTCAAAAGTACAGACTTTTAGGGTTAACAAGAATCTACATAAATTTGGCTTTGGACCTAGTTTTTGATCAGATATGACCATATTTGAACTTGGCTGTGATATATTCAAAACATTTACCCTACCAAAGTTTTAACATGCTGAAGTCAAAAATATAGCCTCAAGAGTGTTCACAAGATTTTTCTTTAATTTGGCCTAGGCATAGTTATTGACCCGACATGACCCAAATTCAAATTTAGCCTAGATATCATCAATACAAACAATTTAACTGAGTTTGATGGATAATAGATGAAAGCTATGACCTCAATAGTGTCAACAAGCAATTTATTGAAAAAGGCCAACAGATGAGTGCCGGGCAAAGGTGGTCAAGCTGTTCATGAGCATTTTGGGCTTAGTTTAGCTGAAATACACAATAAAATGTAAATGAAATTGACAAAAAACAAGAGAGCCATGATGGCCCTGGATCGCTCACCGGATTTGTTTTTTCTTCACTTTAGCCATATAATCCCCGCCTCCTGGCGGCCATAGTTTTCGACCAATCAACATGGCTTGAAGAAATCTAATAGAGGTCACCCTAGGAATATTTCTACAAAATTATTGAAAATCGGCCAAATTTCTTTTCGGAGTAGTGAATGAATGTATATTGTTTTATGGCGCATCGACAGCTAAGGTCATTTAGCGCGCAATTAAATTTAATTATTCATGATCCCTGGGTAAACAAACCAGTACTAGGCTAGAAAATGTGCCTTGCCCAAGGGCACTCCACTATGACCGTAGTGCCGCGACTGGGGCTTTTCGGAGTAGAAGATTTTTTAAGTTTTCACTGAAGCCATATATGGCAAAATAGCCTCGCCCCCTGGCGGCCATGTTTTTCGACCATATTTTTTTTCACTTTAGCCATATAAGCCCCGCCCCCTGGTGGCTAAAGTTTTCGAGCAATCAACATGACTTGAAAGAATGTGATAGAAGAAAAAGATTTTTTAAGTTTTCACTAAAGCCATATAAGGCAAAATAGCCTTGCCCCCTGGCGGCCATGTTTTTCGACCAATCAACATTGCTTGAATGAATCTGAAAGTGGGAAACTTAAGGAACATTCTGAATCTTTATCTCGAAAAATACTGAGAGGTCGTTGACCTTTTCCAGGAGCGAATGTAAAGGTAGAATTTCTGTTTTCAATATCTGCATCATCAAACAATGTGTCAATATTGCCAATGTAAAGGACATGTGACAAATAAATGAACTTTTTATGTGTTCACATAGTCAATTATAACAATTTTGCCAATTTTAAAGGGCCACACTTCAGTCATGCATAAACGGATCTGGCTGGTTTTCGAAAGGAACTAAGCTCTCATGTATATCTAGTTACTGGATAAGTTTGGTAAACATCGGATCATTAATGATGACTTATCCTTGTTCACAAGGTCAATTATAACAATTTTGTATATCTAGCTATTGAATAAGTTTGGTAAACATCGGATAATAAATGCAGAGTTTATCGTGTTCACAAGAAATTGTGGACAGATGACGGATGATGGACTATCACAAAAGCTCACCTTAGGTGAGCTAATAAAAACAATAACATTAAATATATGATGAAAAATGTCTAAACTGAACCAATATCTGACAAAATGGTCTGTTTGGTTTTGTTTCAGCATCAAACTAAGCTTTATGGGCCTTGAGGTAGGGCTGCAAATATAATAAGAACTGTTGATGTAAATTGCTACTTAAATTAAGGCTCTTTCGAGACTATTGACCCATGCATAGATTCAACCAAAAATGCAAATAACTCATTTTCAAAACAAGATGCAATGCTGTATAAGTATATGATGAAAGTATACCTCATTTTGAATTAAACAATATACACAAATGCCCCATTTAAGTATCCTTTAAATATACTATATTGCATGTCACGGACAATAACTCTGATTTTCCTGAATAGATGCCAAGTTTGTATCTCATGTGTACAACAACAGACAGTGGACTTTATTCAAAAACATTTTAATTGTTGTAGGCCAAATACCTTTGGCCTACACACAATATCTTGTGTAAAGAGCTATAGCTTTGGTATTGCTCAATGGATGTTAAATACTTTTGGAGATATCCTTGAAAAATCCCAGACACTCACAGACAAAAACAAACTTAATTCCCAACCCTGCATGAAGTGGGAGCATAACAAATATCAAATATCTTGAAAGATTTTGAGGGCTGCTACTGAAAACAATGAAACAATGAGAGCAGCAGCTCATTATTTAATAGGCACTAACAATGTTGATAGTTTCTCCCTTTTTCCTTCAACAGGTTTTGTGTTCATACAATCTTCCAGTTTAACATTAGCACTTTTCAACCAGCATAGATCAACATTAACCTTGGCACGGACTGATCTGGCTCTACACCTTTTGCCAATTAGTCAAAGAAGGTTTAAAAAAACTTCTAAAAGGTTCTGTCTATAAATATCTGATGACATGGATGCACCGACAGATCTAGATCGGCACTTGTCATAATTATGTTAATTCATTTCCAAATAATTAGGAACTAGAGTTATGTTCAGCTGCTTCTTTTTTTTCTTCAATAGTCTTTTTTAAACCATCATTATCTCTCACATGATCCGTCGAGTCTTCGTCCAATTCATCTGAACTCTCATCTGTGTCCCCAATCACCTCTAAACATTCATCATAAAAACCATTAGTATCCTCTTCTGATGTTGTCTGAAGACCAGTCTTGCCAACAAGGATATACTCCAAACCCTGCAAAGTACATAGGGGCATTTATGTAATAAAAACAATGAGTAGCCAGGTGTTTGTATGAAGGGATAGTTATATATCATATTGCTACTTAGTTCACACGCAGAAGATAAGGAGGAGTAAACTGTTCTTTTCCAACAATATCTCTCAACTAAACCTATGTTTTTGGTACTTAGACGATTCTTCTGAGTACCCACAACATAGGGTTAGACTGTTAAATAAGGATTTGGGGATGTAAAATAAGCACCTTATCTAGAGCTCTGGTTAATTTTACAGATTGGTTACATACTTGTATATACTTGTATATATATATATGAACAAAACGAGCATAAATAAGTAAATAGTGAACATCCATAAACAAAACAAAGGTCTTGGGGCTGTAGTGGTGAGAGTGTCTGCATCTAAAGTGGGAGACCAGGGTTTGATTCCTGGAGGGGTCATACCAAAGAATTTTGAAATGGTTCTATTGGCTTCCTTCCTTGGCATTCATGGATGGCATTATTATTATATACAGTACCAGTAATTTGCTGGTAATTTTAAATATCAAGGAAACCCCATAATGCTGTTACTGAAATACTGTGGTTGAAAATGCTTAATTGTTTTCTACTTTATTTCAAACTAAAACTTTAATCTTTCTATATTTTTAGAATTTTTCTTTAAATGCTTCTTATTTTGAAGAAACTGATATCACTGCATAACCGTTTCCCACATACAGACAATTCCTGCCTCTTCATTATGAGCAATTTCTCCTTTTGCCACAGTGTTTTCAACTCTTTTCAGTAATAACACTTGTATGCATTTGAGATGTTTTCCATATTTTCACCCTGATGTTTTTTAAGTCATCTGCTTCAGATTCGTTGTATGTGGGAAAGGGTTAATAAGACTGCAGATGACATTTTTGTCCTCAAACTCGAACTTAACCCTTTCCCTCACATAGACGCTTTCTGATGCCTCCACATCAGACGGCTTTTGAAAATATGGCGACAAAAGAAGACATTGCTCAAAACGAACAATTTCTCCTTTTGCCACAATGTTTTCCACTTTTTGTCATAGGTTATCCATTCAATTATGGAGATTTTCTATGTTTCGACAAAATACGTTCAAAGTCGTCTGCTGCAGAATTATCGTATGAGGGAAAGGGTTAAATTACTGCTTACCTTCCAATGGTCTGGTTTGTCCATGATACCATTGTCTCGAAGATCAAATTTGTTAAGCTTTGATAAGGCTAATACTGTATCATCGGATACAGTACCAATGCTGTTGGACCTCATATGTAGAGATATAAGTTCATCCAGTTCAGTCACACATTCAGGAACACATGTAAAACGATTTCTATTTAAATCAAGATAGACTAGCGATTTCAGAGTAGATATTTCTGCAGGCAGACTGTCAAGCTCGTTTTCGGCTAGGCAGCACCAGCGTAATGATGAAAGCTTTCCAAATTCTGTTGGTATGGATACGAGACAATTTCCTCTCAGACTCAGTGTTTCTAAATGAATAAGTTTACCAATTTCCGATGGTACATTTACAAAGTGACATTCAACAAGCCACAATTGAGTTAGTGATGAAAGATCTCCTATATCTTGAGTTAAAAAATTCAACTGATTATGACAGACACTGAGAAATTTAAGATGACACAACTTGTCTAATCCTGTTGGCAACATAGTAAAACTGTTGTTATCTAATGTCAATTCCTCCAATGTTACTAAATCTGTGAGTTCGGTTGGTGGCATGACTAGATTGTTATCGTTAAGCATCAGTTTTTGAATCCTGTTTAGTTTATGTATATTGCTGGGTAGAATTGTTATGCCTCTATTGCTCAGGTTCAGCACTGTGCTTTCCTGCTCAACAGCTTTGTTGAGAAGTTTTTCAATCACCAGAAGGTCCATCGTACCATTTCTTAAGCAAGAAGTTTAAATGACAGCATACTGAAAATAGAAAAATGATTTTCTTTTACCTAATATGACATTTTTAAATTGCTTTGAAAACATCAAAAGATAGTTTTCAAAAGTTTTCTGTTGCCAAAGGCATAAGAGTGTTTTTTATGTGTTTATTTTTTAAGTGTTTTACTCCGCTTTCAACCATTTTTAAGTTATATCACAGCATTTCCTGGGTAAGTTACCAGTATTACTTGTCCATTTTCCTGACACCAGTCATTTAGGCGTAGTGCTAACTCCGCAAACTTAAACACCAAGGAGGGCAGCCATTACTACCATTTTTAAAGCCTTCAAAGGCATGAGAAGTCATCTGTATCAGGATAAAGTTGACATAGTTTTGTCCAATGTAGTCAGTCTGAACCATTATTACACTGAATTCATTTCATGCAGCTGGTGTCATTAAGTTTGGACAAGATTTTTTTTATGAAACACTCATTATGACTTAATATTCCGGTTTACCTAAAATAGGCATTGGAGATTTTTCGGCGAAATGGGCGAAATGGAGAGGAAAATACGCAATGGAGATAAAATATGATGTTAAGGCCGTATTTGTCAATTTAAAATTACCTATTCGTATATTGAATGTTTATTGTATATATATTTGAGTATTAAAATTACAATTGTTTTATTACTTTGTTAGTTATTTGATGTTCTCTCTTTTTTCTTATAACCATATTCTATAAAGACTATGATGCATGGTCATTTTAGGGCGAAATGGACTTCGAGTTGTGATTTAATGAAAAAATCAATGGGTTTGTTTAATGTTATTCATTTTTATTTCAGAAATAAGTCAGTTGACAGATGAGAGTAGAATTTTAGGTCAACAAAACAGAGAATGAAACTGGCGAAATGGAGATTTCTGCCTTGGCGAAATGTAGATTTCTGACTTGGCGAAATGTTGATTTCTGTCTTGGTGAAATGTTCATTTATGCCTTGGCGAAATGGAGAATCCTAGCTATATTGGGGAATTAATAAACAAATGTTGGGAAATTGAGATGTTTTGTAAAATAAAAATTAAAAAAATTAAAAAATAAAATTCCCTGGCGAAATGGAGATTTTCTCTCACGCGAAATAGAGTTTTCTGCTCTAAACATACAAAAATGCTTGTCGAAAACTTGTATATTGTCATTTTATAAAAAAATTCAGCATCTCATTAACATTGATTCGTGGTCAACACTTTGTAGTGATCAGCAAGACAAGCGAATTCGGCGTTTCCGAAGAGATAAAGGGCGCTACAATCAGAACGAAATAATTTCTACAAACGGTTTAAGAACCGTTATTACAACACCCACTGCTGGCAAAAAACCAAATCAAGTGAAGAGAAAGAGAGCGGAAAGGGCCAGAACACCATCTTCCAAGAGACGTTTAATTGAGTAAACATATTGTATATAATGATGTTAAAATGTTATGTTTAATATTTTCCTATAATGTTTATAAAATGTCTTCCTAAGGGAAGAAAGTCAGTAAACAGGACACATTCTTGGTGAAAACGGTAATATATTACTTTCCCCATAATGTTTTCATTTAACGCCTTTTCATATTGCTAATTACAACAATTTTATTTAACCCTTTCCCTCATACAACAATTCTGCATCATAACATATTTTGTCAAAGAAAAGAAAATCTCTATAATTAAATGGATAAACTATGACTAAAATTGGAAAACATTGTGACAAAAAGAGAAATTGCAGGTGTTTATTATTTATTTATTTATTTATTTTATTTATTTATGTACACAGTTTATGATTTGGATTCAATTTTGCTTTGAAGCTTATCATTATAACTTTTTATAAAGCAAACAGTTGTTTATTTATTTATTTTCACATGTACACCTTTATGTCAAGTTGGTGAAAATGAGGCAATATGTCCATTTCGCCGGCGTATTGTCTCCATTTCGCGAGCATATTTCCTCCATTTCGCCAGCATATATACTCCATTTTGCGAGCATATGACTCCATTCCGCCAGCATATTTCCTCCATTTCGCCTTTATGTCAAGTTGATGAAAATTAGGCAATATGTCCATTTCGCCAGCTTATTATCTCCATTTCGCCAGCTTATTATCTCCATTTTGCCAGCAGTTATACTCCATTTCGCGAGCATATTTCCTCCATTTCGCCTTTATGTCAAATTGGTGAAAATGAGGAAATATGTCCATTTCGCCGGCGTATTGTCTCCATTTCGCCAGCATATATACTCCATTTCGCCAGCATATGACTCCATTCCGCCAGCATATTTCCTCCATTTCGCCGGTCCAGTGCTGCACCTACAAGTTCTATTAACATAATTGTTATATTTTCTTGTTATATCGTCGTTCCGCTGATGCAATAATCTACATTACGCCTAGCCAAAATCTCCATTTCGCCTATAAATTTCTCCATTTCGCCATAACATTTCTCCATTTCGCCAAGCTATCAAATAACCTTCATGTTAATAAAAGACAATAGTTTTACAAATTATTAATTGAATGAAACATAGAAATATAATAAACCTTTATTAATAACTAAAAAATAACTAGAAAGTATGCTTTTGACTATCCCCATTTCGCCATATCAATGCGATAGAAATAATTGAAATTTCATCATCAAGATACACTTTTTACAAAAAATTAAATTAAAATATAATCCGTAATACATTTATCTTAGGAAAATAATAATAAATTTTACAATTATTAACTTCTAATATCATATTTTATCTCCATTGCGTATTTTCCTCTCCATTTCGCCCATTTCGCCGAAAAATCTCCAATGCCTATTTTAGGTAAACCCTTAATATTCATTGAATAGATCTACATGTTCAATAAACCCTGTTATCATACCTCATGTATTTGTTGTGTTAAATTCTCATATAATCATCACAGGCAATTTATTACTGTCTCATTCTGACAGTTTAGTTTTGACAGGTTGACATGATGCTGTCACATAGGGCCGGTCTCAAAAAAGCAATTTTGGTTTCCAAAGTCTGAGGTGGAAAGCGCTTATAAAAATATGCTGTAAATGTTATCTGTATTTAAACTTGCAGTGTTTGCAACTTTGCAAAAAAATGACTTCTAATATAAACGAACTTGAAAGTTGTGTAATTTTGAAATAACTTTATGTAATTGTGTTCAGTAAAATAAATATGGCATGTCTTCCAGTGTGACCGTGTTAACCTCGGCTTCTCCCTGGGTAACAGTATTTCCTTATGTTGACAATTATACTCTCACACTGGACGCATTGCCATATGTATATATTGTTAAAAATATAGTTAATACTTTGTATTAATTCTATAGTGTCGGTGCTGTGGATGGAAAAACATGTATGTAAGCATTTTTAATATTTGGATGATACAAACTAAAGGATCAGCGCAAACTTTCTACGAGTTACTATACTTACACCATGTTTTTAAATTAAATTTTCCGCTTGATGTTAAACTATTTTTGTTTCTCCTAAGTGCTGAAACGACCGGACATTGTAAACACATACACTTTTCAAATGAAACTTTTTTTTATCACCCGGTATTTGTTAAAAGGAACACAGCAGTTCTGTGGTATCTCTTTTTTGTATACATTTGGAGAGTAGTCAAGGGAAACAACTCTTAGTTTAAGTTGATTATTTCGTCCCTAACTTTATTCGTTCTGAGACATTTTCGCCGCTCCATTCTTTTTACATTTCAAACAAATTCACAAATTCACAAATTAAACAAAAATATCTGTATGAAATGAATAAATAATAATTATTAAGATAAAATTATAATTAAAATAATTGCAGAACCTACAGCTGCAAAAAATGAAACATTAATTTCTGGAAAGCACAGTTCTCAACAATAGTTAAACAATTATTTTTATAAAATTATGAGTGGAATCAAGGACGACAGGAACGTAGGTCTTATCTACATCCCTGGTGGAATATTGGGCATTTTAAGTACATATCTGAAGTAAATGGGCTAGATAATTATATTACGGTATTTAGGGTGAAGGGATTGGAATTCATTGTTGGAAACAGACATTTTTTAAAGTTAACAATTAAGGTAGATGAGATATATTTTTAAAAAAAAATCACATTGATTTTCATTTTTAGATCACCTGAGTACGAAGTGATCGCCCTTTGTCCGGCGTCTGGTGTGCGTTGTCCGCTAACATCTTCTCCTCTGTAACCAGTGGGTCAATTGGGATGAAACTTCACAAAACGCATCATCACAATGTCTTCAACAAAATTCCTTCAATTTTTGTATCCATGCAAAATTATGGTTCCAGGGCAACCAAAACATTCTCCTCCCAAACCAGTTTGATGATTTTCAAATAATTTTGTAGAAATGTTCCTTGGGTGACCCTCTATAAGATTCCTTCAATCTATGATGATTGGTTGAAAAACATGGCCATATATGGCTATAGTGAAATCTTATGAAATCTTCTTCACCAAAAGTATCTGGCCAATGTCCAGAAATTGTAGAAAGGTTCCTTGGGTGACCCAATATTACTCCAAGGCACATTGGGTGGTAAAAAAACCCAGTAATTGTGTAGGCATGACAAATCACATTGATATAATTCAGGTGAGCGATGCTACAATAACTGTTTATTACTGATTATCTGTATCATTTTTACTGTTTTCATTTCAGGGCATAATAAATACCAGAGAAAATCATGACTCAGACATTTTTATGGAAGGGTATGAGTACCTATAAATACCTCAAGACATCTACAAACGGACCAACAGTTTCAACATTTTCTACACATATCATGCAACATACAAAACATAAACACTTGGCACAAAGACTCGCGCTCAGAATAAACCATAGTTTACATGGACAAGTTCAACACAAATCACATGAAAGTGGAGTGAATGGATTAGTTACAGCAAGATATAATAGTACATTGAAGAAGAACAATAAACACACATTTCTGTATAGAAATGACTTGCAGCATGCAAACAGAGTGATTGTAAAACTTGGCAGTGCTGTGATAACAAGAGAGGATGAATGCGGACTGGCTCTGGGGAGACTAGCATCCATAATAGAACAAGTATGTCAGCGCAGCTCTAGATAACCCTTTCCCTGATATGAAAATTCTGCAGCAGACGACTTTGAACGTATTTTGTCAAAACATAGAAAATCTCCATAATTGAATGGATAACCTATGACAAAAAGTGGAAAACATTGTGGCATAAGTAGGAGAGGCATCAGAAAGCGTCTATATGAGGGAAAGGGATAAGGGGCGTTTTGCATGTTCTAAAATCCTTATTTGACCTTATAACCCTATGATGTGAGTACTCACATCATAGGGTTTGGTTGGATCATAAGAGAGATATTGTGGGGAAAAGAGCTGTATACGCCTCCTTATCTGGACCTCTGTGTCAGGTCATAATTATAGATATATTATCCCCCGCCCAACATGCATAATTGACATAATTATCTACAGTAGACAAATTTTGAAAACATTGGGGTAAAAGGAGAAATTGTTCATTTTCAGAAAATTCTCCATTTACCAAAATGTGTTCATTATGTGTCCAATAATTGAACAATTTCAGATGGAGAGATTCAATTTGCCTAGATGTTTCTAAACCTGTCTGATGCTGAATTCTTGTACAATTTATCTTTTTCCAACAATGTTTCAAAAGTTGTCTGCTGTAGAGATATCAAAAGTCATCTGTATTTATCCCTTTCCCACCTATAGATGCATTTTGACGCATCTGCAGCAGACGACTTTTTAAAACATTGTGCTAAAAGGAGAAATTGCTCAAAATGAGCAATTTCTCCTTTTGCCACAATGTTTTCAACTTTTTTCAGTTATTATACCTACAATTATAGAGATTTTCCATATTTTTTAGTAGACAGTCGTAATGCTGCAGATTTGCTATATGTGGGAAAGGGATAATGGATACAGTCAAGCGCATTCCCTGATTCAGATGACTTTGGATTTATTTACAAATTGAAAATTCTTATAGCTAAGGCGAGTTTCTAGAATTTATTTTTCAATCTGATAATTTGTAAAAACAGCTTATTATGGAAATATGCCTATTTCACAGAAAAAATATAACCATATCGTAAAATATAATGCTCCATTTCAAAATATTTTGCGACAAATAAACTTTGTAATTAACCCTTTTTCACATAGAGCAGCAGACGAATTTGAAAATTTCTACTAAAGAAAATGGAAAATCTCTATAATTGTATGTATAATTATTGAAAAAAGTTGAAAACATGGTGACAAAGGGAGAAATTGTTTGTTTTGAGCATTTTCTCCTTTTTTTTACAATATTTTCAAAAGTCCGCTGCTGCAGAGGCATCAGAAAGTGTCTATATGGGGAAAGGGTTAAAATGAACCTACCAATATGAACTATATACTTTGATATTTAGGTCTCTGAGCTTCAAGCTGCGGGGAAGGAAATATTGATGGTTACGAGTGGTGCTGTAGCATTTGGAAAACAAAAACTACGCCAAGAGATTGCCATGTCAAAAAGCGTACGACAAACTTTAAACGGAGGAGGTCGTTCAGTAGGTTTTATCATACTTTTAGGCAATAAATATAATTATTATAAAAATGATCTGATTCTGAAATAAATAAATTCTGTAAAACTTTGATGCAGAGTTGAAACATTATGGGAAATGGAGAAATTGCTGAAAAATAGCAATTTTTCCTTTTTCAACAATATTTCAAAAAATTATCAGTTGTAAGGCCACAAATGGTGTATGAATTTATCTAATTGAAATAATTATCCAGAGTATTTCAGTTTTTATGTCTTTCAATATGATGAAATGTTTTAATTTATTGCCTAAAATGTCATGCTTATTAGGATTTGCTAAGTCTTCTTAAAATCTTTTCACTTTAAGCATTTACAATTCTTTCAGTAATAATCAATGATAAAAGCATAATTCCCACATACATTTGCACATTGATCTTCAATCCATATGGTTAGTATGTATGCTTGATTTAGTACTCACCAGGACATCCTCAGTGTTTGATCTTGGCTCACTGTTACCATGATCACAGCCCATTTCCTATGATATCGTTCAAATGTTCCTTGGGTGACCCTCTATCAAATTTCTTCAAGCCTAGCAAAGTAAACATTCATCACCAAGGGATCAAAATAAGTGTATTATTGTCATAATGTAATTGAAATTATGGTAAAAATTAATAGATAATATCATCTACACAGGCTGTGCCTTATTTGGAGCCAAGGGCATGCGCCGCGGCAGGACAGAGTGGTCTGATGTCATTATATGAAGCAATGTTCATGCAGTATGGTTTCAAGACAGCTCAGGTATATTGGTATTTATTTTTTTACAGACACATCTGCAGCAGAACTTTTGGAAAATATTTTGACAAAAGGAGAAATTGCCTGAAATAAACAAAGCAGACTGATGAATTTGAAAACATATCTAGACTACAGTAAGGTCAATCTCTAATAAATGATGCACAGTAAATCCTTTCCCACATACAACAAATCTGCGGCAGACAAATTTTAACACATCTCATCCAAAACACACAAAACTCTATATAAGAAGGTTAACTTACTGACAAAAGTTGAAAACATTGTGGCAAAAGGAGAAATTGCTCATTTTGAACAATTTCTACTTTTGTCACAATGTTTTCAAAAGTCATTTGCTGCAGAGGCATATGAAAGCGTCCATATGTGGGAAAGGGTTAAGGAAATTGAGAAAAAAGGAGAAATTGATCATTATGAGATGAGAAATATCTCCTTTTGTCACAATGTTTCCAAAATTGATCTGCAAATGGGAATGAGTTACTAAGAGATATTTTGAGGCATTTGTCCGAGTTTCAATCGCATTAGGTGACACTTTCAGAATAAATGCTGCATTATATTTTGCCTAGGTATTTATTGCATCATATTTTGTCTAGGTTAATATTATACCATATTTCGTCTAGGTTAATATTATACCATATTTTGTCTAGGTTAATATTATACCATATTTCGTCTAGGATTACATTTGTAAATTGTATCATATTTTGTCTATGTATACTTATATTGTATCATATTTTGTCTAGGTATAATTATATTGTATCATATTTGTCTAGGTATACCGGTAATTATATAGTATCTTATTTTGTCTATGTAAATATTGTATCATATGTTATCTCAGTATGTACCATATCATATTTTGTCTAGGTATATAATATTATATGGTATCATTCACTATCATAGTTTGTCTCAGTATGTGATGTATCATATTTTGTCTCAGTATTTACAGTATCATAATTTTGCCTCGGTATGAACTGTATCATATCTTGTCTAAATATGTACAATATCCTATTTTTCTAGGTACTTGTGAACCAGCGAGACTTTCAGAATGAGTACACACGTCAAAACTTGAACAGTACACTGAGTGAGTTGATGTATCACAATATAATACCGATTATCAACGCTAACGATGCCATCGCCTCCTCTCCAGAAATGGATATGGATCTTGCAGGGGTTTGTACTGCAATATTTTAACCTTTCCTACATACAGACGCTTTCTGACGCCTCTGCAGCAGACGACTTTTGAAAACACTGTGACAAAAGAAGAAATTGCTCAAACAAGCAATTCTTCTTTTGCCACAATGTTTTCAACCTTTTAAGTAATTATTATATCTAAATTTATAGAGCTTTTCTATGTGTTTGCTCAGATACTTTCAAAGTCGTCTGCTGCAGAATTGTTGTATGTGGGAAAAGGTTAAACCTTTCCCACACATATGCAAATTTTGACGCATCTGCAATAGACAGTTTGTAAAAACATTTGAAGAAAAGGGAGAATTGCTCAAATACTTAAGACTCTATTCAATAGTTAGTTAAGTGGTCTGCTGCATATGGGTATGCAGGTGGTGAAGAGTTCACCGTTCCCCTTCTTTAACCCTTTCCCGCATACAGCAAATCTGCAGCAGAATTATCATGACAAAAAAATGGAAAATCTCTGTAAATAAAAGTTTAATAATTGAGTAGAGTTGAAAACATTGTGGCAAAAGGAGAAATTGCTCATGATGAGCAATTTCTTTTTTAGCCATAATGTTTTCAAAAAGTGTTCTACTGCAGAGGCTTAAGAAAGCGTCCATATGTAGGAAAGGGTTACATTTCATATCATCAATTCTGCAACAGACAGGTTTTTTTAAGATATTGAAGAAAGTATTTGTAACTGATATTTTGGTACAGATGACCTTTTCTTATCTCTGCAGCAGATGAATTTTGAAACCATTCAGACGAAACAAGAATTACTAAAAACAATCGCTTTTTCCATTAATTAAATCAGATTTGTATAAAAAAAATAGTTTAAATTTTATTGACATTAAATATTCTTCTTCGTAAGATGTGTGTTCAATGCATACAGCCATGAAAATGTCATATCCAGTTAAGTTGAACATTATGGGAAACGATAAATTGCTCATTTAGAGCTCCTTTTACTGAACTTTTTTTCAAAACTCTGCTGTTTCCAAAACATCAATAATTATTGATGTCTGTATCAGAGAAAGAGTGGATGGCATTTGTTGACAATGTTTAAAGAAACTGGTTTTTTTTAATCTCCATCTCATATAATGTTTTCCTGATTTCAGGTGATTAGCGTTAAAGACAATGATAGCCTAGCCGCCAGACTTGCCGTAGAAATATCTGCAGACTTGATGATTATTCTGTCAGATGTTGATGGCATGTACACAAAACCCCCGGATACAGAAGGTTCTCGAATTGTGAAAACATTCTCTCCGAAGATCGATTTACAAAGCATTGTGTTTCAAGGAAAATCCAGAGTGGGTCTGGGTGGAATGGAAGCAAAGGTATGGCAGGCACATTGAATCAATGCAAGGTTGTTTTAACCCTTTCCCTCATACAACCGCTTTCTGACGCCTCTGCAGCAGACAGCCTTTTGAAAACGTAGTGACAAAAGAAGAAATTGCTCAAAACGAGCAATTTCTCCTTTTGCCACAATGTTTTCCACTTTACGTCATAGGTTATCCAATCAATTATAGAGATTTTCTATTTTTTGACAAAATATTTTCAAAGTCGTCTGCTGCAGAATTGTCGTATGAGGGAAAGGGTTAAAACATCTGGTTAAAAACATGGTGATAAACCTCTATGAATGAATGTTTTATCATTGAATAGAGGGGAAAACATTGTGGCAAAAGAAGAAATTGCTCATCATGAGCAATTTCGCCTTTTGCCACAATATTTTCTAAAGTCGACTGCTCAGCAGAGGTCTGTGTCTGTTTGACGGAAAGAAATAAACACCTTTCTCTCTTTGTCAGTAAAGTTGAAATTTTCATAATGATAATACACGGGACTTATCAGAAAACATTCAGCTATCATGCCATTTATGCAAATTTCTATGCCATTAATAACCAATGTTTTCATTTCAAACCATGTCTGTGGTGAAGTGGTAAGAGTGTCTGCCCTGGGATGGTTCATACCCTAGACTTTATAATTGGTAGCAATTGATGGCATCATTCCTTGGTGCTTGGGCCAATTAGTATTGCAGGGATAAGGCATTATGACTGATGCACCAGTGTCAGGATAAACAATACCGATAATAATGGTAATTTAACCCAGGAAACACCATGATAATATTGATATACTGTTAACAACAGTGTAAAACACCATTCAAATAAAAGACAAAAACAAATAACTCAGAATCAAATTTCAACTTTTGATTTTCCGGAGGAAATATAATTTATCTTCTCTGGCATATTTTTCAATTAGACAAATATAAGAATTACGGCTGAACAAATTGAAAAAGATGTAATGAATGCAAATAATTATGTCATAACTGCAAACAGTCAAAAGTATTAATTGCTACTAATCATAATCACCCAGGTAAAGGCAGGAGTGTGGGCTTTAGAACACGGTGTATCAGTGGTGATCTGTAATGGGACAGAAGATAAAGCCATCTTGAAGATTTTACAGGGGAAATCCATTGGAACTTTCTTCACCAATTCTAAAAGTACCAACTCACCTGTGGAATTTGAAGCTATTAAAGGTAAGCTTAACCCTTTCCCTCATACGACAATTCCGCAGCAGTTGACTTTGAACGTATTATGTCGAAACATAGAAAATCTCCATAATTGAATGGATAACCTATGACAAAAAGTGGAAAACATTGTGTCAAAAGGAGAAATTGCACGTTTTGTGCAATTTCTTCTTTTGTCACTATGTTTTCAAAACGCCGTCTGCTGCAGAGGCGTCAGAAAGTGTCTATATGAGGGAAAGGGTTAATTACCGGTTCCTTGATTGTTAGAAAAATCTGCAACATTACAGAAATTTAAAAGTTCATACATAATAACATGATGGCACTCTGTTTGAAAGAATAATCTTGCAATTATGTTGTAACTCTTTATGTTATAAATGAGAATGCATGTATTTTCTTTTCTTTTGACACAAAGGTTTCCTTTTCTTAATTGTGAATACCTAAAATTGTCATTGTCAAATGTATATGTATTGTGTAAATATTTGATGCAGAGGCCCATAGGGAAGCCTGTTTTTACCCTACTATGTTGCGTTTAACCCTTTTCCTCATATAAACACTTTCTGACGTCTCAACAACTGAATACTTTTGAAAACATGTCTTCATCTTAAATCAATATTTAATCTTTCATTTATAGAAAGTTTGCCTATGTATTACTTAATGTTTTCAAGGTCATCTGCTGCAGATTTTTTGTATGTTGGAAAGGGTTTACTATACAATAGCATGGAGATTTATGATATGTGCAAGCTCACTCAGGACCCAGATTTGCTATCACTTTCTTGTGAAACAACTGTGTTAGGTAACTGTGTTAAGTAAAGTTTCAACCTTTTCTCACATGTAACAAATCTGCAGCAGACGTCTTTGAAAACATCTAGACAAAAATATGAGAAATCTCCACAAATCAAGTTATCATAATTATTATTGAATAGAATTGAAAACATTGTGGCAAAATAAGATCATCATCACGAGCAATTTCTCCTTGTGCCACAATGTTTTGAAAAGTCATATGCTGCAGATTTGTCAACATGCTTCTATAGGTGGCAAAGGATTAATTAATTAAGTAAACAATAAGCAAAAGCAATTCTTATTCCAGCTAAAGAAGGCAGTTTGGCCCTGCAGGCCCTCAATCCGGACCAAAGAAAACAGATAATCCACAGACTGGCGGACTTACTGGTGGAGAGAGAACAGGAAATCCTCACCGCTAACAGAAAAGATTTGATTCAAGCACAGCAAACTGGTAAGAAAATGTTTTCAACAAGACCCTTGCAAATGCATGTTAATGTATCTGCAGAAGACTACTCGTGAAAACATTGTCACAAAAGGGTATAAGGAACCGACAGGGATTTGTAACCCAATATTGTAAGCCTTTCCAACATGCAGATACCTTTTGACACATATGCAACAGTCAACTTCCAAGTTCCAGATTACAAGTTGCACAAGTAAAACTAAAATACAATGTACAATATTTTTGCATTACAGGTGTAGCAGAAGTTCTTATCTCTCGATTACAACTCACACCAGATAAGCTATCAACACTAGTATCAGGATTACGACAGATTGCAGAGTCTTCTATCGACAATATAGGGCGTGTGTTAAAAGTGACGGAGATTAGCGATAATTTGACGTTGAAACAAATCACGGCTCCAATTGGTGTTCTATTGGTTATATTTGAGTCCAGGCCAGACTGTCTGCCCCAGGTTTGTCTGTTTGTTATTTGCACATCAAAGGAGTCTGTAAAATCATCAACCTGATCTTTGCAAACTACCGGTAGGCCTACTGCTTATTTGCAAATTTATAATAATGATTTCAATGACAATTTCAATAATAATTTTCTTTTTTTTTCTTTAAATTGCAAATTCTGCTCTAAGAATATTTTACACCAAGTGACCAACTATGTTTCAAAGATTCTTAAATTTGTATAATTGATTTTTTTTACATGTAGTGATAAACAACCTTATTGTATCTCTAAATTTAGAGATGAAGGTTTGACCCTTTCCCACGTGCAAAAAAATCTGCAGCAGCCTACTTTGAAAACTTTTAGGCCAAAATATGGAAAGTCGTCTCTAATGAAAGGAAACGGTTGAAGACATTGAACATTTGCTCCTATTGCCACATGGTTTTAAAAAAATGTCTGCATGTTGGAAGCACAAAATTAAAGTTGTTACATAATATAATAAATATGAATTCTGGCAGCAGAAAGAGTGATTACTTTTTTCTGACAAGAAGCTATTTGAATGCACTTTTCATTGAAATGGACCGTTCTAGTTACCCAAAACATAACAGCCCACAGTTCCCTGATTTACTATTTTTTGACTATTCCAAATTGAAAAGAATTACACCCCTTGGAAAAACAAGACATTACAGGAAAAGAGCATTGCTTATGATGAGTAATTTATCATTTTCTCACCAGATTTTTGAGAGTAATTGTTTGCAGACTAGACAAAGCGGCATCCAGAAAAGTTTTAATAATACATGTATTTATTTTTACAGGTAGCAGCACTTGCTATAAGCAGTGGAAATGGTCTGTTATTGAAAGGTGGGAAAGAAGCTTCTAACAGCAATCAGATCTTACATAGTCTAGTCCAGGATGCCTTGGAACCGTTTGTGCCAAGATCGACAGTGGCTTTGGTATGTAATTATATACTAATGAGCACTATCAGACAAAACTGGCCTGCAGAGCTCTAGATAAGGGGCGTTTTAGCATGTTCTAAAATCCTAACTTGATAATCTAATCCAATGTTGTAGGTACTCGAAAGAATCGTCTCAATGAGACAATTCTTTTGAGTACCCACAACATAGGGTTTGGTTGGATATTCAGAAAAATATTGTTGGGAAAAGAGCTGTTTACTCCTCCTTATCTGGACCTCTAAGGGGGTCCTGTTTGCAAAGGGAGTTAACCCTTTCCTTCATATAGACGCTTTCTGACGCCTCTGCAGCAGACAGCTTTTTGAAAACATAGTGACAAAAGAAGAAATTGCTCAAAACAAGCAATTTCTCCTTTTGTAACAATGTTTTCCACTTTTAGTCATAGGTTATCCATTCAATTATAGAGATTTTCTATTTTTTGACAAAATACGTTCAAAGTCGTCTGCTGCAGAATTGTCAAATGAGGGAAAGGGTTAACCTTTTCCCACTTACGACAAGTCTGCAGCAGGAATCTTTGAAAGTATTTAGGCAGAAATATGAAAATTACTTACCGGTAAAATGATAGTTTAATTGTTATAAAGAGATAGAACATTGTGGCAAGAGATGAAAGTATGCCAAAGCCATCTGCTGCACATGTGTCAAAATGTTGGAGAATATGGTGAAAACCCAGACCTATTTTTGTATATTCTTGGTTTGATCAGGAACCTAGATAAGATCTGATCTACGTGCCTGGTTTGATCCATCTATGTTTAACCCTTTCCCTCATATAGACGCTTTCTGATGCCTCTGCAGCGGACGGCTTTTTGAAAACATAGTGACAAAGAAGAAATTGCACAAAACGTGCAATTTCTCCTTTTGCCACAATGTTTTCCACTTTTTGTCATAGGTTATCCATTCAATTATGGAGATTTTCTATGTTTTGACAAAATATGTTCAAAGTCGTCTGCTGCAGAATTGTCGTATGAGGGAAAGGGTTAAAAATGTTTTATAAGGGAAATGTTTTATCTTTTGATTCCTCTTACCAGTAATTTGAAAGCCTGTTTGACTAAAGATGTTTCTATAATACAGTAGATTGTGTATTATAAGGCCAGTTTTCAAAAAAAGAGAATGATATAAAAATCAAGTTTGCAAGTGATATTTAGCTCGTTAAAAATATTTCTTTGTCATCAATTGATAGTCTTCGGCTTTGTTTTCCATGTTACTTTGTTAAGTTTTGTGTTTTGTGTTTTGTGAGCAGTTACCTTTATACATTCTGGATGATTTATTGCCATTTTTGAATTTCGTAAATCAGATGATTGAGGGCATCTGCTTACGGTGCTCTTGTTGAAGTAGTGTGACAAAAGAAGGAAATGCTCATAATGTATTAAATAATTATTCCTAGAATAAATATGTATATTTTCCATATTTTTGCCTAGATATTTACAATGTCATTAGCTGCAGATTTGTTGTATGTTGAACAGGGTTAACCCTTTCCCTCATATAGACGCTTTCTGACGCCTCTGCAGCAGACGGCTATTTGAAAACATAGTGACAAAGAAGAAATTGCACAAAACGTGCAATTTCTCCTTTTGCCACAATGTTTTCCACTTTTTGTCATAGGTTATCCATTCAATTATGGAGATTTTCTATGTTTTGACAAAATACGTTCAAAGTCGTCTGCTGCAGAATTGTCGTATGAGGAAAAGGGTTAAAAATGTTTTATAAGGGAAATGTTTTATCTTTTGATTCCTCTTACCGGTAATTTCAAAGCCTGTTCGACTAAAGATGTTTCTATAATACAGTAGATTGTGTATTATAAGGCCAGTTTTCAAAAAAAGAGAATGATATAAAGATTAAGTTTGCAAGTGATATTTAGCTCGTTAAAAATATTTCTTTGTCATCAATTGATAGTCTTCGGCTTTGTTTTCCATGTTACTTTGATAAGTTTTGTGTTTAGGTCCAATTTTCTCCTAAACAATACAAGGTATGGCTTTGATCCTTAGAGCAGTTACCTTTATACATTCTGGATGATTTATTGCCATTTTTGAATTTCGTAAATCAGATGATTGAGGGCATCTGCTTACGGTGCTCTTGTTGAAGTAGTGTGACAAAAGAAGAAAATGCTCATAATGTATTAAATAATTATTCCTAGAATAAATATGTATATTTTCCATATTTTTGCCTAGATATTTACAATGTCATTAGCTGCAGATTTGTTGTATGTTGAACAGGGTTAACCCTTTCCCTCATATAGACGCTTTCTGACGCCTCTGCAGCAGACGGCTATTTGAAAACATAGTGACAAAAGAAGAAATTGCACAAAACGTGCAATTTCTCCTTTTGACACAATGTTTTCCACTTAATGTCATAGGTTATCCATTCAATTATAGAGATTTTCTATGTTTTGACAAAATACGTTCAAAGTCGTCTGCTGCAGAATTATCGTATGAGGGAAAGGGTTAAATGGAATTCACTGTTATCCTTACAGGTTAGTAGAAGAGAGGATATAGAGGATCTGACCCAGCTATCTGACTACATTGATCTGATCATTCCGCGCGGGTCAAGCAGCCTGGTCCGCTCTATACAAAACCAGAGTCAGGGTATCCCAGTTCTAGGGCACAGTGAGGGTGTGTGTCATGTGTATGTAGATCAGGAGGCGGAGCCAAACATGGCAATCAAAATAGGTTAGTGTTGTTTAGCTTGGGGCACAGTGAGGGGGTGTGTCATGTGTATGTAGATCAGGAGGCGGAGCCAAACATGGCACTCAAAATAGGTTAGTGTTGTTTAGTTTGGCGCTTAGTGAGAGTTGTGTTATGTGAATGTAGATCAGGAGGTGGAGTCAAACATGGCACTCAAAATAGGTTAGTGTTGTTTTGTCTTGGGCACAGTGAGGGTTGTGCTATGTGAATGTAGATCAGGATGCTTAGCCAAACATGGCACTCAAAATAGGTTAGTGTTGTTTTGTCTTGGGCACAGTGAGGGTTGTGCTATGTGAATGTAGATCAGGATGCTTAGCCAAACATGGCACTCAAAATAGGTTAGTGTTGTTTTGTCTGGGGCACAGTGAGGGTTGTGCTATGTGAATGTAGATCAGGATGCTTAGCCAAACATGGCACTCAAAATAGGTTAGTGTTGTTTTGTCTTGGGCACAGTGAGGGTTGTGCTATGTGAATGTAGATCAGGATGCTTAGCCAAACATGGCACTCAAAATAGGTTAGTGTTGGTTTGTCTTGGGCACAGTGTAGTATGTTATTACTATGTAGATCAGGAGTAGGAGTCAAACATGGCACTCAAAATAGGTTAGTGTTGTTTTGTCTGGGGCACATTCTTCCCAGGCAACTGGCTGCTTTCCCACATTGACTACGCGGTGGAAGACAAATGAGGTTAGCTATATTGACTTTTGTCATTCATTTGACAGAAAAAATGTGAGTCAGGGTTCAGGCCATGGGTAGACAACACTTATGCAAGTTCCTTATAATTGATTTACATTTTTGTCAAGAGATAATTTTGAAAGCATTTTTTTTACCAGCATTTCTGGATATTTAGAAATTAGTTGTCCAAATATAGGCATTAATTTGAACCACACGGGCACCCATTTTTTCAACCAAACTTTTAATGCTAATGCTTTCTTTTTTCAGTGGAAGATTCCAAATGTGATTATCCATCAGCATGTAATGCCATGGAAACATTATTGATCCACAAATCCCACATCAAGTCAGGATTGTTTGAGAAAATATGTGATGTTTTAAAAAGCAACAAGGTACATGTATTCATATAAAAGTATAATGAATTGGGTCAGACTTGGCTTTTTACCGCGTTCATCTTATCCTCATATGATATTTTTAGATTTTTCTGTATGAACACATATGAAGGAAAAAATGAAAAACAATGTTGAAAAAGGAGACTTTGATAAGTATCAAGGAAAGGGTTTAAGAAAAAGACATCAGGAATAATAAAGCTAACTTGTCTTTTTTGGACAAAAACCAGTGGACTGTTTCGTTGAATTAAGTTAATTATATGTGTTTCTTCTAGTATTTTGGGAACTATTTTTAACCATATCACATAATTGGAAACACCTTTACTTCCCATGTTTTGTGTGTATTCATGCTTAATGTGAAGTCTAAACATGGTATAATTATGTGTTAACCCTTTCCCTCATATGACAATTCTGCAGCAGACGACTTTGAACATATTTCGTCAAAAAAAATAGAAAATCTCTATAATTGAATGGATAACCTAAGATTAAAAGTAGAAAACATTGTGGCAAAAGGAGAAATTGCTCGTTTTGAGCAATTTCTTCTATTGTCACTATGTTTTCAAAAAGTCGTCTGCTGCAGAGGCGTCAAGAAGCGTCTATATGAGGGAAAATGTTAAGCCAAGGGGATATGTCTAATTAATATGTTTGTTTACCTCATTGTATTATTACTTGTAAGACATGAGAGGGTAAAGTTACACCAACCACCATTGTGAAATTCATTGACTGTGTTAAAAGCGCATACATCATTCTGTCCATTGCACTCAAAAGTCATCCTCGGTACCCAGGCTATTCATAAAATATCATATTATGAATAGCCTGGGCACCGAGGATATCAAAAGTAGGTAGACATGAGAGGGTAAAGTTACACCAACCACCGTTGTAAATTTCATTGACTGTGTTAAAAGCGCATACATCATTCTGTCCATTGCACTCAAAAGTCATCCTCGGTACCCAGGCTATTCATAAAATATCATATTATGAATAGCCTGGGCACCGAGGATATCAAAAGAAGGTAGACTCAATACCCTACAGAATGTTCATATAACCTAGTCTATCCATGTACACCGGAAACCACCTTGGTCTTATGCCTAGCGCCGGGTATTAAAAACCTGGCGTCTCAAGTTAGATTCTGCTGCAGATGGCTATTGAAAACATTTTGGCAAAAGGAGAAATTGCGCATTATGAGCAATTTCCCCCTTTTTGTCACAATGTTTACAACTCTTTTCAAAAATAATACTTTCATTAGTGGAGACTTTGCACCTGCTGCAGATTTGCTGTATTTGACAAAGGATTATCTGTCAGCATCTACTAAGAGGAGTTAACCCTTTCCCTCATATAGACGCTTTCTGACGCCTCAGCAAGAGACAGCTTTTTGAAAACATAGTGACAAAGGAAGAAATTGCTCAAAACGAGCAATTTCTCCTTTTGCCACAATGTTTTCCACTTTTCGTCATAGGTTATCCATTCAATTATAGAGATTTTCTATGTTTTGACAAAATAAAAATATTTTCCTTCAGTATTTCAAGAAATAACTTGTCCTTTCTAGAGAAGGCCATCTCATAACCTTTTTGATAATTTTGATGATAGGGCCACAATTCATGATGAAATTGATAGGTCTGAATTTACTGAAAATTATGTAAAGACTAATGGGTTTGAAAACATTAGGGTTTTACCTAGTTGTCATGGTGATCAAGATAATCAGGAGTCTAAGAGTGAGTTTAAGTCTGATCAACATCACAGGGCATTATCTCATGATCATAATAGTAATGATGATCAAACATGTCGAAAGGTCATGCCTGTAAAGAAACCCGATTTATCTCATGATATTGTAAAGTTGGCATCCACATTGGCTGACGAGTTGTCTTTGAGCAGGTTACCTCCTCCTGAGCCACATGTTTTCAAAGGAGACGCATTAGATTATCCAGGATGGAAGTCTGCTTTTTATTTACTTATTGAGAAAAAGAATATCCCCTCTTCAGAAAAGATACATTATTTGCGTAAATACCTATCAAGTGAGGTTCAGGAAGTAGTAAGTCATTTTTTCTTGTTGTCATCGGAACAAGCTTATAGTGAAGCCAAGTTGTTGTTGGACAAGCGTTATGGGGATAATTATGTTATTTCTAATGCATTTAGAAACAAGCTAGAGAATTGGCCAAAAATTCAATGTTAATGTGATGCCAGTCCAGGGATGCAAAAATACCCCATTTCCACAAACGCAGCTTGAATGGATCAAATATATTTATAAAAAGCAATATTTTCTGCAGGTACAGATGTACTCGGGTCCAAATTTACAATCAGAATTAAAGTTTTGTCCACCAGCACCGACCAGTATGAACCAAGAGTATGGTGATCTCGCGCTGACCATTGAAATTGTCGCGGATATTGACGACGCTATTGCACATATCAACACACATGGTAGCTCTCATACAGATTCTATCGTCACTTCTAACAGTAAGTATGTCCGCTATCCCTTTACCACCTGCAGACGCATTTTCAGGCAATAGCAGCAGACGACTTTTGAAAACATTGTGGCTAAAGGTGAAATTGCTCATGATGAGCAATATCTCCTTTAGGCACAATGTTTACAATTTTATTTAACCAATTAAGCCATCTTTTATGGAGATTTTTCATGTTTTTGTCAATATGTTTTCAAAGTCGTCTGCTGCAGATTTATTGTATGTGGGAAAGGGATATATAAAAAACTAATTATGTACATACATTCCATTGTGTAACTTTGCAGAAGTTTCCATTTAGAAACATTTACCCATTAGCCTAATATTTTAATAAGCCTTAAATAAGAGTTATCTGCTTTGAAAAAAGAGGTTAAATGCATTAAATCTGAAAAATTCAAAGTAGTTTAACCCATTCATCTTGCAGATACTTTTGATGCATTTGCTGAAGACTACTTTAAAAGGAGAAATTGCTAATAATTAGCAATTTCTCCTTTTGCCACAATGTTTTCAACTCCACTCAATACTTATACTTTCATAAATAGTTTACATAGTTTTGCCTCAATCTTTTCAAAGTTTATTTTCTGCAGATTTGTTGATATAGGAATGGGTTCCTATGGTGACCTTCTATCAGATTGACTCAAGCCAAGTTGATTGGTCAAGAACTAAGGCGGCCAGGCAGCAGGGCTATTTTGCCTAATATTGCTATAGTGAAAACTTTAAAAATCTTCTTCTCCAAATGTGTCTGGCCGATTTTCAAATAATTTTGTAGAAATGTTTCTTGGGTGACCCTCTATCAGATTCCATCAAGCCATGTTGATTGGTTGAAAAACATGGACGCCAGGGGGCAGGGCTTTTTTGGGTAAAGTGAAAACTTAAAAAATCTTCTCCGACACAAAGTATCTGGCTGATTTTCAAATAATTTGGTAAAATGTTCCTTGGGCGACTCTCTATCAGATTCCACCAAGCTGTTAGCCTTATATTGGCTTTAGTGAAAACTTTAAAAATCTTCTCCTCCCCAACTATTTTGCAGATTTTCAAATAATTTTGCAGAAATGTTCCTTGGGCGACACTCTACGAGATTCCTTAAAGCCATGATGATTGGTAAAAAACATGGCCACCAGGGGGCGGGGTTGTTTGCAGATTTAATATTTGCCTAATGGCAGCGGAGCGATACTGGCCCTCTTGTTCTGCTTGCAGTTGGTCAGACGTTGTATCAAATTGAGAGAATCTACATTATTTTTTGCAAAACATAAATGATAAGCATTAGAATTGTGACAGGTTTCAAAGAATGATAAGTGATTGAAAAATCTATACAGCGGTATTTTAGCTTACAAGAGTGAGCTTTTTTTATCACTCACAGCCTGTCAGCTGTGCATCAACAATTATTCAAACTCCATCTCTTCACATATCACAGGTTCAATTCTATTTGAACATAAATGATCCTGATGACATATGGTCCTCTGCCAAAATAGCTATCACAACTGTGATCCATGCAGAACTCTGGTTGCCATGGCAATGGAGAGGAAAATCTTTAAAAAACGTCTCCTCTAAAATTGGTGGTCAGCCTTCAAATTAATTTGGTACAAATAATCATGTGGTATGAATCTTTCAAAATAGCTGAAGTGAAGATTCTAGTGCAGACGACTTTTGTAAACATTGAAAAAAAAGGTGAAATTGCTAAAAAAAACACCTCTTTTTCAAAGATTTACTTCCAGTTTTCCAGAATGTTCAACTTGTTTATCTGTTGATTGTAAAGTAGACAACATTTGAAATATCTTGATTGTGAAGTAATAGGTTAAGATAACTTTTCATGTAACAAATTATTTTCTTTTTGTTTTAGTTTCAACAGCACAACATTTTTTAAATCAAGTCGACAGCGCATGTGTTTTCCATAATACAAGTACAAGGTTTGCAGATGGATTCAGATTTGGTCTAGGTAGGTGATTATTTTCCTCACCCAGATGACATTTGAAGACTTTTCCGCAGATCTTCTTTAAAATCAATATTTGAAAAGGAGAAGTACTTTTTTCCTCTTAAAATAGCCAATACCTTTGATACCTTGGCAAAAGCCTATACCTTTCAACCTTTGGCTTCCTCCTATGGCACTGAAACTTCGACTTGTGCTTAAAATGTTGAAGTCTATATCTTTGAAACTTTAGCTTCAGCCTTTACCTTTGAATATAAGGCTTTAGCCTACAACCTTGAAACTTTGGCTTTAGCATTGGCCTTGAACTTTGGCTTTAGCATATAGCCTTGAACTTTGGCTTTAGCATATAGCCTTGAACTTTGGCTTTAGCCTATGGCCAAGAAACTTTGACTTTAACTTGTAGCCCTGAAACTTCGGCTTGAGTCTATAGCCTTGATACTTTGGCTTTGAGTCTATACTCTTTAACCCTTGGCTTTAGTTTATACCTTTGTATATTTGGCTTTAACCTATATCCTCGACACTTTTGCTTTAAATTATACCATTGAAAATCTGAAGGATTATCAGGACTGTTTTTTTATATTCTTAAATCTGACTTTCGTCCCATACCATTTGGACAAATCTTTTGAGTACCAACAACATTGCGTTTCATCGGGAAATAAAAGAAACATAATCGGAAAAAGACCAATCTTTTTATCTTGATCAAGGCCTTATACCTTTCATATAAATTCAGGTGCTGAAGTTGGTATTAGCACATCAAGAATCCATGCCAGGGGACCAGTCGGAGTGGAGGGGTTGTTGACCACAAAGTGGATATTGGAAGGTGATGGACACATAGTGAAAGATTTTAACACAGGTGTTAAACAATATTCGCATACACACAGAAATGTACAGGAATTAAAGGCTGCTGCTTCATTGTCATCGTGATGAAGTGACGATTTAACATCAACTCTTTATACAGAGATGAAATATGGCAATAGCAATTCTTATTCCTTTCCCACATAAAAAAAACATAGTTACAGCATATGACATTGTCATTGTGATAAAGTGTCAACTTTTAGTAGTAACTTTACATACAGATGATCGTTAAAGATTTCAACACAGGTGTTAACCCTTTCCCTCATACAACAATTCTGCAGCAGACGACTTTGAACATATTTTGTCATAACATAGAAAATCTCCATAATTGAATGGATAACCTATGACAAAAAGTGAAAAACATTGTGGCAAAAGGAGAAATTGCACGTTTTGTGCAATTTCTTCTTTTGTTACTATGTTTTCAAAAAGCCGTCTGCTGCAGAGGCATCAGAAAGCGTCTATATGAGGTAAAGGGTTAAACAATATTCACATACAGACAGAAATGAACTGGAATTAAAGGCTGCTATTTGGTTGTCATCATGATGAAGTGTCGGCATACAGAATTTCTCTAATATCTGAAAAGATGATCGTGAAAGATTTCAAAAAACAATATTCACATACACACAGAAATGTTCTGGAATTAAAGGCTGTTGCTTCAATGTCATCGTGATGAAACGTCGGCATACAGTTGTTCTCTACATACAGATGATTGCGAAAGATTTCAACATAGGTGTTAAACAATATTCACATACACACAGAAATGTACTGGAATTAAAGGCTGCTGCTTCATTGTCCTCGTGATGAAGTGACGATTTAACACCAACTCTTTATACAGAGATGAAATATGGCAATAGCGATTCTTATTCCTTTCCCACATAATACATAGTTACAGCATATCGAGGGCTTGGCGTGAAACGGTTGTAACTAAAATTGGTAATTTTTCACCAAGGTTAATCACCTCGCCATAAAGTCTTTATAAGCGTTAAAGCATTTTTCTTGGTAAACAATGGAAATTTAGGTGCCATTGCTCGTTCTGAGCAATGGCACCTAAATTTGCATTGTTTACAAAAAGGTCAAAATTGCCCCTAAACCAGGGTTTTCAAAATATGTTTTTAGTTACAACTGTTTCACGCCAAGCCCTCGATATGACATATGAGCAAAATAATAATGAAAATCCCTATACTGAAAGATTTATTTTAAATAAGAACTGAATACATTGAGGAAAAACGAGAAATTGCTCATCCTCATAAATTTCAGCTTTTCCACAACATATTCAAGAGTTATCTGCTACATATGCATCTGAATGTGAGTACATGTTTGGACGGGTTTTAAAAACATTATATTCCACTTTAGTATGGAATATCTCTATAAATGAAAGTATTATCACTAAAAGAGGTCGAAAACATTGTGGAAAAAGAAGAATTTGCTTGTTTTGAGCAATTTCTCCTCTTGTCACAATGTTTTCAAAAGTCATCTGCTGCAGAGGCGTCAGAAAGTGTCTATACGTGGTTTTTATTTAACCCATTCCAATATGAAGAGTCGACACGTCTGTAGCAGCGGTCTTGGAAAGGGTTAAGTCCATTGATGTAAGACAAATGACACTGGTCACAATGATTTCCACCAGACCTGTAAATCTTCAAATTTGACCCAAATTTACTTTCTATTTTACAGATAATTTCAATTTAACCCTATTTCACATGCAGACGAGTTTTGTTGCATCTGCAAAAGATGACTTTTGAAAATAATGACAAGATTCTTCTTTTGCCACAATGTGTGTAACTCCATTCAATAGCTATGCTCTCAATTATACAGATTTCCCTTTTGTGTCTAGATGTTTTCAAAGACATCTGCTTGATGAATGTGGCAAAGGGTTAAAATCAGGAAATGACTGAATTTCAGACGTGGTTCAAGAAATGATAGTTATCATTCTCAAGTCTTTTGTTAGAAATATCATCAGAGTTGAGCATGATCAATACTGAAATAAGGTTCTAACCCTTTCCAACATGAAGACACGTTTGAAGCAGACAACTTTTGAAAACATTGTTGTGATCCATGACGTACGAATATCGTAGCCAGCAAATAATCAGCTAACCCTGCGCCTCAATTCAGTATGATCAGGATCTCCTGTTCCTACCATAAGTTAATAAAATATGTAAATTTAAAATTTATTGTCAAAACCTCCTGGAGGTCTATCTTCGTGTGACATGGCCGACATTAGGTATTGTAAAGTGTTAACTCTCTCTCTCATACGATAATTCTACAGCAGACGACTTTGAACATATTTTGTCAAAAAATAGAAAATCTCTATAATTGAATGGATAACCTATGACTAAAACTGGAAAACATTGTGGCAAAAGGAGAAATTGCTCGTTTTGAGCAATTTCTTCTTTTGTCACTATGTTTTCAAAAAGCTGTCTGCTGCAGAGGCGTCAGAAAGCATCTATATGAGGGAAAGGGTTAATATATATACAGGAAAGGGAGTGGAAAATAATACTTCCTTATTTATTATTTGTTTACGCCGTTTTTACCAAATGTTCAGTCATATCAAGTTGGCCAGTTCAATTACCCATGTGTGTCCTGGCTTTGGATTTTCTGTTTCAGGACTCGTTACTCTTTACCTCTATCACCGTGATGGAATGTGTCGTCCGGGATTAGCCTGTGCAGGCTGATCTGGGTTGATACATTACGCAGAGACCATAATGTTGGTTTTCTAACGGAGCGGCTCATTAATGATGTTTTTCTTTACATTCATGTGTAATCTTCTAACACTACTAACGATTATCATTTCAAGATTAAACTTTGATTCCTTTCCTACAATGTTTTCATAAGTTGTCAACATTAATTTAAAGACGTCAAAAGAAGTCCGCATGAGTGATATATAATATTGGTCTAGAGGAACACGAAAATGAAGTCAAACTTTATTATTTTATTTATCCTTGCATTGTCAAAATAAAATTAAAACAAAACTGAATATATAGTCTCTTTTCATCACCAGGATATATAACTATTTGCCACATAGAAAGAATCTGCAGCAGCCGACTTTGAAAACATACCAAAATTATTTTGGAAACTCCCTTTAAATGAAAGTACAATAATAAAACAGAGTTTAAAACATGGTGACAAAAGGAGAAATTGCTTGTTTTGGGCAATTTCTTCTTTTGTCAACATGTTTTTAAAAAGCCGTCTGCTGCAGAGGCGTCAGAAAGCATCTAAATGAGGGAAAGGGTTAAAAGAATGTATGAATATTGACTTAATTGAAAACATTGAGCCAAAAGGAGAAATTGCTCATTAGCAATATCTACTTTTGTTTCAATGTTTTCCAAGTCTCCTGCAGCAGATTTACTTTATGTGGAAAAAGGATCAAGCAAGAATAGACTAAAAAGCATTGAAGCACAAGCCCTTTGATTGAGCTAGTTGATCATTTCCTTGATATTACAAGTTTTCAGTTATCTACTTGGAAACATGTGAGAACAAAAATACAAAGTTGAAACTAGAGATTGCTTTTTTGAAAAAGCGCTTGTCTCCCCATTTGTGTGGTCGTAGGGGAGGAAAAGAAATGATGGAGATGAATTTTGTAGTTTTGGACTGGAGATGAAGCAACAGTGACAATCCTCAGTTATTGAGAGGAAAACATTTTTCAGCTGAAGGTTACCATGACCTTGGCCTTTGACCTAGTGACCTCAAAATCAATAGGGGTCATTTGCTGGTGGTGACCAACCTGCACACCAAGTATGAAGTTCCTGGGCCTAAGCAATCTTCAGTTATTGAGCGGAAACCATTTTTCAGCCCAAGGTCACTGCGACCTTGACCTTTGACCTACTGAAATCAAAATCAATATGGATCATCTGCTGGTGATGACCAACATGCACACCAAGTTTAACTTTCATGGCCAAAGCATTCTACAGTTATTAATAAAAAAAATAAAATCAGCTCATTGTCACTGTGACCTTTCAGCTCAAGGTCACTGTGACATTGACTTTGACCTCAAAATCAATAGGAGTCTTCTACTGGGCATGGCCAACCTGAATACCAAGTATGGAGTTCCTCGGCCCAAGCATTCTTCAGTTATTGAGCGGAAACCATTTTGTTCACCTCACAAGGTCACCATGACCTTGACCTTTGACCTTCTGACATCAAAATCAATAGGGGTCATCTACTGGTCATGACCAACCTGCATACCAAGTATGAAGTTCCTACGCCCAAGCGTTCTTCAGTTATTGAGCGGAAACAAGTGTGGCGGACATGACCTTGACCACTGTGATCTTGACCTTTGAAATAGTGACCTTAAGATTAATAGGGGTCATTTGCTGGTGGTGACCAACCTGCACACCAAGTATGAAGTTCCTGAGCCCAAGCAAAAACAATTTTTCAGCTCATTGTCACTGTGACCTTTCAGCTCAAGGTCACTGTTACCTTGACTTTAGACGTACTGGCCTCAAAATCAATAGGGGTCTTCTACTGGGCATGGCCAACCTGCATACCAAGTATGGTGTTCCTCGGCCAAAGCGTTCTTCAGTTATTGAGCGGAAACCATGTTTTACCTCACAAGGTTACCATGACCTTGACCTTTGACCTTTTCTTATCAAAAAAGAGACATTGTATACCCTTTTTAATCTAATGTTTGCACAGGTCATCTGTATAAGTGAAAATAATTATTAATCCTTTTTCTCATACAGATGCTTTCTGAGGATTCTGCAGCAGATGCATTTCGAAAACATTGTGACAAGAGGAGAAATTAATAAGCAATTTCTCCTTTTGCCACAATGTTTTCAAATTGATTCAATATTTTTGCAACTCAACTCAATAATAGTGTTGTCATTTAAACACAGGTCAATGAATTCTGTCTTATAGAGGGTCATTATGGCACAGTATGGTATGGCAACCAACATTTCTCGTTGTTTTGTTACATGTATAATGGATTAAACCAGTCAAAACATCAACTGCTTATTTATGAGTTAATAACAATAACCAATACAAGAGAAACAAGCTGGCAAACATCGAGATGTGAGTATTCAATTAAAAGGGTTAAATGATCATAATTTATACGTAATTCATACAAATAAAATTACTATTTTGAAAAACAAGGGAAATTAAATTAATATATTAATAAATCATCTTGTAAAAATAAGCTTGTATTACATACAAAAAAATAATCATCTTGTAAAATAAGCACATATTTTGAAAAAACAAGGGAAATTAAATTAATAAATTATCTTGAAAAAATAAGCTCATATTACATACAAACAAATAATCATCTTGTAAAATAAGCACATATTTCATATAAATAATTAATTATCTTGTAAATTAAGCTCTTACTTAATATAAACTAATTAATTATCTTGTAAAATAAGTTCCTATTTCATACAAACAAATAATTATCTTGTAAAATAAGCTTATATTTAATACAAATAATTAATTATCTTGTAAATTAAGCTCTTTAATTTATACAAATATTAATTAATTATCTTGTAAAATAAGCTCATATTTCATACAAAAAACTAAAAAGTATATTTTGTAGAATAACCCATATACTGTCAAAAATCACACTGTATTGAACACATACATGTGTTCCTGAACACACATCACTAATCAACTGATTGACAGATGACAGAAAAGAGGTAATTCCTAAGTGTCTCCCAATCCAAAGACCTAATAACACACATGTGTTATTAGGTCTTTGGATAACCTATGACTAAAAGTGGAAAACATTGTGGCAAAAGGAGAAATTACTCAATTTGAGCAATTTTTCTTTTGTCACTATGTTTTCAAAAGGCTGCCTGCTGCAGAGGCATCTAAAACCGTCTAAATGAGGGAAAGGGATAAACTGTAGAGATTGTCTATTCTTTGGCAGTGAGCATTAAAGATTGTAGGAGATTCTCGTCTGAACATTTTACCCCGGCTCAAAATTCCCTATCGATGATTAAGTCTCTCAGCAACTGCTGCTGCAATGGCAGCTCCTTTCCCCTTGCCGTCACTGGCCTGAACAAACCTGAACTGTAATACAAAACCAGAGCTTTAGATAAGACACTCATTTTTAACCCTTTCCCTCATATAGAGGCTTTCTGACGCCTCAGCAGCAGACGCCTTTTTGAAAACATAGTGACAAAAGAAGAAATTGCTCAAAACAAGCAATTTCTGCTTTTGCAACAATGATTTTTATTTTAAGTCATAGGTTATCCATTCAATTATAGAGATTTTCTATTTTTTGACAAAATGTGTTCAAAGTCATCTGCTGCAGAATTGTTGTATGAGGGAAAGGGTTAACATGTAATGAATTCTACCTCTAAACACTATGGTGTGGGTTCTCAAATAACTATGAGTACCCTCCACAGATGGCTTAACCCTTTCCCACATACAACAAAATCTGCAGCAGAGGATTTTGAAAACATGGAGAATCTCTAGAAATGAAGGTATAACTAGAGATTGCTTTTTTGAAAAAGCGCTTGTCTCCCCATTTGTGTGGTCGTAGGGGAGGAAAAGAAATGATGGAGATGAATTTTTTAGTTTTGGACTGGAGATGAAGCAACAGTGATAATCCTCAGTTATTGAGCGGAAACCATTTTTCAGCTGAGGGATACCATGACCTTGGTCTTTGACCTAGTGACCTCAAAATCAATAGGGGTCATTTGCTGCTGGTGACCAACCTGCACACCAAGTATGAAGTTCCTGGGCCCAATCAATCTTCAGTTATTGAGCGGAAACCATTTTTCAGCCAAAGGTCACCACGACCTTGACCTTTGACCTACTGACATCAAAATCAATAGGGGTCATCTACAGGTTAGGACCAAGCTGCACACCAAGTAAGTGAAGTTCCTGGGTATAAGCGTTCTTGAGTTATTGAGTAAAACACATTTTTCAGCTGAAGGTTACCGTGACCTTCGACATTTGACCTTGTGACCTCAAAATCAAACAAATTCAATAAAGGTCATTTACTGGTTAGGACCAACCTGCACACCAGGTATGAAGTTCCTCAACATAAGCATTCTTTAGTTATTGAGAGGAAACCATTTTTCAGCTGAAGGTTACCTTGACCTTGACCTTTAAGCTAGTGACCTCAAAATCAATAGGGGTCATCTACTGGTGGTGACCAACCTGCACACCAAGTATTAATTTCCATGGCCAAAGCATTTTACAGTTATTAAGCAAAAACAATGTTTCAGCTCATTGTCACTGTGACCTTTCAGCTCAAGGTCACTGTGACCTTGACTTTGACCTCAAAATTAATAGGGTCTTCTACTGGGCATGGCCAACCTGCATACCAAGTATGGAGTTCCTCGGCCCAAGTATTCTTCAGTTATTGAGCGGAAACCATCTTTTACCTCACAAGGTCACCATGACCTTGACCTTTGACCTTCTGACATCAAAATCAATAGAAGTCATCTACTGGTCATGACCAACCTGCATACCAAGTATGAAGATCCTATGCCCAAGCGTTCTTCAGTTATTGAGCGGAAACAAGTGTGACGGATGTGACCTTGACCACTGTGACCTTGACCTTTGACCTAGTGACCTTAAAATTAATAGGAGTCATTTTCTGGTGGTGACCAACCTGCACATCAAGTAGTCACTGTGACCTTTCAAGCTCATGGTCACTGTGACCTTGACTTTAGACGTACTGACCTCAAAATCAATAGGGGTCTTCTACTAGGCATGGCCAACCTGCATACCAAGTATGGAGTTCCTCAGTCAAAGCGTTCTTCAGTTATTGAGCGGAAACCATTTTTTACCTCACAAGGTCACCATGACCTTGACCTTTGACCTTCTGTTATCAAAATCAATAGGGGTCAGCTACTGGTCATGACCAACCTGCATACCAAGTATGAAGTTCCTACGCCCAAGCGTTCTTCAGTTATTGAGCGGAAACAAGTGTGACAGACGGAAGGACGGACGGAAGGACGGAAGGAAGGACGGACGGAACGGGCAAAAACAATATGTCACCCCCATGTAATGGGGGAGACATAATTACTGAAGAAAAGTTGAGAACATTGTGTCAAAAGCAGAAATTGCTCGTTTTGAGCAATTTCTGCTATTGTCACAATGTTTTCAAAAGTTGTCTGCTGTGGATGCGTCAAAATGCGTCTTTAGGTGGGAAAGGGTTAACCATTCCCATATTCCCATTTACAACAAACCTGCAGCAGACAATGATAAAATAATCTAATCTAATCAAACAACGTGTAAAATCTCCAAAAATTAAGGTTTAGTTATTGGACATAGTTGGACATAGTTGAAAACATTGATGTGTCAAAAGGATAAATTGCTTATCATGAGCATTTCTCCTTTTGCCAAAATTGTGTTCTGAAGCTCATATGCTGCAGATGTATCAAGATATGTCATTTTTTTGGGAAAGGGTTACTATAGTAATAATGGGGAATATATCAACTTATTTAGGACTCCCCTCAACATGAGTATTTCATCACACAGAATTTAAGTGTCCTTTTAGAAACTTTTCGTCATGTCAATCTGGCTATTAGTTAAATTAATAATTCTGCTTTTACAAAACTCTTGCATGTCTTTATAATACCATTTGATTTTATCTGATTGATTTATATGTGTTAAGTGCCCTTTTTTTTCAGCATTATTCTGTTTACATCAACATGTCAAAGTCACCTACCAATTGCCATAGCTGGCTTTCTCACAACATTATTCCCAGGCAACTGGCTACCTTCCGACATAAACGTTTTAGCCTCTTAACCCTTTCCCTCATATAGACGCTTTCTGATGCCTCTGCCACGCAGACGTCTTTTGAAAACATAGTGACAAAAGAAGAAATTGCTCAAAACAAGCAATTTCTCCTTTTGTCACAATGTTTTCCACTTTTAGTCCGTAGGTTATGCCATTCAATTATAGAGATTTTCTATTTTTTGACAAAATATGTTCATAAGTCGACTGTTTGCAGAATTGTCTTATGAGTGGGAAAGGGGTTTAAATAAAAAACAATGACAATAGTCGCAAAAGACTTTTATAAGTCATAAGAAAGAATTGATGACTAAGGCAAGATTCAAACTTCAGAATGGAGGTTTTCATATATCAATGTTGTCAGGAATTTTATCAAACCTTACCTTTGTATCTTGTTAAGATACTTTGGAATTAGTTTCTGTCAATAAGTCGTGAAATAACGGATGAAATCTGTACAACGCACCATCAAACTGCAATCGCCACTTCCCTTTCGATTCATTCGGTTTATCAAACATGCAACACCTGTAAAATGTGAAGATATATAATCTTTAACCCCTTTCCCCACAACCAACAAAATGCAAGCAAACGACATTGAAAATTGATAAAATATGTAAACTTTCTATATATTAATAAGCAAGTAACAATAAAGATGAAAAACATTGTGATAGAAGGAGAAATTGCTCATTATGAGACAATTTCTCCTTTTACCACAATTTTTCAAAAGTCGTCTGCTTCAGAGGTGTCAGAAAAAATATTCTATATTTTGGAAGAGTTAACTCTATAAAATACTAGAGGAAAACATATTTCATTGATACAGGTTTCAAGCATTTTTTGGGATAATTGGTTTTCTTCTGAGACCTGATGGGTACACAGGCTCAAACTGCTTCTTTCCTTTTCACAGATCCAACAAGAACTTATTTTGCAAGACTTGACTTAAAGGTATCTACATGTTGTTGTGAACTCTTACTTGATCTTGCAGGCAGACTGCTTTTGAAAATGCGGTTGCATAAAGGAAGAAATTGCCTCATACTTGAACAATTTCTCCTTCTGTCACAATGTTTTCAAATCTATTCAATAAGGAAACATTCATTTATATATACGAATTTTCCATATTTTTGCAATAATTTTTAATATCATCTGCTGAGTTTGCTGTTTGTGTGGGAAAGGGGCTAAGTTTTATGAGTATGGCTCAAGAATTATTCTTATATTGTATCAAAAAGAATAAAGAAATACATGGTAATGCAATATAAAGCCATAATTACCGTATCTGTAAGTGTGACAGCAGCTAAGGAAATACATGGTAATGTCATATAAAGCACTTATTCACAATAGTACAAGGTAATGTCACTATAAAGCACTTATTGCCGATAGAACAAGGTAATGTCATATAAAGCACTAATTAATAATAGAACATGGTAATGTCATATAAAGCACTAATTAACGATAGAACATGGTAATGTCATATAAAGCACTTATTACCGATAGAACATGGCAATGTCACTTATTACCGATAGCTGTAAGAGTGACAGCGCTAAGGAAATACATGGTAATGTCATATAAAGCACTTATTACCGATAGAACAAGGTAATGTCATATAAAACACTTATTGCTGATAGAACAAGGTAATGTCATATAAAGCACTAATTAATAATAGAACAAGGTAATGTCATATAAAGCACTAATTAACGATAGAACATGGTAATGTCATATAAAGCACTAATTAACGATAGAACATGGTAATGTCATATAAAGCACTTATTACCTATAGCTGTAAGTGTGACAGCGCGAACCGACACTAGCTGACATATGTGATGTAATACTCGACACTCTAACTCTGATGCCTCCGGCATATGTAGTTCATCATACACATGGCGTGTAGCTTTAAAACGAATGTCATCTTCACTGGAAAGAAAGACATAAAGTTGACATGTGTTGGTAAAGATCAGTTTGTACATGTGTGATATCTTATTCCAATTCATGCTGTTTACACATTAACAAACATCCGAGTTCTAGAACCAAGAGCATTTGGAAGAAAAATAAGACTTCAGCTCTATACTGGCCCGGGGTGGGGAAAATTTTGACCCAAGGGGCATAATTTGAACAATCTTGGTAGAAGGCCAATAGACACCAAATAAACGTGATCAATTTCTCCTTTTGCCATGTTTTCATCTCTATTTAACCCTTTTCCAAATACAACAAATATGCAGCAGACGACTTTGAAAAAATCTAGGCAAATGCACAGGAAATCCTTATAAATGAAAGAACAATAATTGAATGGAGTTGAAAACATGATGACAAAAGGAGAAATTGCTTGTTTTGAGCAATTTCTTCTTTTGTCGCCATGTTTTTATAAAGCTGTCTGCCTCAGGGGCATCAGAAAGCGTCTATATGAAGGAAAGGGTTACTAAATATACTGTCATTAAGAGAGTTTTTCAAAGTCGTTTGTTGCAGATTTGTTGTATGTGTGAAAGTGTTAAAACAAGTTGGCAAATAAACATGAATATTTCAGGTCAGAATTAAGCAGTTTCTGAATAAACAATATATGAAACAGTTCATACCTTAGAATTTCGGATATATATTTAGTATAAAACCGTCTGGGTGTGCCAAGTTCATTTGTCCAGTGTTCTGTAAACAGAACATCATTGTCTCGCATGTTCTGTAAGACTAGACGAACAATCTCGCCTAAATATCCACCACCTATCATCTTCTCATATCTGAAATGTTAAGAAAAACAGAGGATATTCACATGTCGTTAAGAAAAACCATACAGGGCTTTTTACAACTTTTCCTCCAAAGCAGACGCAATCTACACTTCTGCAGCAGAAGACAATTGAAAATATGGTGGCAAAAGAAGAAATTGTTCATTATGCTTTCATAAATATTCAATAATTATCTCATTTTTTGATATTTTCTATAAATTTGACAGAAATCTTCAAATTTGTCTAGTACATGATATTTTGTTTGTAGGAAAGGCCCATTTTTCCACAACCGAGTGTATGTTAAGTTTTGATAACATTGTTAGAAAATATGCCATAAAGGAAAAACCTATTGCTACGACTGCTTTTCCAGCTATATTTTCTGTCCATTATCTATACTATAAAAGTGGGTCATAGAGAAGACTATGCAATCTTTTAAAGTAAAAACATATAAATATTTTGTACAGGACTATAATATCGAGGGCTTGGCGTGAAACAGTTTTAACTAAAAACCTATTTTGAAAACCCCAGTTTAGGGGCAATACAAATTAAGGTGCCATTGTTTACCAAGAAAAATTATTTAGTGCTTATAAAGACTTTATGGCGAGGTAATTCACCTTGGTAAAAAAAATACCAATTTTAGTTAGAACCGTTTCACGCCAAGCCCTCGATATAATCTAGCAATATTTGTCAGGTTTAATTAAATTAAACCATTTACTACAGATGCCTTGTTAGAATGGTCTGATTAGGAAACAGATGTTGTTTACCCTCACACTCGGCAATATATACCCTATCCCTGCTGATTTGAGCGCAATATACGGAGGGAAGTCACTACTACGATGGCTAAAGTCTTTTGTATTACTCAAACAGAAATTCTAACCCTGGTCCCCTGCATTTCAGTCTTATTATTTTATCACTACACAGCACCAAGGCGGTTTGAATGCCTGGAATTGCTCACCTGAGAATGGGCTATTTAAGACTTAACTCTTGCAGCGCCAATGGCAATATCATCAAGACAAACCTTCTGAACAAATGTAAAGCTGCTTAAATTTGACCTAGTGACCTAGATATCACTAAGACAAACATTCTGACAAAGTTTCAACATGCTCAAGCCAAAAATGCGGATTCCAGAGTGTTAACAAGATTTTCATTAAATTTGGCCTAGTGACCTAGTTTTTGACCCGAATTGACCCAGTTTCGAACTTAGCCTAGATTTGATGGAGATATATGTTCTGATAATTTTCATGAAATTGGATGCAAAATGTTGCCTCTAGAGGGTTAACAAGCAAATGTTGACGACGTACGACGAAAGACGAACAAAAGGCGATCACAAAAACTCACCTTGAGCACTTTGTGCTCTGGTGAGCTAAAAACAAGCTTACAATGCTTTTCCTGGATGCCTTGAATTATTATTCAGTTCTTTGTCATAATCTGTTCTGATGAAATCTAAACACCCATCTTTTCCGAAGCCCTGCCATTCTGTATTCATAATCATCTGAAATATACATCTTATTTTACAACAACAATATCAGTTTTATGGAAAACAACAACAAGAGCTTTTGCAGGAGAGCACAGTTCAATGGGACAGTCCTTGATTTTGATACTTTCCCACATACAACAAATCTGCAGCAGAAAACTTTGAAAACGTCTTAGAAAAAACATGGAAAACCTTTATAAATGAAGGTATAATTACTGAAAAGTGGCAAAAGGAGAAATTGCTCGTTTTGAGCAATTTCTCATTTTGCCACAATGTTTTCAACAGTCGTCTGCTGCAGATGCGACAAAATGCATCTATATGTGGGAAAAGGTTAATGGGGAACTCACAACTAAATTGCAAATTTTACACTTCAAATTTAAACAAAAAACATTTTGGAAACTCTGCAAACAACTGAGGGACAACGAATACCATGGCCAGCTAATAATGACTTTTCAGAAAACAAGAGTGTTTGATGAAACACATGTATTGCTTACGAATATTAGAGTCAATGAAAATGTGACAGACAGACGGACTGACAGATGATGGAGAAATGATCTCTATGTGTCTCCCTGCCAAAGCTACACAATTGGCAAAGTTAATAATCTTAACCCTTAACCCTTACCCTCATACAAAAAATCTGCAGCAGACGTCTTTGACAAACATCTAAGCAAAACTATGGAAAATATCTATAAATAAAAGTACAATAATTGGCAAGAGATGAAAACAATATCACAAATGGATAAAATTGCTCATCATGAACAATTTCTCCTTTTGCGACATTGTTTTCAAAAGTCGTCTAATACAGATGCTTCAAAAACAGGATTTAACAGATACCTCCCTAGGTTCCTCTTTATCTCCTTTATCTCCTTCCCAGGTTTGTACGTTATCAAGATTCTCGATATAACATGCATTAGATCCCTTGCCTGTAATGACAAAACTTGTATAGAAACTACAAAAGATATCTAGGGAGAACCATAAACAATAATGGAATTTAAATCTGTTGAACCATTGCCCACATACGACATATCTGCAGCAATATGAAAACATCTAGAAAAGAATATGGGAAATCTCTGAAAATGAAAGTATAAATACTGAAAAGAGTTGAAAACTTTGTGGCAAAAGGAAAAATTGCTCGTTTTGAGCAATTTCTCTTTTAGTCACAATGTTTTAAAAAGTCTTCTGCTGCAGAGGCGTCGGAAAGTGTCTAAAGGTGGGAACGGTTTAGATACCGTTTTCATTTGAGAGATTAATAGTCAAATGTGGACCTTTAAACTAATCTGGATACTTACTAATTGTGAGATCCTTAAACTAATGTTTGAGACATACAGAACAATGTATGGACTCCCAAAGTAAACCAACAGAATAATATATGTTCTCATAATTTAGTATGAGACCTACAGAACAATGTACGCACTCACAAAATGTTGAGTGTTAGACCTACATAACAATGTGTGCACTAACTTAGTATGAGACCTACAGAATAATATGTGTACTCACTCAATACAAGATCTACAGAACAATGTGTGTATTCACTATGTATGAAATATACAGAACAATGTGTGTACTCACTCAATACGAGATCTAAAGAACAATGTGTGTATTCACTATGTATGAAATATACAGAACAATGTGTGAACTCACTCAATATGAGATCTACAGAACAATGTGTGTATTCACTATGTATGAAATATACAGAACAATGTGTGTACTCACTCAATATGAGATCTACAGAACAATGTGTGTGTATTCACTATGTATGAAATATACAGAACAATGTGTGTACTCACTCAATATGAGATCTACAGAACAATCTGTGTATTTGCAGAGGCGTCGGAAAGTGTCTAAAGGTGGGAACGGGTTTAGATACCGTTTTCATTTGAGAGATTAACCCTTTCCCTCATACGACAATTCTGCAGAAGACGACTTTGAACGTATTTTGTCAAAACATAGAAAATCTCCATAATTGAATGGATAACCTATGACTAAAAGTGGAAAACATTGTGGCAAAAGGAGAAATTGCATGTTTTGTGCAATTTCTTCTTTTGTCACTATGTTTTCAAAACGCCGTCTGCTTACAGAGGCGTCAGAAAGCGTCTATATGAGGGAAAGGGTTAATAGTCAAATGTGGACCTTTAAACTAATCTGGATACTTACTAATTGTGAGATCCTTAAACTAATGTTTGAGATTTACAGAACAAATGTGTATAATCACTAAGCATGAGACATACAGAACAATGTATGGACTCCCAAAGTAAACCAACAGAATAATATATGTTCTCATAATTTAGTATGAGACCTACAGAACAATGTAAGCACTCACAAAATTTTGAGTGTTAGACCTACATAACAATGTGTGCACTAACTTAGTATGAGACCTACAGAATAATATGTGTACTCACTCAATACGAGATCTAAAGAACAATGTGTGTATTCACTATGTATGAAATATACAGAACAATGTGTGTACTCACTCAATATGAGATCTACAGAACAATGTGTGTATTCACTATGTATTAAATATACAGAACAATGTGTGTACTCACTCAATACAAGATCTACAGAACAATGTGTGTATTCACTATGCACGACATATACAGAACAATGTGTGTACTCACTCAATATGAGATCTACAGAACAATGTGTGTGTATTCACTATGTATGAAATATACAGAACAATGTGTGTACTCACTCAATATGAGATCTAAAGAACAATGTGTGTATTCACTATGTATGAAATATACAGAACAATGTGTGTACTCACTCAATATGAGATCTACAGAACAATGTGTGTATTCACTATGTATGAAATATACAGAACAATGTGTGTAGTCACTCAATATGAGATCTACAGAACAATGTGTGTATTCACTATGTATTAGACCTACACAACAGTATGTGTACTCACTCAATATAAGATCTACAGAACAATGTGTGTCTATACACTATGTATGAGACCTACAGAAAAATGTGTGAACTCACTATATATGAAATCTACAGAACAATGACTGTATGTACTGACTATGTATGTGATCTACAGAACAATGTTTGTACTTACTAAGTATGAGATATGCAGAACAATGTGTGTACCTGCTATGTATGAGATCTGCAGAATAATGTTTGTACGTACTAAGTATGTGATCTACAGAACAATATGTGTACTAACTACATGTAAATATGAGATATACAGAGCCATGCGTGTATTCACTGTGTATGAGACCTACAGAACAATGTGTATACTCACTAAGAATCTACAGAATAAAATCTACAGAATAATGTGTTCAATCATTTAGTATGAGAACTAAAAAATAATGAGTTTACTCTCTAAGTATGAGATCTATAGAATAGTGTGTGTACTCATTAAGTATGAGACCTACTGAATAATGTGTTTAGTCATTAAGTATGAGACCTAACAAACAATGTGTTTACTCACTAAGTATGAGGCCTATAGAACAATCTGGATCGTGTAGGGCACCGGACATCAAAGTACCAACAGTGTCATTGACTATTGTAACACATTCAACATTCATCTCCTTGAAAAATAATGTAAATTTTATTTATAAAAAATTCATGTAAAAATACACCATTCTTATTTTAAATAGAGAACAAAAAAAGGGATAACAGAGTAGTTTCCCTTGTTTTCATACTTCATGCATTGCTTATGGTTTACATTGATGTAGAGACATATACATACATATTTATATGTTTCTGATTGAATTAAACCCAAAGTTTACTATATTAAACCATTGGCTAGGAATAAACAATATCTAAAAACAAGAGCTGTCCGCAAGACAGCATGCTAGACTATTTGGCCATTTGATACTATAGACAATAGTTGTTGACTATAGACAACAGTTACTACTGAGATAGTGGCTTGATAGTATAGTTCTATAAATCAAATTGGATAAGTCTTGTTTGAATAGCATCTTCTAGCTGTTTGTGAGAAAAGGCCTTGCATGCAAAACTTTAACCCAAATTTCTAACTTCAAAAATGGCCATAATTTATAATAAATTCACTCAGAATTTACCTAACCTGATTGTTTGATACCTTTTAAGACTATATTGAAGTATTAAATCAATCCCTGAGCGGTAACTGAGATATGTGCATGATAGTACCATGCATGAAAAACTTTAACCAAATTGTCAAAGTCAAACAATGGCCATAATTTGTACTAAATTCATACAAGAGTTATCTAACTTGACCGTCTGACACCCCTGAAGACATGAATAAAGTTTCAAGTCAATATCATTAGTGGTTACTGAGATATATCCATGAAAGTACCTTGCATGCAAAACTTTAACCAGAATTTCTAAGTTAAAAAAGGGCCATAATCTGCATTATATGCTGGAAAGAGTTATCAAACTTGATTGTTTATATAGGTGTGATGGTTGGAAAGGGTTGTATAAAGTTTCAATGCAATGCATCAAGTAGTTATTAGGATATGGACTCTTAATTTCGTTGCACGCAAAACTTTAACCAGAAATTCTAAGTCAAAAAAGGGCTATAACTTGCAATTAATGCAAGATATCGTTATGTAATATGATAATCTACATAGGTGTGATGGTTGGGGAGGGTTGTATAAAGTTTCAATGCAATGCATCATGTAAGTACAGAGATATGGACTCTTAATGTAGTTGCACGCAAAAAAGTCCAAAAAGGGTCATAACTGTGTCAAAATCTAATATAGTGTTTTGGGACTTGTCCTGCAAGGTTAATTGATGATGTCCAATAAATGTGTGAAGTTTTAAAGCAATAGCATCTGTGGCTTGTGAGAAAAAGCCTGATATAGAGTTATGGGACTTGTCCTGCAAGGTCATTTAATGATGTCCAATAAGTGTGTGAAGTTTCAAAGCAATACCATGTTTGATTTTTGAGAAAAAGCCTTGCATGCAAAACTTTAACCAAAGTTGCAACGCCGACGTCGACGCACAAGTGACTGTAATAGCTCTCATATTTTTCAAACAGTCGAGCTAAAAATCAATGGTTTTCTGTTAACCCTTTCCCACATACTAAAATTCTGCAGCATACAACTTTGAAAACATCTAAGCAAAAACATGGAAAAGCTCTATAAATGTTGGTATAATTACTGAAAATAGTGGAAAACATTGTGGCAAAAGAAGAAATTGCTTGTTTTAAGCAATTTCTTCTTTTGTCACAGTGTTTTCAAAAGACGTCTGCTGCAGCTGCTTCAGAAAGCATCTATATGAGGGAAAGGGTTAATAATATGTACTGTATGGGTCTTTAAATCTGCGTTGCAAAAATGTTGATGTTTTTTAAACGTCTGTCAAATGTAAACCTATATGCCCCGCCCTATTTTATGGCTAGAGGCATACAATGATTATGTACTTACACCATTCCTTTTAATGGCATCATTAAGTAAACCAACAATTTCACATCCTTCTACCCCGTCCACGTGGAAGTGCTTAGCCCAGGAGGTGAGAACTGCTTTATTGAGCGCGGTCTGGTGACAAGGAAAAGCGAACATGAGCCCAAGAGGAATGGGTTCAGACGTATTCAGTAGGTCCATTTGTTTTAGAAATCTGTGTAACGAATCCGCTAGAAGGTCAAATAGCTGTAACGATAAATCCTGTGGATAAAAGTGAAATAATTGCATGGAAGTATTTTTCTACAAAAGTTTATCACACATATTTTAGTACTGCTAAGAGCTTAAAATGAAAAAGAAATGGACCTTGGAACATTTACGATTAGTCAAGATCCAGATGAGCAGTTTCTCCTTTTGTCACAATGTTTTCAAAAGTCATCTGCTGTAGAGGCTTTAAAAAGAGTCTATATGTGGAAAAGAGTTAAAAGGAAAGAGAAAGAAACTCTTGCACATTATTTGCTAGAAAAAGCGAATATTTACCGGAAAAAAATATACATGTACATTTAATGTAATTTAATTGACACATTTGAATAGGAATAAGAAAGGAAAAATGACATAATAATAGTATATTCATAAATCTAAAATATAGATCTATATTTCTTTATGAATCCGTTACATATTTAATCCCCATTTAAAAATACATGCACATATTGTAATACGTTTTTTGTTCTTAATTGGATTGGGAATTTCAAAACAAGAGGGCCGTGATGGCCCTGGATCGCTCACTTGAGTTATGCCAACCACATACATGTAGTCAATCACAATAACTCATTTTGTGGTAAGATAAGCACTTGAGTGTTGACAAGATTTTCCTTCTGTTTGCCCTAGTGACCTATTTTTTGACCAGATAAGGGACATATTCAAACCTAGCCTAAATATCACCAAAAAGACCAATTCTGAATTGTGTTCAACATGATCAAATTAAAAATATGGCTCCTAGAGTGTTTACAAGATTTTCCTTCGATTTGACCTAGTGACCTAGTTTTTGACAGGATTAGAGTCATGTTCAAACCTAGCCTAGATATCATCAAACACTCATTCTGACAAAGTTTCAACATGCTCAAAATAAAAAATATGGCTTCCAGAGTGTTAACAAGATTTTCCATCAATTTGCCTAGTGACCTAGTTTTTGACCAGATTGGAGAAATGTTCAAACTTAGTCTAGATATCATCAAAACACCCATTCTGACAGAGTTTCAACATGCTCAAATTACATATATGGCTTCGAGAGTATTAACAAGATTATCCTTCAATTTGACCTAGTGACCTAGTTTATAACCAGATTAGAGAAATGTTCAAACTTAGTCTAGATATCATCAAAACATCCATTCTGAAAAAGTTCCAACATGATCAAATTAAAAACATGGCTTCCAGAGTGTTATCAAGATTTTCCTTCAATTTGACTAAGTGACCTAGTTTTTGATCGAAATAGAGTCATGTATAAACCTAGCCTAGATATCATCAAACACCCATTCTGACAAAGTTTCAACATGCTCAAATTAAAAATATGGCTTCCAGAGTGTTGACAAGATTTTCCTTCAATTTGGCCTAGTGACCTAGTTTTTGACCAGATTGGAGAAATGTTCAAACTTAGTCTAGATATCATCAAAACATCCATTCTGAAAAAGTTTCAACTTGCATAAATTAAAAATGTGGCTTCCAGAGTGTTAACATGATTTTCCTTCAATTTGACCTAGTGACCTAGTTTTTGACCAAACGTTGTCGATATTTGAACTTGGTCTAGATATCACCAAGACAAACAATTAACAAAGTTTCAAGCTGTTGAAGCAAAAAATGTGGTCACTAGAATGTTTACATTATATTACTAAAATGTGGCATACTGTCAAAGTTTCAAAATGATCAAATTAAAAATGTGGCATTCAGAGTGTTAACAATATTTTCCTTCAATTTAGTGTAGTGACATAATTATTGACCCATCATGACCCATTTTCGAACTTGGCCTAGATATTATTAAGACAAATATTCTGACAAGAGTTTCAAGCAGCTGTCTATAGAGTGTTCACACGATTTTCCTTCAATTTGGCCTAGTGACCTAGTTTATGACTGGATATGACCTATATTTAAAAATAGCCTCAATTTAATCACGAAAATTATTCTGAATAAGTTTTAGCATGCCAAAGATAAAAATCTGCCCTCTAAGAGTGTTAACAATACTTTCCTTCAGTTTGGCCTAGTGACCTAGTTTATGACCGGATATGACCTATATTTGAAAATAGCCTACATATTATCAAGACAATTATTCTGAAAGTTTCGGCAAGGCTTAAGATAAAAATCCGGCCTCTAGAGTGTTAACAAGATTTTCCTTCAATTTGAACGTGTGACCTAGTTTTTGACCTCACATGAGCCAGTTTCGATCTTGGCCTAAATATCACCAAGACAAACATTATGACAACGTTTCAACATGCTAAAGTTAAAAATAAGGACTCCAGAGTGTTAACATGATGTTCCTACAATTTGACCCTGTGACCTAGTGTTTGACCTCACATGACCCAGTTTCGAACTCGGCCAAAATTTAATGGAGATGTATCTTCTGATAAAATTTCGTGAAGATGGGATCAAAAATGTTGCCTGTAGAATGTTAACAAGGAAATTAATGACGATGCACGACGGACGACGCACTACGCACGTACGCCGGTCAAAATGTGATCACAATAGCTCACATTGAGCACTTCGTGCACAGGTGAGCTAAAAAATCGATAGAGACAAATACATGATAAAAATGATATAGGATATATCTTACATTTGAACCGTCGCCATTTTGCAATTTGGAAGGAATCACCCCGTTTCTTGTTTCTATTGTTTCCTCTTCGTCATTCAACGTTACGAGAATCATACGAAAGTGTGTACCCTCGAAGTCTAATGCAATGTATTTTCCTTTCTCTGTAAGATTAAAACAAATAACTACTGTACCAACCTATGACAAAATACTTTCCCAAATGTTCGAGCCGAGCCATGGTAGCTCAGTCGGTAGCGACGCGGGCTGTCAATCCAGGGGTTGTGAGTTCGAATCCCAGCTCGGCCAACATTCTTTCCGACGTTTGACAAAAGTCACTGTGACCTGCGTCATTCGTCTTTCACCAATGGGCTGTTTAACAGTCTATGTGGAAAAGTAGCCAGTTGCTTGGAAAGTATGTTGTGTTGTGTACTGGTGTTGGAAAACCAGGAAACGCATGAGTAGGTGAACTGGTCGCCGTGATATGACTGAACAATTGTTGAAAACGGCGTTAAACCCCAATCAATCAATGTAATGGATGTTGACTTGGATTGTCAAGTGAAGGGTCTATAATTCGCTTCCCGGCAGAGGTAAGCTTTATTTTCTCTCTCATTCATATCAAAACCAAAGTATATAAATGAACTAAAACAATAATAAACCAAATATTACATAATTAACGTTATTGTTTTCTGTCATTCCAATAAGTAAGATAAAAGATCAAATAATATGCGCATGTTCCATTTCTTATTGTTTTCTCATATATTGATCGCCGTTTATCTTGTTTAAAGATATTTCTTGTTTATAATTAAAATGTGAATTAAAACCATAGTGTAACGTGTACCGGCGTTAAGCCATCGCGGCACTAACCGCGATAAACGTTGCTTAACTTTACGAAAAGGTCAACCACTCTACCAACGCCGCTATAAAAGCAGGCTTCCCCAGCAAGGCTGTAGAAGTGATATTTATACCTGTTCCCGTTACATTTCTCCCTCTTTTCTCTTGACTTCACACAACTGAACACAAGCAGTATACCAGAGCGGAATCTATGTAACATCCCTGGGAACTACCGGGGTTTTAATAACAGGAAAATGGGGATATTTTCATAAATGAAGTTATTGTGCTAAATTTTGCGATAATTTTGGCGAGGTTAACACGTTGGCATTTTTGTTTTCGTATATTTATATCATATATTTAAACGCGGGTTTCGTGTTTTTCGAATCAAACAGGATTTCTTAAGCCATACAATGCTGATTCCCGCGCTAACATCGAACTGCTGCATCTTTCAGCAACTCTTGTAGAAAACAGAGGTTTGGTAAAAATTACCCGACCTTTTTGGGGACTACTTTCGCCAACGTTATGTCAGCACGTGGTGCGATTAAACTCCGCGGACAGATTGATGACTTCACGGTTGTAATGACACCTTGTGTGATGTAGTTATAACCGTTTTGCCCAAAGTCATAGTGATACACGTGTTATTTAACGTGGACGTCGGAACGACAATTACAACTGAATCGCTATTACATCGTGAGTCCATTCCAAACTGATAAACTAGGCCTAATCAAATTAAGTATAATCGGGACTCTTCGACGGAACTCGTAAATTACGAGGTACGGTTGGTTTGGTAGAAAACGACCAGGGACTACTAAAACGTATTAGTAGCCCAGAAACGCTGTAGTCGGGATCTAATTGAGTTCACCCCTCGGGCCCATCTCTACTATTGTGTAGATGATCAGAATTGACTCTTGCCGAGGTGACGAAGATGTATTTGGTATGTAACTAACAGCATATTAAAGATCGTTAAAGTCCGTCGTTCTGAGCAATTTCTTCTTTTGTCACTATGTTTTCAAAAAGCCGTCTGTTGCAGAGGCGGCAGAAAGCGTCTACATGTATATGAGGGAAAGAGTTAACTCGTGTATTTATAATCGTCATCTCCACTGTTGATTCCTTAACAATTGCGCAGGCGACAATTTAATTGGCTCACAATCTGAGATGACCTGTCACAGGCAGACATCTGATCTATACGAGCGTTCGCCACTGCAGCGAGGTTTATAATGTTTATGGTTTTAATGAGACTGTAATTGACCGGAAAATGAGTTGATAGCCGAGTTGATCTGACCATTAACGTACCTGTACCATTTGGAACGGCCCTCACGAAGGATGTATACATTTTGACCGGAGCTGTGTCATGTGTCTCTTTATTTAGACCTCGAACTAGATTCTCGGTGAACAGATCCTGAACAGTCTCGTACTCCTCATCGTCGACATAAAATGGATTTACTATGTGCTCCCTCTGAAATATGATTGATAAAATGAGCCAGCCCGCGAGAAAACCAACATTATGGCCTCTGCGTAATGTATTGACCCAGATCAGTATGTGCAGTCCGCGCAAACTGATCCGGGCCGACACATTCCGTCTGAATGGGATAGAGGTATAGAGTAATGATTCCTGAAACAGAAAATCCACAGGAGGCGAAAAGTGTCTGTCCGGGTAAGCCTGCTCGGCATGCTTAGACTGATACGGGTCGATACTTTACGCAGAGTCCATAATGTTGGTTTTCTCGCGGGACGACTCATATCGGTTTGACAAGGTTCAGTGAATTTGTGCTGATTAATGTATTTTTTAACGCGGGATTATAACAATCATATCTTGCCCGATTTAAAAATTGGCCAAAGGTGTGTCATCCAATTTTAAAAGAGGACATTTCAGAAATGGTCTCGATGTACATGTAAACAAACACGGATACAAACGCCCACATGTCAACATCTATCTCCGACACCTTTAGATGACGTCAAAGGTAACATGAACTGTATACATTTGACGATCTTAATTTCAAATATTGATACCAGTGTGCTTGTCTAACAGTTTTCCATCAACTATCACTCTCCCTTCTTTGTCTTCTCTCTCTCTCTCTCTCTCTCTCTCTCTCTCTCTCTCTCTCTCTCTTCTTTTTCTTCTCTCTCTCCCTTCTTTTTCTTCTATTTCTCTTCTTTTTCTTCTCCTTATCTCTCTTCTCTCTCTCTCTCCCTTCTTTTTCTTCTATTTCTCTTCTTTTTCTTCTCCTTATCTCTCTCTCTCTCTCTCTCTCTCTCTCTCTCTCTCTCTCTCTCTCTCTCTCTCTCTCTCTCTCTCTCTCTCTATATATATATATATATATATCTTTTTTTCTTTCTTTCTCCCTCTTTCTATCTCTCTCTTATCTCTCCCCGCTTTCGCTCTCTCTCTCTCTCCTCTCCTCTCCTCTCCTCTCCTCTCCTCTCCTCTCCTCTCCTCTCCTCTCCTCTCCTCTCCTCTCTCTCTCTCTCTCTCTCTCTCTCTCTCTCTCTCTCTCTCTCTCTCTCTCTCTCTCTTGACATCATTTAACGTAACATTGGCGTACAACTAGTGGGTTTAGACTTCTAGCATTTTGTTCGGATTTACATGCACGCTTTATTCTTCACTGGTCGCTAAGGCAACAGTATCCTAAATAATTTCTTGAAGCTGGTCTATTATATTTGGAGAAAGGAGACCCATCTTAGACCCGTCTAATCGTAGACGTACACAAGTCAACTGTTATAAAAATAACTCAGTTCACATATACACAATTTAGTATGTTTATCTATTGATATTTAGCATTATAAAATTATGCTGTTTATGGGATAGATGATTTCAGGTATGTCACAGAAAACTAACACTCTCTTATTTCCTAATATTGAAGACCCTGATCATAGTGCATAAGTACATACTGATCAGGATCTTCATAATTATGAAATAAGAAAATGTTTTTCTCTTGTGACATACCGGAAATCATCTAATAAACAGTATAATTAGTTTAGCACTAGATAAACATTTCCTCGATGGTGTGTGGTAGAGCGTCTACCTCGGGTGCGGCAGTTCACAGGTTTGATCCCTGGTCGGGTCAGATCACATTACAAATGGTAGTAATGGCTGCCTTCCGTGGCGCTGAAGATTGCAGGGTTAGCATTACGACTGACTGGTTGAAGATTGCAGGGTTAGCATTACGACTGACTGGTTGAAGATTGCAGGGTTAGCATTACGACTGACTGGTTGAAGTCAGGATGGATATACCAGTAGGACCGATAACATGCCCAGGAAACGTGATATAACATAAAATATGTTGAAAGCGGCTTTTAACATCAAACAATAAACATTTACTAATTTGGTAACTTAAAATGATTTCAGGTATGTCACAGGAAACTGTGGAAACAAGATCATCATCTTTCTTTCCATAAACAGCATTTATATTACTTTTAAAAGCACTAGATAAACATACGTATTGTGTATACATTGTATATGCCTCATTGAACGGAGTGTGTTTTAACAGTAATGTACACTTTTGCATATGATACACAACCTTTAAATAGGTCTAATCTAATAGTTGTGTTTACGATTCTAACCGGTATGATGTACATGAACGGGTCCGTTTTAAAATCCTGAAATCTTGGAGAAAGGTATAATTAGTGAGTGTGTGCTCTTGTGTAACATGTTTGCGGTTAATCCCAAACCCATTCAGCTTTTTATTTTTAGACAAAACTTTGTTTACATGAATTTCTTCCCTCTGGATAGAAATGCCACTTTAAAACTAGAAGTGTAGTCCTACTCGTTGTAAGCAAATATAACTTTTGTTTAACCTTTTTCCACATACAGCAAATCTGCAGCAGACGACTTTGAAAAAATATTTGCAAAAATGTTAAAAATCTCTATAAACAATTGTATAATACTTAAATAAAGTTGAAAACATTGTGTCAAAAGGATAAATTGATCGGTTTCACTCCTCCACACATCCCCGAGAAATAGGATTTTTTCAACTTTTGGTCCAATCTTAAATACTGTTATAATAGGCCCATAAAATTAGATACGGTGTCTGTAGCACAGCAGGTCATGATTTATTACCCAAGCAAACTAGTGTCTCTGGTCATTGCTGGTTTAATCTGAGTAACTGTGTTAAATAACCGTGTTTTTATCCGAAGAGATATCTTTCATTATTTTTCTGGTAGAAATACAACAAAATATTCTAGTATCAATATATTTGTAATATTTGTAATTAAAATATATACATTCTTAATTAGAGTACATTTACTCAATTGTAATAAAGTAAAATATTTGCCTGAAACAACAACCTATGCATTGATAAATTTATACTGTAAATGCTTGGTTATAGATACATATTGTAGTCCTTCATGATACAGATGACTTTTTATACCTTTGCTCCAGACAAATTTTGAAATAACTATAAAAATAGATGAAATTGCTTATAACGATCACTTTCTCCTTTTTTTCCAAAAACTTGCTCTCGCAAAAGCAACCTAGCAATTTCAACCAGAAATCAACATGCATATACAGGAAGTTCAATATGTCTTTTAATTATTCACAGAGTATTTCAATTAACTTCTTACAGATATTGTCCATTTGGATCAAATAAGTCAAATGCATTGGTAGGTATTTATACAAAGTAGACGAATTTTTGTTAAAAAACGTTTAAAAAGGTATTGGGTGAACTTTTGAAGATGCAGAGATGGATTTTGCTATATTTGCTGATACACCCAAGTTTTGAAATTATTATGGAGAAAGGAGAGAAATAATTTCAACTCTACTAAAATTGTCCCTTTATAGTCTTCTACAAAATAGATCTTTCAGTTCATATTTTTCAAAGCAGACGACTCTAAATAATAGTTGAAGAAATTGCATGTATGATTTTGAAGCCTATGCAGCAGAATTTTTTTGAAATCACTATGGCAAAAGGAACGAAATTTCTCCTCACACAACATTGTTTACTCTTACAAACATATGCTTTAACCCTTTCCCTTATAGTTATACAACGAATCTGCAGCATACCGCTTTGAAAATATATGTTGACAATTGCAGCAAAACTCTAAATAGGAACGTATAACTATTGAATATATTTGAAAACTTGGTGGCAAATGGAGAAATTGCCCATCATGAGCAACTCTACTTTTCATCTGAATGTTTTCAAAGTCATCTGCATCAGTATCTTAACCCTTTCCCTCATGCGACAATTCTGCAGCAAACGGCTTTGAACATATTTTGTCAAAAACTAGAAAATCTCTATAATTGAATGGATAACCTATGATTAAAAGTGGAAACATTGTGGCAAAAGGAGAAATTGCTCGTTTTGAGCAATTTCTTCTTTTGTCACTATGTTTTCAAAAAGCCATCTGCTGCAGAGGCGTCAGAAAGCGTCCATATGAGGGAAAGGGTTAAATGGTCGCAAATAGAGGGCGGTCATACAAAAATTCAAAGGGATAGGGTTAGCAGTTTCATTGGAGTAAGGAAGCATCTTTCTTCAACTTTATTAACTTTCCTTTTTCGCCCAGGTATATTTCAGATTCATTGTATGTGTTAACATATATATATAGGTGTTTATTGTGATCAATATTGCTGTCATATAAAAGGTATCTACCAGCATTTCATTCTGCATCCAAGCAGATGCAGGGGTTTATTTATAAGTTTCGGGATTCTAAGTCCTCTAGAAACTTGCCCCCAATCTCACCCATACTAATTTGCCAACTTAAAGACGTTTTCCACAACATGTACAGTCCAAAAGGCGTGGTCTAAATATATTATGCATCAAAAACAGTCAGAACTGCTGTTGCAATTTAAACATACAAATATTTTTGGAAAATAAAGCTTAAAATAGGGATTTTCAGATGTAGTCAGGTTGAGCTTATATACAGTTTATGCTTGCATGTGAGAAATACCTTACAGACTAAGAATGTATTCCGCATTTGTCTTAACCATAACACATAGTAAGTAATTGAACTAAGAATACTTAGCTAATTTCAAAATTTGAACTTCATAAAATGATTGTATTACAAGAAATTATAACAATGCATTTTTTTTTTAAATAAACAGAAGAAATTCTTAAAAGAGGTTTAGCAATGACATTATTGTTTCAATTCTTTCATTTACATTAAGAGTATAGGTTTCCTATCAATAGAGCACAGTTTCAAGTTAAAACAAAGATTTTTTATGAACATTTAGAATTATTCTAAAATTATCCCAAATTGAAAGAAATAGAAGTTTTAAAATCAACTTACCTGTTAAGAGTTGAGAACAACTCCTGTGAAACTACATTCTTAAATTTGGTCTAGTCTTAGAATTGACAATCTGACCAAAAACAGTATCCTTATCTAGGTAATAAAATGCTTATGTTTTTGCCTCAAATGTGTTTATCTTATGAACGTCTCATTCTATTCTTACACTATGTTACGCATACCTTATGTAGATCTCTTACCCGTAATGACTTAGGTTCAAACTATTTTCTTTATATTAAAATCACATTCTTACCAAAATTTCTTTAAGTAACATGACATTAAATGTGTCTGCCAGTGGGAAAGGGTTAATATGTGAACGTAAATCTACTTAACTATTTCCCACTTGCAAACCAATGTTGACGTGTGTGCAGAAGATTAGTTACACAAGAATATTTGCTCATTATGAGAAATTTCTGTTTTTGTCATATTGTCTACAATTCTATTCAATAATTACTCTTACACTAATGGAAATTTTCAATATTTTTGCCAAGGCGTTTTCAAAGTCATCTGCTGCAAATTTGATGTGTATGGTAAAAAAGCAATACTTAAAACAAACATGTAAGCTCTACGACTTCGTAGGCCGAACAAATTGTGCTGAAATCATATATCCAATTTTAATCCTTTCCCTCATATAGACGCTTTCTGATGCCTCTGCAGCAGACAGGTTTTTTGAAAAAATAGTGATAAAAGAAGAAATTGCACAAAACGAGCAATTTCTCCTTTTGCCACAATGTTTTCCACTTTGAGTCATTCAACTATAGAGATTTTCTATATTTTGACAAAATATGTTTAAATGCGTCTACTGCAGAATTGTCGTATGATGGAAATGGTTAAACAAATAATAGTCATAATGTAAACAAAATCTATTACATTTTATTAAGTCATCTTTACTTCTTTATAAGTGTTATTCAAAAGCTCCTAAAAGAAACAGCAATCACAAATATGACTTCGCTTTTATATTACACTGAATGCAATGATAAAGCTACAGTGCAATGTTACTGCCAAACAATGCAGATGTTGTGATGGTGTCATGAATCGGACAGAGATAACTAATGGGGGACTGTCGCCCAGTAGGGAATCCCTGTTAATGGCAAATTAATTAATACAGCTGATTACCAGGACTGATAAGCCATGACTAAACTTTGGACAAATTTCTGGGGACAAGTGGAGGACTGGTTTGAGCAATTTCTCCGTTAGTCACACTGTTTTTAAAGTCGTCTGCTGCAGAGGCGTCAAAAATGTCTATATATGGGAAAGGATTAAACGACGCCAAACAGCATAAACAATAATAATTTTAATTAATCGCCAGACGCATGTCTAATCAATATGGCCGAGCCCCTGTAGCTCAGTCGGTAGCGACGCGAGCTGTCAATCCAGGGGTTGTGAGTTCGAATCCCGGCTCGGCCAACTTTCTTTCCGACGATTGACAAAAGTCAATTAATGCGACATACGTCATTCGTCTTCCACCAATGGGCCAAGTCTATGTGGAAAAGCAGCCAGTTGCTTGGAAAGATTGTTGTGTGGAGTACTGGTGTGAGAAAACCAGGAAATGCATGAGTAAGTGAACTGGCCGCCGTGATATAACTGAGAAATTGTTAAAAACGGCGTTAAACCCCAATCAATCAATCTAACCAATATGAATGTTGATAATGGATTTCAAGCCATCTTTAACAAATTATTTACAACGGAAACAAGGTTTAATCTAGGTATAATTTGCATAAAACAAAAATGCCAAAAACATTCAACAATGATCAAACTGCAAAGCATAGTATGATGCAATACTTATTAGACCGGATACAGACCATCCGTTTAATTGCTTTAATCATATCAATTACCTATTAATTTGTTATCATTTAAAATGTACAATGAAGGTTTCTTAGGTATAATAAGTATGCCTATAAATTTACAGAGCGGCGGGTGTTACATTTCAATTTTCATCGATTTGAGAAGGAAAATTTCACCTGAGGAACTAATTCCAATCTACACCATAATCCGTTCATGTATGGGTATATTTGATAAATAGAAAAAGGTGACGTGGAAACTGACCTAGATATTGCAAATGCAGCTATGCACGCAAAGAGTTTAATTAAATGATACTTTTGATTTATAAGAACATATATAAATTGACTTACAACAAAATCTTCATGCTCCGGCAGCAACCTGAACAGAGATTCCACGACGACATCAAGGCTCAAACCTTTAACCTGCTTGTAGGAAGTCGACCCGAATCCTAAGGAAACCGAACTAGCACTTTTGTGTAAATCCTTCGTAATAGTTAGTGAATTGCTCCGAGAAGCCATTTTGAATATTTGTGTACGCTAAGTCTTTTTTTATAGGCCTAAATAACTCGAACTAACAAAAATGTATGCTTGCTGACATATTTTCACCGCACATTTTGTGCTGTATTATAAACGGAATTGATTCGCTCCGGGCTGTTACACGCTATGTAAATGATAACACAGGTTTTGAGTGTATACACAGAGTTAGGGTTATATAGCTTGTATTTTCCATTCACAGCGAAATCAGATACTCCGCGAGTCTCTTGTTGTGTCAAATATAGCTAATAGAAGAGTTGTATTCAAAGCATTGTGAATATTTCGATAACGAAAGATGCCAGATCGACAGCAACGCTCGACGAACGGAATAAGTGCTATGAGGGGAAAAGATCAGAATAAATAGCTGCCGGGACCGAAACTAAAACATTCTGAGAACGTTCCTTGTGCTCATAAATGGGCTCTGTGCTCTAAACGAAACATTTCGTTGACTAATTTCAGTAAATAATTTGCTCCTGACCAATCAGTTTTGACTAGAATGCGAAGGCTGAGAGAATAGTAAAGTAGATAATGCCGTTCCACGAGAAAACCAACAGTGTGGTCTCTGCGTGAAGTATCGACACGGATCAACCTAACCTTGCCGCGCAGGCTAACCCGGACAGACACGTTTCACCTCCCGTTGATTTTCTGTTTCAGGAATCATTACTACATATACCTCTATCCCCCTAAGACGGAATATGTCGGCCCGGATTAGCCTGGTCGATACATTACCCAGAGATCATACTGTTGGTTTTTATTGTGGAACGGCTCTTTATAGTTCTTCTAAGTATGCAGTTTTCTAAGTCAAACAATATTTTAAAAACAGACAAACTGATGCATTGCTTACGAACCTTGCGACATACAAAGTCCTAAAACGGGGTATATTTTGAAAAATCAAATGATGCTCACAGTAATTAGAACTTGAATAGTAAGTAAAGTCCAGATGTTTATTGCAGGGGCGTAGCTTGGCAATAATCATTGTGTATGCCGTCTCGTGAGAAAATCAACATTGTGGACTCTGCGTAAAGTATCGATCCGGATCAGCCTAAGCATGCCACACATGCCTACCCGGATAGACACTTTTCGCCTCCTGTGGATTTCCTGTTTCAGGAATCACTACTTTATACATCTATCCCCCTAAGACGGAATGTGTCGGCCGGATCAGTCTGCGCGGAGAGCGCAGGCTGACCTGGTCGATACATTACACAGATGTATATCGCCGCAGCTGCATTTTGGGGGCATTTCGAAATAAAATGTGTAGGCACGTGCCTACAGTGCCTAAAGGAGCTACGCCCCTGTATAATTGCAATATGAGAAACCGGATTGAACGCTTAACATTAACCAAAAGACGAATAGGGAGTATAAATTTGCTAAATTGCAAGTCAGAGTTCAGTCACCTGAACCGATATGTTATCTAATGACACACACAATCCTTGGAGAAAGAGACAATACAATATAAGTATATGTGCAACATGAACTTCTAAAGGTCTATGTATAGATAGATGTCGGTAACCTCAATTTTCTAAATCGAAAAAGGCGCACTATGAGTATTCTGCAACAAACAGACAGTTTGTTTGTCTCGTGTTTTATGCCGCTCTCAACAATGTTTGCAGTTATATCACGGCGTTTCCTGTGTTAGTTATCAGCAAAAAACATTGATTGATAGATTGATTGATTGATTGATTGATTGATTGATTGGGGTTTAACGCCGTTTTCAAAAAAAGTTCAGTCATATCACGGCGGCCAGTTCACCTACTCATGTGCTTCCTAGCTTTCTCACACCAGTACACCGCACAACATACTTCCCAAGCAACTGGCTGCTTTTCCACTTAGACTGTTAGCCCATTTGAATGACGCTTGTTATAGTGACTTTTGTCAAACGTCGGAAAAGAATGTTTGCCGAGCTGGGAGTCGTACTCACATCCCCTGGATTGACAACCCGCATCGCTACCGACTGAGCTACCGGGGCATGGCTGTTCTTATATTCTTGGATAGCAGAATCATGTTAGAAGACCGGGCACAGTCTAAATCTGGAGGTGTGACTCCCTTGACAATTTGGGCATTTATATTCCCCGGCACAATGGGCGCATTTCTGGTGTGAGGTGCATTTTGTGGCTGTATGGCCGAAACCTAGTCTCAATATATCGCCGTTACATTTGCATTGCGAACAGTCAAAATAAAAAATCGCATTCCTAGTACAGAAACCTGGACAAGGCCGAAACCCTGCCAATGAAAACATCCAAGGTCAAGTACATTTTGGTTCATTATACTATTTGACGAATATGCGTAATAGCGTTTCATGGCAAGTTGTGGTCCATTCTTAGATATTTGTAAATATTCCAAATGTTGATGAAACTTGGCATGTTGTTTAATCAGCACATGGACAGGCTATAGATAGCAATGGGAGCCAGTATCTCAGTTGTATTCTTCACAAGTCATTTGAGGGTCAAAGACTTAGGTTGATCAAAGTTTACCCTTTCCCACATACAGACGCTTTGTGACTGTGGCCAAAGGAAATATTACTCATAATGATCAATTTTTACTTTTGTAACATCGTATTCGACTTTATTCAATACTTGTTATCTCAGATATAGTTTTGATATTTGTACCGAAGTATCTGCTGCATATTTGTTGTACGTGGAAAAATGTTAAGGCTCAAGTCATTTGAGACCCGTACGTTCCGAAACTTCATGTTACTAAATATCTTTGAATGCACACATGTATTCATGACGTCAATGTTTATATATAGTCGCGTCATCAAGGTCATTTCCACCACCGATAAAACATTTGAAATAGTGCTGCCTCAATCTATTCCTATAAAGCCTTTCCCACATAAAGACGCTTTCTGACGCATCTGCAGCAGACGACTTTTGAAAACATTCTGACAAATGTTTTAATTGCTCAAAATGATCAATTTCTTATTTTTTTGTCACAATGTTTTCAAAGTTTTTTGCTGCATAATTGTTGTATGTGGGAAAGGGTTAATAAACTAAATCTTGGACAGGTGAAATAATATAAATGTTGTTAAGTCAAGTGACACAAACTCCCATGAATTAAAGAGGGCGCTCTTCCCCCCAAAAAATGTCGAATCGGTATTATTTCATAGATAAGTTCAGTAGAACGAATGCCATTTTACATTGAGGTGACTATCATTATTTTAACATCAACCGTGTTGAAAACATATCATTAAAGATTAATACATGTGAATGTATCTCGAACATTGGACGCCTAATTTTGATACAATGTCTGACAAGGGAGTTCTCAAATTTCGACAATATTTTCAAAGGCTAATGGTGCATTCTCACCACCGATCTGAGTACCTCGATCTCCCCGACCGGCCAAATTCCGCGACCAAGTGTTTAGTCAGGGGTCTACACAGTCTGCCAGACCTTTAGTGGACCATACTAAATTAACTCAAGACCCTTCCAGACTACTTCAAGACCAATTGCCGACACACATCCCGACTTCTACTCGACCTATACTCGTCCTTCCCGATCAACATGACTCTTCTTCGACCTCTACCCGACTTATACCCGACCATGTACGATCGTGCACGATCGCTGCACGATAGCAGCATACTAGGTATAAAACTGTAGTAATTTGTTCGGGATTCAGTAATTGTATTCGATATTGCTTCTATGGAATCCCGGCCAGTTATGAAAACAAAAAACAAAGTGACATTGACCTTGATCCTTGAATAGAATATCGAGGCGGTCGGGTATGATCTGGTATGATCGGGTAGAAGCCGTGTATGTTCGAGTAGAGTTCGGATGCGGTCTGTAAATTATCGAGTTGATCGAGTAAATGCATCTGATTGGGGTTGTAAAAGATCGAGTACCTGTCGTATACAGACCTAGTTGATCGAGTACAGATCGGATGACTTGATGTTTTTTCCCTATGAACTAGACCTTGTACACGAGTATACACGAGTTTACCAGATGTATTTCAGACAGCTTCCAGACTGTCTGGCTTCTCGAGCGTTACACGGATTTTTTTGACATGTCAGAAAAGTAATCCGTATAAAAATCCCGACCGCTACCGACCAAGGTAAACCGCTGCATACCGAGCGGGACCCCCTGCAGACCGAGGGAGATCATTTCACGACCGTATGATCGAGGTACTCAGATCGGCGGTGAGAACGCCCCATAATGATATACTGCTGCATCCTCCATAATAGGAACAGACGTATGAATATTTGACGATTTACGACCCGATGCTATCTCACACGATCTGGCTGTGGTCATTTGCATTCGTAAAAGGCCTCCACTCCAGCATGCTGTGATGATAGGTGAATGCCTGGTTGGAGATTAACGCGGTTTTTACGTGTTTTTTTTTCAGTATATAAAAGGGCAGCCAGTTCACCTACCCATGTGTTTCCTAGCTTTCTGGCTAACAACATTCTTCCTATATGTACGTTAAGCCGATTGGTGATAGATAACTCATCGGATGCTTGAGACAATGTCATTTGAGCAGTTCCACGAAATAACCAACATTATGGACTCTGCGTAATGTATCGAACAAGATGAGCCAGCGCAGGCTAATCCTGACCGACACATTCCGTCTCAGGGTGATAAAGTAATGATTCCTGAAACAGAAAATCCACAGGAGGCGAAACGTGTCTGTCCGGGTTAGCCTGATTCGGGTCGATACTTTACGCAAAGTCCACAATGTTGGTTTTCTCGTAATTCGGCGCAATTGTTAATCACCGGGAGGAGTGTTGGTCGAGTCTGTTGACAGGTCCCGTGATTATAAGAGTGGCGAACATTGACGAACCTGTTCAGGTTATTGCAGGCTGACCTAGGTTTATCAGCTGGTCATATTTCAATTCATAAATGTCGCATATTTGATGGAAACAATCTGCAACAGTCTTACAGACGACCTTGAAAACATGCAGTCAAAATACGGAAACTATTTATAATTGAAACAGAGACCAGACCTTAAATAGACGTGTTATTTTTCAAAGAACAATTATTGAATAGAGGTGAAAACATTATGAGCCATTTCTCCTATTGCCACAATGTTTTCAAATGCTGTCGACTAAAGAGAAGTCAAAAAGCTTCTGGCATGTGGGAAAGGTTAAAATATATCGATCGTTTTTTGCATAATAACAACAGACTCGAAGGTTGAAACATGTGTATGTTTTATTCATATGCATTATATAAAAATCAACAACTACCAAAATGTAACAACATGAATGTGAAAGATCAAGGTTATACACCAGGTCTGGGAATAAATAGCTTATAATACACAAAACAGAATGGCACCGAACACACACATACACTCGTACCTCGATTGGAAACAGTTAACCCTTTCCCGCCTAAAGACGGATGTTGACGCATCTGCAGTAGCTTTTTGAAAACATAGTGACAAAAGAAGACATTGCTCAAAACGAGCAATTTCTCCTTTTGCCACAATGTTTTCCACTTTTAGTCATAGGTTATCCATTCAATTATAGAGATTTTCCATTTTATGACAAAATATGTTCAAAGTCGTCTGCAGAATTGTCGTTTAACACATTCAATCTTTACTTTCAGCAGAATGTTTATGTGATGATCCCTTTCACTGATGCCTTTTTTATTGATGCGTTGTGCATTTGATGCAACTGCAGCAGACATCGTTTGAAAATGTTGAGGTAAAATGGAAAAATTGCTCAAGATGAGCAATTTAACCCTTTTCGAACCAATGTTTTTAAATCTCTCCAAAAATCATACTACATGACTGTATAATTCAGAGATGTTCCCAAATTCTTTATTTTAGATGTTTTCATAGTCATCTAGCTGTTGTAGATTTTTCATAGGCGGGAAAGGGTTAATCTCATACAAACAATCTCACACACTTGGTATTAATCATTCCCTTGCTCCCAGACAGAAGATTAAATCGGAAAACACTGTCAGAAAAGGGGGAAATCGCTCAAATCTTGCTCAATTTCTCCTTTTTACCACAAAGTTTTTCCACTCATCACAATAAGGTCACATAAGGCAGAGTTTTCAAAAGTCAGCTTAAAGATAAACCGTGAACTCACTTTCCCATATTCCCAGACCTGATGATAGATCAAAGTAAAACAGAGAAGACATTAGTTTGTAAGTATGCACGGTCCAGGAATGGAGAAATAAACATGAGAGATCTCACTGCACAATTACATGTACACATCTTTACCTTATATTTGTGTCCCTATCTTCAGTGTTAACCCTTTCTCATTAGCAGACCCATTTTGAAAATTTCACAAAACCTGCAATTTTCCACGATGTTTTCAACTCTATTCAATAAACAAGCGTTCAATCATAGTGATTTTCTTAATTCTTAAATAGATGTTTTGAAAGTCCACTGCTAGGGATTTCTTCTCGATGGGAAAGGGTTAAACAGGTCCAACTTCAACTTGTTCAAGATGTAGTTATACCATGGTGAGAAATAATCATCATTCTTATTTAACCCTGTCCCACATGCAGCACACAACTTTGAAAGCATTCTTGGAAATGGAGAAAAAAGGAGAAATTGTTCACAGTGTCTCCTTTTGTCACAGCATGTTCAACTCTTTTCAGTTATTATACATTCAATTTTTTCCTAGATCATTATGAGGTTGTCTGCTGCAGATTTGTCTTGTGTGTGGGGAAGGTCTTAGCCATCTAAGGAATGACATATTAATGACATTTTGTCTAAGATCAACCCTTTAAGCCAAACTAACCAAATACCCGATATGCTATTTGATTGTTTATAAAGAATACATCTGATGAGATGCTTTTTTGCTATACAGAATAGAAAACATGGTGGAAAAAGTAGCATTGCTCTTTATGCTCAATTTTTCCACAACTGTTCCAAAAATGTGTTTGTTTCTGATGTGTCAAAAGACATTTTCTTCATGCTACTAGCACTAAAGCAAAAATAAACTATATAGTTAAATGCAAATTCTGTTTTAGTTACATTGGCAAATACAGAGAAAGAAACAAGAGATTTCTAACATAATAAACACAATAAATATTGCATATAAATCCATTATGGTACTTTAAAAATCTTTTTAACCAAGCAAATTTTTTAAATAGTTTTTAACATTTAGTTTACACCATTCAGGAATTTTGACCCCGAATTTTCCATACAAAAAACAGTACATGAAATAAAACATTGTAGAAAAAGAAGCCAAATACGGGTTAACTTGTTTTCCTCAACATTGTCTTCCAATACATTGGTATAGATCTACACTGACCGCGAAGCAAGACTTCTGGTATATATATAAAATAAAATAAAATAAATGAATAAGTTCACTAATTCATTAAAATGAAGATAAAATTGCAAACACTTTCTAACGAGATCAAGCAAATCAGTCATAACACACTCACAAGTCTCTTGCACAAAGCCATCATTAAAACAAGGTTATATCTCTCCCAATATGTTTTTTTTGCATTGATATTAGAATTCCACTACTTTTGGAAACCGATTCAAATTCACAAACCATTCAAAATTCTGTCTGATTCTAAATTTCAAAGAAACCCATCCCGACTGGCTAAAACATATGGTTTAAATCTTTTATGGTTTAAGAAATGTTGTTACCTTGTTTTTTAGAATTAGAATGGTATTAGAATGGTTATTGAATAAGGACCCTGGAATATATACAATCATACTACAGTGATATGTTCAGAGGTTATTTCAAAATGGAAAAATAATATAGTTTAATCAACAAGTTGTTTATTCCTGATATTCTACTAAAGTGGATTCAACTTCATTGAACAGAATACAGTTCTGTTAGGACAATTCCACTGATATACCGGTTGATAAATTAAGAAATCATTGTGGAAAAAGAATAAATGGCTGTAACATTGGCAATTTCTCTTTTTCCTATAATGTTTTCAACTCTATATCAAAATTATAAATTCAATTTTCTAAATTTATCTTCAGATCATGATCTCTGTGCCAGAAGTAAATCAGTCCTTCTATGTTCTATAGTAACTAATTGATTTCCTGCATCAATGTTAGCAAATGTTTTTGATACAGATGTGATAAAACAATATCAGAGATAGGATTAAGGTAAATGGAATAAATAAGTGGCAATATATGACAAATGACATCTATCCTTACATGGATGGTTCTACCCTGACAAAATACAGGAATGTTAAAGGTATCAGCTACTATGTTTCCATGACTACAGGTACTTATTCTAAAGGTTTCTAGGACCATCTGTACAAACTTTAAAATAAACAGGAATCGTTAAGACTTAGTATTCAATTTGAAACATGAAATCCAGCAACTATTAAACGGAAAATGGAGGTATTAGCAGTCAAAATCCACATTAACCCTATATGTCTGTGCCAAATAGTCCTTCAAAAAGAAATGTTCAAGTGCACAGATGTAACAGGTATGTACATCTTTACAATCTTATGTAAGCCTACACTTGTCTACAAATGAATCAAATAACTTTTCGCAACAGGAACATTTTAATTTGGTTAAGTAAAAACTCAGCAGTTTCAGGGCAGAATTGATTAACAGTAAGACACTATGAAGAAATGGATTATTATAAGATAAAGTCCTTTCTCACAACCAGTCCATTGAGGTTTTTCTTTACAGAAAGAAATGAAGAGCAATAATACAGCTGTAAGATATTTAAGAAGCCTACCAACAAATAATGCAATTAGATAACCAGTATGTTGATTTAATACAAGTTTTGGTTTTTGTTCTTTCATAAGCAATATATGTAGGCACAAGAAAATAAACCCTTTCCAACCTGCAGATACATTTTGTCGCAATAGAAGCAGACTACTTTTGAAAACATTGTGACCAAACGTGAAATCGCTCATTATGAGCAATTTCTCCTTTGGCCACAATGTTTTCAGCTTTATTTAACAATTAAACTGTCATTTATGCCATTTTTGTCCAGGTTTTTGTCACTATATTTAAAGTTGTCTGCTGCAGATTTGTTGTTTGAGGGAAAGGGCTAAATAACAAAAGTATGTTCGCTCTCCAAGTATCTAGTTCTGTAGAAGCATAAATAATGAATTAACAAAGTACACACACACATCTTTTGTTCTACTGTTAGAACTTGTCACCTTACCTCCACCATGAAAATATTTTACACTTTTTGATCACCTTTTACCATGCATTTATTAACATTGAAGCCTCTAGAGAAATGTTAAACCAATCAATACAGTATGTAATGTGATAGGAGTTACAATTAACCCTTTCCCTCATAAGTAGACGCTTTCTGACGCCTCTGCAGCAGACATGGCAACAAATGAAGAAATTGCTCAAAACAAGCAATTTCTCATTTTGTTACCATGTTTTCATTTCTATTCAATTATTCTTCTTTCATTTAAAGGGATTTTCTGTGCTTTTGCCTCGACGTTTTCAAAACGATTTGTTGTATGTGGGAAAGGATTAATTTGAAAACCTCAGACAATTTTGTGTGGCATGGCTCAGTTATTACTGAATGCTGGAATGACAAGCGCACTGTAAAATGTTATTTTCGATGTTTATGTGAACACTACATTAGCAACATGAGGTGAGAGCACATAGTGCGGGAATAATTCCAAAACTAGTGTAGTTACAAAAGATCAAGATAAGGGGCGTTTTTTTTTGTGTTCCTGAAATCCCTGTTTGTCCCTCATACCCTGTCTTGGGTACATAAAAAATTTGTCTCACTGAGATAATTTCTTTGAGTACCAACAAAATAAGTGTAGGATGTGTAATAAGCGAGATATTGTGGGAAAAAAATAATTCATCCCTCCTTATCTAGACCACAGTCTACGGAATAAGCAGTGGTCCTATAGTCCCTGGCCAGTACCTTTTGGTTCGGACCAGTGAAACACTTCCTTTGGCCAGTATAATTTCACATGATATATATAGCATAACCAAACATTTAGGATTTTCGGGCCAAATAGACCTATGGCTACAATAAATAAGCAACAGGAAAACCAACAATACCACATTAGTAACCAATGTAGATTCAGATAATCTTTCAAATGGGTGCAGTTTAATCAGAATCCACACTATTTGGCAGAAACCTGTAATAGTGTAGACTACACTGAGATTGCATGCAGGTTCTTGTTGTTCCCTTACTGAATTTGTCGTAAATCTAGGCAGGTTAGTTTTTCCTTGACTCTTAGATCGGTGATTCTACTAACAGTGAGAGTTCCATGATTTGAGATTCTATAACAGTTCATTATCAATTCTTCTTTGAGAAGACATAACTACCGGTACCAGTGCATCAAGCAAGGAGAATGTTGTAACTTCATAATCAAACGGTATGCAGTTCCAACCATTTTGTTCAAAAACCTTGATTTGGTGTAATAAAGGGTCACTTGGACCCTAGCCAAGGACAATAAATAAGTAGTAATGGCCCATTATTTAACAGTGTGGTCCGTACTTATGACAGACCACAGTTTGCTGTCCATCTAGTTTACCCAGGTCCATCGTTAAGAAACATTGAGGTCCTGCATTTGGTTTTCTAAATTCTTCCTCTCCATTTCGACTCGGTGTGCTACTGCTGCCACCAGAGCGGCTCCTTTTCCACTGCCGTCATGAGAAAGCATCAGTCGGAACTGTAAAGTACATATATGTATGTTTAAAACTAAGGTTTTTACAATTTTAGATGACTTATAGTCAGTCCTAAGTAAAAAAAAAATCTTCATTAAGAATTAATAATATAAACATACCTCTTTACATTAATTTTTGAAATGGGAGACAGTGGTCCTCAAATACAAACACATTTGTATATATAGCAGAAGTTATTGTAAAATATTCCATTGCGCTTTACATAGTTCTAGAGCTATTTACAAAGTCCTTACACAGTCTAACATGTACATGATAATCAATTGTCAAATTTCTTTCAATTTTTGTTTTCAGTTCAATGAATATAGTTTTTATAAAACATTTGAGTTTTGAGCAATTTCCTTCTTTTACCACAATGCTTTCCTTTCTATTTTGAAATTATAAATTCGTTCATATACATTTTCAATTTATTTCCCCAGACATTGTCAATGTCGTCTGCTGCAGATTTGTTGTATGTGGGAAAGGGTAAACAAAGATATAAAAACTTCTGTGTTTCAAGTGTTAGCTTACTTACCGTTATACCAGGATTGATCTGTTGCTGTATTTTCTCCATCATCAGATCATGGAAATGGGGATGGAACTTGTACAGGGAACCGTCTATCGCCACAGCAACATCAGGTCGGTTCATTTTGTTCAGGAGTGTGGAGATACCTGGAAGAGAAGGATTAAGAAGTTCAATGTTGTATTCTTTCACACGATCTATTAGATAAACCCTTTCCCACATTATTGATTGATAGTGTTTAACCCTTTCCCTCATATAGACGCTTTCTGACGCCTCTGCAGCAGACGGCGTTTTGAAAACATAGTGACAAAAGAAGAAATTGCACAAAACGTGCAATTTCTCCTTTTGCCACAATGTTTTCCACTTTTTGTCATAGGTTATCCATTCAATTATGGAGATTTTCTATGTTTTGACAAAATACGTTCAAAGTCGTCTGCTGCAGAATTGTTGTATGAGGGAAAGGGTTAATGCCGTTTTTAATAGTTTTTAGTCGTATCACGTTGGCTAGTTCACGTATCACGTTGGCTAGTTCATGTATCACGTTGGCTAGTTCACGTATCACGTTGGCTAGTTCATGTATCACGTTGGCTAGTTCATGTATCACGTTGGCTAGTTCACGTATCCATGTATTTCCTTGATTTCTCACACCAGTACTCCCCTCACACAAGTCTTTTCGAAGCAACTGGCTGCTTCACTGCAAAGACTTTTAGCCCAGAAGACGTTTTTCGCATTGGCTCAAAGTAAGAAAGTATATTGGTCAAGCTGGGGTTCCAACTCACAACCCACATAGCTACCGACTGTGGTATCACAGCCTGGCTTTTCCCATATTAAACAAAAATTCAGCAAACATGCAAAATCCTTCGAAATGAAAGTTGGCAAACGGAGAACGAGCTTATTATAGGTTATTTCTCCTTTTTGCTTTCTGAAGTCATCTGCTGCAGATGTGACAAAATGTTTCTGCATGTGGGAAAGTGTTAACTAGGGTGAAACTCCTATTTATGAATCTTTAAGTAGTATAATTTCTGCTGGCAAACCATCAATTTGATGGAATCCCTAAACCAAAACTTCACATAACAATTGATAAAACTTATCAACTTTCACAAATGATACCTTAAGCACTTTATTCGGAAAAAAAAATGAGTGCCAACAAATTCTCCTTTTCCTTCAATGTTTTCAAAATTTGTCCATTATAGAGGTATAAAAAGTCTTATTTATCGGGATTAATGGTTAAATACTAACCTGCAGAAGCGAGGTAGGCAGCCCTGGTGGAGACAAGACAGCATACATGTTGTGCTATACGACAATCTTCATCCGTGTATCTGGGGATATTCAACTCTTCAAACACCTGTTTAGTGTTCTTAAAGTGGTCATCTACATCACTGGAAAGAAAAATAAACATATACTGTTCGATATAGAACAAAGGAAAAGAACTTACTAGGTTATAAAATTCTATTTAAATCCTCATTCCTTATTTGATATAGGTGATCAACCCTTTCCAACATGCAGACCCATTTTGAAGCATATGCAGCAGATGACCTTTCAAAATATTGTGACAAAAGAGGGAAATTCTGCTTTAGCCACAATGTTTATAACTTTATTCAATAATATTCAATAATCAAACTTTCATTTTTCAACATTTTTCATATCTTAGTCTAGATGTTTTCAAAATGTTCTGTTGCATATTAATAGGTTTTATCTTTTAACGCCTCTAGTCTAACAGTAAAAGATAAATGATGCACATATCGGTACATTTCCTAAGTGATATACTAGTTACAGTTCTTAAATAAAACTTCTGGAATATTTTATATAGATGGATATCTAAATCCTTTCTTCTTTAAATGCAGGTGCATTAAACCTTTCCTTCATACGACAATTCTGCAGCAGACCACTTTGAACATATTTTGTCAAAAAATAGAAAATCTCTATATTTGAATGGATAACCTATGAGTAAAAGTGGAAAACATTTAGGCAATAGGAGAAATTGCTCGTTTTGAGCAATTTCTTCTTTTGTCACTATGTTTTCAAAAAGCTGTCTGCTGCACAGGCGTCAGAAAGCGTCTATATGAATGATGGAAAGGGTTAATTAATATACTATCAAAGAAATCTGATCAATTATATATTTCCCTGAAACGATTTCCTCGGAAGCCTTTGCAGCAGATGACGTGTTAACACATTGTGAAAAAGGAAATATTGTGTAAATAGTGATTTCTCCTTTTCTTTAAATTTTTTCCCGAAATATTGGCCACAGTTTCCATGATACTATCAATTTAACAGGTAGTAAAAATATAAGAATGGGAATCTGGATAATGTTTTCAAAGGTAAACATTCTGATATATGTAATTTAAAACTTACCTTTCAATTTCAGAGACGTATTTGGTATAAAACCGTCCCATGGTAGACAACTCCTCAGATCCTTTACCGCCAAACACGAGACCGTGTTTTCGAAGTTTTTCAAGAACAAGACGGACAATCTCTCCCATATACATACCAGAAATCATCTTCTCGTATCTGAAAAGTAGAACGAAATCAGTTTAATGCAAGACAGTTTTAAAGCATCTTATAAGATCTTGTTACAACTAATTTGCATTAAAAGCTTCACAAATATCACAAATCTGCATTTAGAAAAATAGAAGAGATTGCTCATTATGAACAATCTTTTGCGTTAAACGGAAAGTTTTTTTTTTTTTGAGAACAAACATTTGTTGACCATTCTTGGTTTAAAGGTATTTTTAAAGTATGCTTCAAACATCTGATTAAAGCTTTACATACTTGTAATGATAAAAAATAATGAAAACAAGAAAAAACTCTATTTTTCCCCCATTACAACAGCACACATTACCTTTTTAAGTTGAAACCAAAACAATTCATTAGAGCAATGGGGATGAGGGAATATAGTAGTATAGTTCCAACCTGTAGACACATTTGGGCACATCTCCAACATAGGACTTGTGAAATCACTATGGTAACAAGAAGATATAGCTCATAATGGAACTTTTCTCCTTTTACAACAATCATTTGATCTATATTCAATAATTATACTTTAATTCCGAGTTATTTTCCATATTCTTGCCTAGATGTTTACCAAGTTGACTATTGCAGATTTATTGTATGAGAAAGGGTTAAACAAATATATGTCATGTACAATTCTTGATGCTTACGTTTGTTTTCCTTGGTTGATGGAGTGTTTGTCAACCTTTCTATCATAATCGGTTTTGATAAAGTCCAGACGTCCATCATCACCGAGTGCTCCCCATTCCGTGTTGATGATGACCTGTTTAGGCTCGTCCCAGTCTCCATCCCATAATTCCACATTCTCCAAACTCTCAATGTAACAAGCATTCGTACCTGTACCTGGAAGTAAACAGACAAAAGATTATAAAGAGTTTCCATATTCTTCACTTTATGTTTTCAGTCATCTGCTGAAGTTTTGTTGTATGTGGGAAAAGGGTTAACTGAAATAGTACTGAACACAATACAATAATTTATCTCCCTTTGACAGTAAATCGAAGTCCTAATGGTAACTAATTACATAATATACTCTTTTCCATCAGGGTTAAAAGTTTAAACCATTGCTGTGTGTGACATATTATAACTTTTGAAAAAAAAAAAAAAAAATACTTGATTTGGCTATTTTTATGGTTTTACCCTTGCCTTCATACAGACACATTTTGATGCTTCTAAAGAAGAAGAATTTTGAAAACATTGTGACAAAAGGAGAAAATTGCTCATAATGAGCAATTTCTCCTTTTGACACTATGTTTTCAACTCTATTATGCTTTCATTTTTGCATATTTTGCAAAGATAAGTTGTCTTCTGCATATTTGTTGTGAGAGGGAACAGGTTTAATTAATCTTACTTCTATTTATTTATACCTTCTCACCTTAACAGTGAGACAAGTTTGAAAGCAAATATGAGAATGATTTACTTTCTCCTAAATAAATGTTGCACAATGAAACCTGTCAAGCAATGTAAATTACATGTCACAATGTTTACATTAAAGACATTCTTTAAGCTGTCCCCTTTAGTATTTACATTATAGGACATTCCACTGCTATGATAAAACTTCAGATAAATCATTGTGTTACGTAATAAAGACTCACTGCAAAACAATCATTATTACATCTTAACGAAAGATAAAGTTAAAGGCTTTTTTCTATGGATGTGACATTACATTTTCATTGTTTCATGAATTGTGCAGCAATAAAAATGTTTCATAATGATTTTAGTTTCTTATCTCTTTTTAATCCTATCTCTGACAAAAAACCATTTGATGTTTATACAATGGAAAACTTTTCTAAAACATTTAGGAAAAAAAAAAATCAGTTTCTCCGATTTCAAGTTTGTATTGTTCATTTTAAAGTTTCTATAATATAACAATTTTTCTTCAGTATTGTTCAAAGCCGAGGACTTAACAAACTTCTATCAGGTTAATGGTCAATACCTTTTGCTATTATGAAACTAGGAGAACTCATCACCTTCTGTATTTTGTTCACAATCAAATTTGTAAATAGAGAAAAACTGATGATGATGATATGATGATAACCATACTGCTTATATATGACATGATGATATACTTTTTGAGAAGGTTAATGTCCATTTATAGGACAAGAAGGACAGACCCAACATAATAACCCTTGCTGCCATCTAAAATCACTCTCTTTTTGCCATGTTATAACTTTAGGGATTAAGGGGGGTAACTGTTCATAAGTTGATTTATGCTTAATTGCAGTATGTATTTTTAATTACTGTATAATTTTATTCATTTCCCTCTAAAACATAGGTTAAGTGTAAGACAGTCAATCTATTGTCAAGCATTAATTCAGTACCTATGAACTAACTGTTATATAATAAACCACATGTTTTAACCTTCATGGGACAGTCTGAAGGTTATATCGTTTAACAAGATCCTTTCTTAAATCTTATTTGGCATCCAATCAACATTTTGATCTGGAAAAATTCCAAATATTATTGTATAGGCCTTTTAATCCTTAAGCTTTGCCATTTGTAAAAAAGCCAATATTTTCTTAACTTGGGAAGAAGAGGTCTAGAAGAATATGTTTAAATTTTAAAATGATTAATTGTTTGGTGTTTTACGCCAATTTTATCATTTTTTCAGTTATATCCCAGCATTTCCTGGATAAGTTACCAGTACTTCTGGTCCATCTATTCTGACACCAGCCAGTCAATCGTAATGCTAACCCCGCATGCCTGGGCGCCAAGGAGGGCAGCCATTACTACCATTTTAAAAGTCATTTGTATGACCTGGCCGGGGATCGATCCCGTGATCTTCCACACCCATGGCAGACACTCCACTACTACATCACCGCGGCGATCTTAAATTTTAAAAGGTGTAGGATACATTGTCCAAAGCAGGTATTCTAGCCATTCATGGGAAGAGATAAAATTTGAGTATCTTAAATATGATAAATTAATTAATTAAAATAGTTTGTATTACCAAACAATTAATCTTTATTAGCATGTATCTCATATTTAGATATATCTACAATACCCATACTGTTTTCAACAAAATTTCAGGCTGTACTTCTAAATTTCAAAATAATGCAATTCCTGACCTAAGATATTTTTCGTAGTAATATTTTACAAATTCCATAATATTATTATTAGGTAAAACATTTGAACTTAGTGTACATATGTTTATTTTTCATCACAAACATTGGCCGACTGCCAGATGCAGCAGGTCAACTGGCAGAGTGACAAATGACTAAGGTGACTGGGTCAATCCAAAATTGGAAACGGTTAATCTCTTCCCACATGCAACAAACTTGTGGCAGATGATTTTGAAAACATCAATGTAAAATATAGATAATCTCTATACATGAAACAGAAAGTATAACTATTCAATAGATTTGAAAACATTGTGACAAAAGGAGGAATTGCTCATTATGTGCAATTTTCAGCACACACACATCAAAAGGCATTTGCATGTGGGAAAGGGTTAACTGTTAAGCCAATATGATACCTTTATGAAAATATTCATGAGTTAGAAAAACGTTTCATCTAAAAAACTTGTACAAAAATGAAAAATAAGCTGGCCAAAATGAGTAATATTTCCTCATTTGGTTACTTCATTTTAAAATGAAAATAGTAAAATCAAAACATTTTCAGTAAGTCATATATTAAAATTCAAATTTTGCCAAGGTTAGAAAGGATAACGTCTAGCATTTAATCAATTTCCAAACATGGAACTTTCCCAAATCATTTGGAATATACCACTTTATAACCTTTGACTAATGCCAAAATACAAAGTTTAAATCTATATACAGATTTGAGACATTTCCAAAAGTTTGTAAACATTCAGTAATTAAATGGCACACACAAACACAATGGTATATCGTAAAAGTAAACAAGAAAGATGGCAAAGTTACAAAATAAGGTTATCAAATGTGACCTTGAACTAAGACCTCGGCAAAGAGTATCTCAAAGTTATGTCTAAATCCGTGAAGTTTGACTAAAACTCACCAACCTAACTGAATTTTCTAAAAGAAATGTTCATTCATTCATGGTCAATGCTTAAGTTTAACTACAGTTTACAGATTTTATTGTCCCAACAATGAAAGTAAGTGTGAGATGGACCTTCAGTCAAAAGGCTATAACAGTAGTGAATCCTTTGACCAAAATTTAATTGACAACATTGAGAGACAGGATAAGCTGCCCATGTTACCTGACCCATTACATTTGCTGGGAAAAACTGTAAAAGGTAATGATTACATGGAAAAGAGTTTACCTGTCAACTTTGTCATTATTTTTGACTCGAGTTCCTGATTTGTGGTTTCCTTTAACTGAAAGGTCCAACTTGACAGGCTTTCTTTGTATAAAATAGATTTCTGACATGCTTTCATTATTTGTATATAGTATGCATTGCTGATGCTGTATATCCTTTTAAAAAGTTTCAGTGCTTTGATCTTTAGACATTTGACACAGTCTTGTTAAATCACAATAAAAGATGTCCAAAATACAAATTAAACATGAAAATAGAATTTATCCTTGGACTAATGTAGAATTAAAGGTATTTTGTAACAAGCTTGGCATCATCCCAACACTATATATATTTAATCTGCAAACATTTATCTAATTAATTCATATGCAAATTTTGACCTTATTTCTTAAGACAGAGAATAGCTGTATGTCTGTAAACATTGAAAAAAATGTTATGGTCTGAAAAGATTTAGGGCAAAATAAGATATAGAGAATGAGAACTTGTCATCATTCCAAAATGACATGTACTTCCAATTCATTGTCTGACCGCATAAATCCACAGTACTATATATATCATCTAAAAAACCGACATAAATGTCAGAAGAGGGGAATTGTTCTGCACTGATTAATAGGATCATAAACAATTAAAACCCTGCCACAGATATCTCACAAAAGAACTGAATTGATTTATGATAACAATCCTTTAAACCCCACATAGTTCAAATTTATTCCAAAGCCAACATTGGATGTTTACCAAATGTACAATGACAAATAAAATACATTCAGAAAATTGTAATCAGAGGTAGCAATCTGTATCATCATTATCCGTTAACCATTTCACATTTGCATTCACATTTTGTCGCAGCTGCAGGAGACGATTACCTAGAATGAGCCCTATTGCACATAGATTATCACTGTGACAAGTAATTAAATCAGGGGTGGCGAAATATGATTTCGACTTACTTGTCCATTTTTTCAAAATGCTATTTTGCACTTGCCCGTATGATATTTACATAGTAAATCCCTACAAAATTTCACTTGTCCGTACAGGCTCTGGGACAAGCTGGGCAATACGGACAATAGATTTTGCCACCCCTGCCAGTAATATACCTAGAATGAGCCCTATTGCACATGGATTATCACTGTGACATGTAATATACCAAGAATGAGCCCCATTACACATAGATTATCACTGTGACATGTAATATACCAAGAATGAGCCCCATTACACATAGATTATCACTGTGACATGTAATATACCAAGAATGAGCCCCATTACACATAGATTATCACTGTGACAAGTAATATACCAAGAATGAGCCCCATTACACATAGATTATTACTGTGACATGTAATATACCAAGAATGAGCCCAATTACACATATATTATCACTGTGACAAGTAACATACCTAGAATGAGCCCCATTACACATATATTATCACTGTGACAAGTAACATACCAATAATGAGCCCCATTACACATATATTATCACTGTGACAAGTAAGATACCTAGAATGAGTCTTATTGCACATAGATTATCACTGTGACAAGTAATATACCAAGAATGAGCCCCATTACACATAGATTATCACTGTTACAAGTAACATACCTAGAATGAGTCTTATTGCACATAGATTATCACTGTGACAAGTAATATACCAAGAATGAGCCTCATTACACATAGATTATCACTGTGACAAGTAACATACCTAGAATGAGCCCCATTACACATAGATTATCACTGTGACAAGTAATATACCAAGAATGAGCCCCATTACACATAGATTATCACTGTGACAAGTAACATACCTAGAATGAGCCCCATTACACATAGATTATCACTGTGACAAGTAACATACCTAGAATGAGCCCTATTACACATAGATTATCACTGTGACAAGTAACATACCAAGAATGAGCCCCATTACACATAGATTATCACTGTGGCAAGTAACATACCAAGAATGAGCCCCATTACACATAGATTATCACTGTGACAAGTAACATACCTAGAATGAGCCCTATTACACATAGATTATCACTGTGACAAGTAACATACCAAGAATGAGCCCCATTACACATAGATTATCACTGTGGCAAGTAACATACCAAGAATGAGCCCCATTACACATAGATTATCACTGTGACAAGTAACATACCAAGAATGAGCCCTATTACACATAGATTATCACTGTGACAAGTAACATACCTAGAATGAGCCCCATTACACATAGATCATCACTGTGACAAGTAACATACCAAGAATGAGCCCCATTACACATAGATTATCACTGTGACAAGTAACACACCTAGAATGAGCCCTATTGCACATAGAGTATCACTGTGACAAGTAACATACCAAGAATGAGCCCTATTACACATAGATTATCACTGTGACAAGTAAAATACCTAGAATGAGCCCTATTGCACATAGATTATCACTGTGACAAGTAACATAGCTAGAATGAGCCATATTGCACATAGAGTATCACTGTGACAAGTAACATACCTAGAATGAGTCCTATTGCACATAGATTATCACTGTGAGCACATGACATCAGAGCTCCGACAGTGTCGTTGATAACAGCCAGACAGTTCACCTTTATATCCTGGAAATAGAGACAGAAACATAATTACATTAACACCTTTCCATATAAAACTCTGTAAATGAAAGTATATGTATAACAATTGAATGAAGTTGAAAACATTGTGGCAAAAGGAAAAGTTGCTCATCATGAGAAGTTTATGCTTTTGCCACAATGATTTCAAAAGTTCCCTAGGTGAACTAGCTACTGATACAGACAATATTTCACGTAAATGTAGCAGAGGACTTATAAAAAGAAGAGTTTTTGAAAACATTGTGACAAAAGTAGAAATTGCTCCAAACCAGCAATTTCTCATTATGCCTTGATGTTTTCAACTCTCTTCAATAATTAAAATGTCGTTAATAGAGGGTTTCCATATTTTTGTATTGATGTTTTGCAATTTGTTGTATGTAGGAAAGGGTTAAAACATTGCAAAAATATTGCAATAATGCTTGGAATAGGCGTTATATTTTTTCCTTTGATATTATCAAACCAAAAGACTCTAGAATCATCAACCTTTCCCACATACAACAAATCTGCAGCAGACGACTTTGAAAACATCCCCCCAAAATATGGAAACATTCTTTAAATGAAAGTATAATTATAAAAGTGTATGATGCAATTTCTCCATTTGTCAGAATGTATTTAGAAGTCGTCTGCTGCAAAGTTGTCAGAAAGCGTCTATATGTGGAAAAGGGTTAATCAGATACAAGACTATTCAAGAAAGTGAGATACATACCCCTCTTCGTACAATGGCCTCGTGAAGAAGCTGTACAATATCATGCCCTTCCACCCCTTCACATTTGAACCCCTTTGTCCAGCTGGTCAAAATGGCCTTGTCCAGTCCTTCTTGACGGCATGGAAACGAGAATGTAAACCCAAGAGGGAGGTCCTTGTCGATAAGGTCATGATGCTTCATAAATTTGAAGATGCATTCAGCAATGTGATCAAACAACTGAAATAAATGGTAAATATTTTTCTTTCACTTAACCCTTTTTCGCATACAGCAAATTTTGAAAACACTGCAGCGGCATCAGAAAGCGTCTGTATGTGAGAAAGGATCAATACTAACAGATGCCCACAATGAAGGGTTTGGAAAATGAAACGTTTGAAAAAGCTTGCATCTACAGCACTGTCAAGAGGAAATTTATGTCATCACAATGACATAAATTATAAATGCAACTGTCAAACATTGGCTGTAAATAGTAACCAACCACCATTAATACTACATGATTAATCTGAATCCTTTCTCATGATATTTTTAAGGTGACCCTTTTCCACTTGCAGACAAATTTTGAAGTATCTGCAGTAGACAACCTCTGAAAACATTATGACAAAAGGAGAAATTGCTCATTATTGCTTATTAAAGCATTATAATGTTAACAATTTACCCAATATAATATTGTATGCGTCTTCTGTTCATTAAACAATTGTGCAAACAATTCTATCATCTTGTAAATTGAAAGAGTCATTTTGATACAATGCTGATAGCATTGTGGGGCAGCATTGTGGGTAAACTCTTTGTGGCATTTTCTCCTTTGTATATGTGTAACCCTTTTCCTCATACAGACACTTTCTGGCGCCTCTTCAGCAGACGACTTTTGAAAACATTATGGCAAAAGGAGAAATTGCTCATTATGAGCAATTTCTCCTTTTGCCACAATCTTTCCAAATTTATTCAATGATTGTTCTTTCATTTTTAGAGATTTTCCATATTTTTGACTAAATCTTTTCAGTCATCTGCTGCAGATATGTTGTATGTGGGAAACGGTTAAAAAGATGTCTGCTGCAAAGCTTTCCCAAATATATCTGTATGAGGGAGGGGTTAAGATATCCAAGGTTAATTGTGTTAACCCTTTCCCTCATACGGCAATTCTGCAGCAGATGACTTTGAACGTATTTTGTCAAAATATAGAAAATCTCCATAATTGAATGGATAACCTATGACAAAAAGTGGAAAACATTGTGGCAATAGGAGAAATTGCACGTTTTGTGCAATTTCTTCTTTTGTCACTATGTTTTCAAAAAGCCGTCTGCTGCAGTGCTGCAGAGGCGTCTATATGAGGGAAAGGGTTAATGTCAATTTGGCATATTAGTAGACCTGCATAGTCACATATTGTTACCATAGTCATGACTTTATTTTATCCTTTCCAACAGGCAGACACTTTCTGGCGCCTTTAATTGGTTACCTCCCTTTAATCTTGTGCTCTATCTGATACATAGGGATATGTCCAGGCTAATCTAAATGAGCAGAATTCTGCTAGAGGGATTTTTCTGAGACTTCAGACGAGACTTTCCAAAGCCTGTGGTTAAACCACAAGTATATCTCCATTTAACCCTTTCCCTCATACGACAATTCTGCAGCAGACGACTTTGAACGTATTTTGTCAAAACATAGAAAATCTCCATAATTGAATGGATAACCTATGACGAAAAGAAGAAAACATTGTGGCAAAAGGAGAAATTGCACGTTTTGTGCAATTTCTTCTTTTGTCACTATGTTTGCAAAAAGCCGTCTGCTGCAGAGGCGTCAGAAAGCGTCTATATGAGGGAAAGGGTTAAAGCACTTCTGATACTTGAAAACTGAGCAGGCTTAATCCCATCATATTAAAGATTTTCTAAACATGTTAAATTTGCCTAAAACAAACTTTGATTGCAATGAAAAATCCAAATCATTGGTAAAGTTTTACATTTTTGAAAGTTTTATATTACCCAAAACGTTGTCTGTAACGTTAAATTTGATTGGCTGATAGCATGTCCAATTAAAACTAGGGAGAAATAAGCCTCTTCCCGTTACCATATAGGTATGTTCAACAAGGAACAAAGTCGTCTGCTACAACCTTGCTGTATGTGGGAAAGTCTTAAATCATTATTTTCCTTTTTATATCTAAGCTCCACGATTATTTCATTTGGAACTGAGATATCTTCAGTGATTGGACTTTTTTTTTCATGTTCTTAAAACCTTATTTGACCTCAAAAACACTATACTATGGAACCTAAAATGAACTGTTACATTCTTTAGAGAAGTGTATCCAAAACATAGAGTTTCAATGAGTGGTTATAAAGATATTATCAAGGCCTTCAGTAAACCATTTAGTATCAGACATGTTCCTTACCTGAACGCCTGAGCCCAGCATGATCTGTTGAGGTATCAGGTAAATCTTGCTCTCCATTTTCACTTCTTTTCCATCCAGGGAAATGAGGAGAACTCTGAAATTTGTTCCTCCAAGATCCAGTGCCAAGAAATCACCAGTCTCTGCAATATTAACATGTGAAATAATCATAAATACTTCACTAATTACCCCGAGTAGAAAATTCTAACAATTGAATTCCTAGGAACACATGTGTTGCATGCAGGAAGTTTGCTAAGTGAGAAAATGACTGGGGGAAAAAAAAAAAAAAATACAAAAATAAAATACTAGAATTATAGCTCCTGTTCACTACACATTTGAATGTTAAAAGCTATCTACGCGCCAAGTTAGAAAATGATGCATTGGTAAATTTGTGAGAAAAGGAGATAACAAGAAATTGAAAAGGGTGAAAAAGCTCCAAAAATGGGATGTGCTGGAGTTATGATTCTTGTGTATGGCACAAGATCACAACTTTTGAAGTTGATACATTAACCCTTTCCTACAAACACAAATCTGCAGCAGATGACTTTAAAAAAATAGTGACAAAAACCTGCAAAATCTCCATAAAGGATAGCTTAATTGTTAAATAAAATTGGAAACAATGTGGCCAAAGGTGAAATTGTTCATCATGAGCAATTTCATCTTTGGCCATAATGTTTTTAAAAGTCGTCTACTGCTTTTGCGTCAAAATGCGGCTGACGCTTTCTGACGACTCTGCAGCAGACAGCTTTTTGAAAACATAGCGACAAAAGAAGAAATTGCACAAAACGTGCAATTGCTCATTTTGCCACAATGTTTTCCACTTTTAGTCATAGGTTATCCATTCAATTATGGAGATTTTCTATGTTTTGACAAAATACGCTCAAAGTCGTCTGCTGCAGAATTGTCGTATGAGGGAAAGGGTTAATATGTAAGGAAATTGGAGGCAGGAATTTATTTCTTGTATTGTTCCTCATCCCTAGGTTAAAGTGTTGCAGGGGTTTGAAGTCAATCCATCAAACAGAAAATAATTTATGACCAATTAATGCAATGTATGACATTACAGACAGAAGATGGAGAATCGATCCTAAGTGTCTTCCTTCATAACAGAAAGGCAACGCAAAAATAGATCCCTGACAGAAACAAGGGTGTGCCGAGAAACTTGTGTCACTTGCCAATATGTTAGAAAGTGTAAGAGAAATCAACAGACTGATCGATAGTGTCTGCCTGCCAACTGAAATGTGTTTTTTTAAAAACATTGTACTTCACCATGTCACAGTGACATTTATAATTACATGAGCCATTTCTACTTTTCCAACAAAATGTGAGTCAAACAATTGCTTCTATGGGGGAAAATGTCAGTTTATTAGTCATGGATATTGAGATTCAGGAAGTGCAACCAGAAACTAATCCCTAAATATTTTCTGTAATGCTAGCCGCTATAAATAACAACCAGGAAGGAATAGAAAATATTGGAACCCTTTATCTCTTCAAAGGAAGAAAAAGTCCAAACATTCATTAAATATGCTACAATGATGTAAGAAATCATGTACCTTGTACACAATTTAAAAAATACTCAAAACTTATGAATAAAAGAAAAAAGTTCCTAATACAAATGCTACTTAACTGTTTACCCAATATATTTAAGAGCCGTCTGCTTTGAAAACATCTACATTTTCTGGGGGGAAAACATGGACAAGTTTCTATTAATGAAAGCTATATTCTTTTATGCAGTTAAAAACAATGTGCCTACTTTTGCCACAATGTTTTCAAAAGTTGCCTTCTCTACGTATATGCATATGGAAAATATATACTCATGTTTGCAATAAGATGTAATTTGCTGTACCTGTGCCATCAGGGACGCTCTTCACGTAGGTCTGGAACATTTTCACCCGGGCTTCAGCATTGGTCTCCTTGCCCAGGCCCTTGTTAAAGTTGTCCAGCATAACACCCATGATCTTTTTGTAGTCATCGTCGCTGAGTATGAATGGCCGCAATATATTCTCAATCTGAAAGTAGTGAAAGTATGGCATAAGATTTATATGAAATACTACTTGTATACAAAATGCAGTGATTGTTGCAGACAACATATTTATGCCAATCATGAAGATTGAAGATTCTGTAGTAATTTTCTTCAATATTGCAATCTCACAAGATAATTTAGCTTACAATCAATTAAAATCTTCTGAAACAATAATCAATAATGTCAATGACACAAACTAATACCACGAATTGCATGAAATGGTAAATAAAGACTCACACTACAAAATAAATGATGCAACATCCTTAAAATATTATTTAAACTCAAATTAGTCAACAGACCTGAATGTGTCCAACCATTTCACATTTAACATTTTAAACTGGTAATATAAAACACTTTCTTCAAATCATTCAATAAATTCAAGTGTCTTATCATTTTGTTCAAATCACGCTAATGCCAACAAATCCTCTGAAAATTTGTCCGCTGTATAGTCATATTCTAAAATACCAACAATCCAAGGTCAAGGCCTTTACAGAACACAATAAAGAGGGTTCGTTAATCTGGCAATTTTCCATGAAACTTACTTTTGGTTTCCACAAATTCTGATTCCTGGAATATTGCAATACTTTACTAGCAAAATCACTGTAAACTTATCTCACTTAAAAAACTTGATCAATAAAATACAGAACTTCTCTTTTAAACTGTCAATATATATATATATATATATATATATATACATGTATATTTAAAACGTTTTGTTTTTTCATGTTATTTATCTCTCTCAAAATTTATCAAGGGGCTTACTCCCACAGATTTGAAAACATTGTGAAAAAAGGAGAAAATGACTTATTTTAGTGCAATTTTTCCGTTTCACTTAGTTCTAAAAATTTGTATGCTACAGTGGCCTTAAAAGATTGATTTTTATGACTTTATTTTTCACGAGACAAGATTAAGTTTCTTTGAATAAGACAGAGTATCTTCCTGGTACGATATATCAAACCCTTTAAATACCATTTACGTTTAATGACACTTTTTCATAATCCCTGATATTCTTCAAAACACAGGGTAAATAATCAAACATAAATATCGTTTTTGTACCTAACTATAGCAAGAAGTAAAAAATATTACTTGACCATTTTATAACTTGACGAAAGATTATTTCTAAATGTTTGTTTAAGATTCAGCAATTAATATCAATTTATTTATTAGAGTTTTACGCCGCTTTCAACATTATTTCAGTTAGATCACGGCGACAATTGACTTATTCATGATCTCTGGGTAAACAAACCAGTATTAGGCTAGAAAATGTGCTTTGCCCAAGGGCACTCCACCATGACCGTCGTGCCGCGACTGGGATCGAACCTGGGACGCCTGGTTTCAAATCCCTGATGCTTACCACTCGACCGCGGTCTATTCCTACAATTAATATCAATAAAGCAAGTGAATATTTTTCGATCTTTTTAACCCTTTCCCACATATAGATGCTTTCAGACACCTCTGCAGCAGAGGACTTTTGAAAACATTTCGGCAAAGGTAAAATTGCTCATGATGAGCAATTTCACCATTTGTCACATTCTTTTCAACTCTATTTAATTATTAAAATGTCATTAATGGAGATTTTTCACATTTTTGAAAAGATGTCTTTTAAAAGTCGTCTGTGGGAAAGTGATCAGGTCTGATCTAAGTTTCAGCACTATTTCATTTTCATTTTGTCAAAATTTGATTGACAGGAAAAGAAACCATGTGCATGGTTGAGATCTGATAACAAAATTGCACATTCTGAACTCTAGAAACAGTGAGGTCATCTAAATTTACTACAATACTATTGGGCAGCTACAGGTCAGGACAAATTGAAGATAAATAAACACTTAACAGGGTTCAAACAAGTCCACCTCATACAACTCACAATTATTCTACTATTTACAAATTTTCTAGGGCTTGACCTTTTCATTGACAAACTGATAGCATTATCTTGGCATTATCATTCATTGACTAATACTATGATAACCAGTTGAAGTTTGTAAACCTTCCCCTCATATTGATACATTTTGATGCCTCTACAGCAGACAATTTTGAAAACATTGTGGCAAAAGGAGAAATTGCTGCTCATAATGAGCAAGTTCTCCTTTGGCAACAATGTTTTCAACTCTATTCAACTTATATACCTTCATTTACAGAGATTTTTCATATACTTGCCACGGCGCTGTCAAATTCGTTTTGCAGATTTGTTGTTTGTGGGAAAGGGTTAAGTGTTACTGCTCATTTGTGACGTCTCTTTCTATTTACAAATTTCAGTCTGATGTGGTTGAACAAGAAAGTCACACCTAAATAAAGCCTGTAGATGGGAAAAGGATACAGGGTGGCTATTGGGATGAGTATAGATCCAATTAAGCCTGCACATCTGCACAGTCTAAATCAAGGTCTTTCGCTATTTATATCTTAATATCATTAACTAAATATAAGAAGATTCTGTCAACAGGTGTAGTGTCTTATGAGACTGCGCAGATGGACAGGGTTGATCTGAACCTACACTGTTCTGAAATGACAACTTGAACGTTTTCCCACGAACCAACTAAAATAATGATACACTTTGATAAGAACATGACCCGAGTGTCAATACATACCAGTTATGGGCTTGCAAGCTAATCACTTATTGACAAAACTTGACCATTATGATGAAATAAAAATTGTAGCAACTCAACTATCTTAAGGGGAATGTCTTCAAAAGCCATGTTAAGAAGTCATAGTTCTACTTTTTAACCCTTTTTCCACTTATGACACATAATGTGCGGTGAATGGATGATTAATGCAAACACTTATCAATGCAACAACTCTGATCACATTGAAGAATAATGACTTTATTGCATCAACCTGTATGCCTTTCATGAGTTACATTAGCCAAGATAAAATTATTGCAAATTGTAGTTTAATCCTATCTCCAATAGATGTTAACCCTTTCCCACATACAAGAAATCTGACGACTTTAGACTAGAGTGACAAAAACCTGAAAAATCTCCATAAAAGATAGCTTAACTGTTAAATAAAGTTGAAAACATTGTGGCCAAGGGAGCAATTTCTCCTTTTTGGCAACAATGTAATCAAAAGTCGTCCGCTGCTATTGCGTCAAAGTGCATCTATAGGTGGGAGGGTTAACCCTTTCCCTCATATAGAAGCTTTCTGACGCCTCTGCAGCAGACGGCTTTTTGAAAACATAGTGACAAAAGAAGAAATTGCACAGAACGTGCAATTTCTCCTTTTGCCACAATGTTTTCCACTTTTTGTCATAGGTTATCCATTCAATTATGGAGATTTTCTATGTTTTGACAAAATACGTTCAAAGTCGTCTGCTGTAGAATTGTCGTATGAGGGAAAGGGTTAAGCTACTTACAACTCTAACAGATTGATTGTAATTCAAGTGTCCAACTTTCGATTAGTTTTAAAAAGCTCGAGATATTAGAGTCAAGTCTTAACCCTTTCCCTGATACAACTTTTCTGCAGCATACGACTTTGAACGTATTTTGTCTAAAAATAGAAAATCTCCATAATTAAATGAATAACCTATGACAAAAAGTGGAAAACATTGTGGCAAAAGGAGAAATTGCACGTTTTGTGCAATTTCTTCTTTTGTCACTATGTTTTCAAAAAGCCTTCTGCTGCAGAGGTGTCAGAAAGCGTCTATATGAGGGAAAGGGTTAAATTAGATTATTTTTGTTACAAGTACTTCCTCATTAGGTGTGGGGAAATATCAAAAGTTGATCAAGCTCATAATGACACTCAGTCTCTGAGCCAATGTCCCCCAATTTTAGCTCAACAAGTGCATCAATTGCTTCAATATTATTATACAAAAGAACCTTTCACCAAATCACTGAGAAATACCACGAAGACTTACCGTAACAGGTTTTCTAGTTTTATGACAGTCCCCAAGTTCTTTCCCCATGACCCTCAACAAATTCTCCGAAACTGTCTTAAAAATCTTGAATTTGTTTCTTGTTATAGTTAAAAAATTAAAATTGATAAATTATCAATACTTAGTGTTTATTCTACTGTCCATTACAATGTATAAATTAATCTTCATCCGATTAAAAACACCAAAATTTTAACAATCAAATCAAATATTTGTGTATCTGACTACAATATCATATCCATATAAAATATCACACACCTTTAATTGCAACTAGTTCATAACTTTACACTATGTTCTGTCTCATTAAATTTTATCCAAAGATCTTTATACATCTATGAACACATAACCTCACGAGTAACGTCATTCATCTTTATTTGGTGTCGGGTAAAGTCTTCCCATGAATTTCTATTGGGATGGTTAACCTTAAACTGTAGTACATAGACAAAAAAAAAAACACAAATTATTATTTTACATTGCATTGCCCATTTCTTGTGTTCAAGGATAATGAATTTCTTATTATGAAATGTTTATTTGGTTAACCCTTTCCCTCATGTAGACATTTTCTGACGCCTGTGCAGCAGACAACTTTTTGAAAACATAGTGACAAAAGAAGAAATTGCTCAAAACGAGCAATTTCTCCTTTTGACACAATGTTTTTCACTTTTAGTCATAGGTTATCCATTCAATCATAGAGATTTTCTATTTTTTGACAAAATATGTTCAAAGTCGTCTGCTGCAGAATTGTCGTATGAGGGAAAGGTTTAAAGATTCTTGAACTCTGGATTAAAAATTAATACATAAAAAGCACTCAACTGTCTGTAAGCAAAAACTCCAAATCACAGATTTTTGTATTTGTTCTATAACTACTATCATGAATATTAATATCACTAACTGACAGTTCACTATTTTGTATTATCAAATTATGCCCTATAACAATGTGCTTTTCAGCATGTTTCATAATCTTATATGACGAGAGAGTCGAGAAGAACAAATTAATCCATTACACAAACAATCTCATTAATTATTTATACAAGTTTACAAACCTCAATGGAGGTTTACATGTACATACAAATCTATAATCATAATAACACTTGAGTAAAGCTTAACCCTTTCTCTCATACGACAATTCTGCAGCAGACGACTTTGAACATATTTTGTAAAATAACGGAAAATCTCTATAATTGAATGGATAACCTATGACTAAAAGTGGAAAACATTGTGACAAAAGGAGAAATTGCACGTTTTGTGCAATTTCTTCTTTTGTTACTATGTTTTCAAAAAACCATCTGCTGCAGAGGCGTCAGAAAGCGTCTATATGAGGGTAAAGGGTTAACCTCTATAATACAAAACCACAACGAAATAATTTGTCATGTTTTTTATTCCGCATTTAAATCATGGTATTTCAGATGTAAGCGTTCTTTTTCTTTACACAAAATTTGAGGGTTACTGAAAATCAACTAAACAAGAAGCACTTTTAAAAATCTAGTTTCAAAACAAATCAATTTTTTGTCAAACTTTGGGTAATTGTAAAGTCATTCACTCCCATTCACTCAAGCGTAACTTCAATACTTTCCACCCAAAGTAATCCAGGTATGACAGGTAAAAAGACCTCTCAATCAATACATACATCTTACATACATGAATGAAATTGACGTAGGTTAGGGCTTTAATTCATTAGACAAACTTTGGTTGACATTTTAGACGTACATCAACAGGTCATCACGAAATTGCTTTACCTAAACCTTGAATCAAGATTGAGTTACAACTATATTGTACGAGGCTCTTAATGTGCATGGCAACAGCTGTTCTGACTTGTTCTATAGCACACCTTTGTATATTTAAATATATATATACAAATAGGGATTCAACAAAGCCATTGATCAATAGTTTACATACCGCACAGCCCCATAACTGTTAACCCTTTCCCTCATACGACAATTCTGCAGCAGACGACTTTGAACATATTTTGTCAAAACATGGAAAATCTCCATAATTGAATGGATAACCTATGACTAAAAGTGGAAAACATTGTGGCAAAAGGAGAAATTGCTTGTTTTGAGCAATTTCTTCTTTTGTCAATATGTTTTCAAAAAGCCGTCTGCTACAGAGGCGTCAGAAAGCGTCTATATGAGGGAAAGGGTTAATTATTTCATGCAATATGGTGGTAACTGTATGAATGAAGTCATCTAAATGTATAGTCCGAGACAATGTTATCAGAAGTGAATTCACTAAATGGCTTGGACCAGTCTGGGAATCTGTAAATTCTGTAAATAAGGATTTATATCCCTTCTCTACATTTAACTCTTTCCCTCATACGACAATTCTGCAGCTCACGACTTTGAACATATTTTGTCAAAAAATAGAAAATCTCTATAATTGAATGGATTTATAACCTATGACAAAAAGTGGAAATCATTGTGGCAAAAGGAGAAATTGCACGTTTTGTGCAATTTCTTCTTTTGTCACTATGTTTTCAAAAAGCCGTCTGCTGTTAAACCATTCCCACTAGCAACAAATCTGCGGCAGACGACTTTGAAATCATCTTGGCAAAAATATGGGAAATGTATAGAAATGAAAGTATAATTATTGAACACAGTTGAAATAATGAGGAATTTCTTCTTTTGCCACAATGTTTTCAAAAGTTGTCACAGAGGCGTCCGAAAGCATCTAAATGTTGGAAAGGGTTAAGAGACCTATATTCCTTTCCCACAGAAAGACTCAGTTTGATGCATCTGCAGCAGATGACTTCAGAAAACACCATGGCAAATATGAGAATATTTTGCTATAAGTTTTCAAAGGGGTTTGTTACCGCCATGGTGGTGTAGTGGTAGAGTGTCCGCCTTAGGTGTGGGAGGTTACTGGTTCGATCCCCCCACTGTGTCATACCAGAGACTTTAAAATTGGTAGTAATGGCTGCCATCCTTGACGCTTTAATAGGGTTACCATTTCTACTGACTAGCTGCGGTGTCAGGATAAATGGAACAGTAGTACTAGTTACTAACTTTTCCAGAAAACGTGGTGATATAACTGAACAAGACATGGAAATTCCATGAAACCAGGTTTTCTATAATGGAAGGTGTTTGATTAAGAATTAACAGATCTGACAAATCTTTCTGTTAATAGTTAATCAAAGCTAGTAATTCAAGTAACAGGGAATATTTCTATTGATGAATAATCATAATTACTTTGTCAATTAAATATATGATATCACAATTTTATCTAAAAAATATCAGTTCAATACAGTCAATCGTGTGTTGATGGCCTCATTTATTAAGAACATGTAATAGATAACAGATATTAAGCAACCTTTTGTTGTAAGCAGCCACATTTTAGGATCCCTAATGCCAGGTTGATGATCAGTGATCTGCCTTAACCCTTTACTTGATAGTAACGCGTTTATGCCTTTGCAAACACATTGTCTTAGAAGCTATAGATAAAAAATATTTATATGCAACACATTGTATTGATATAATGCATATATCTATGCTATATTCTTTTAAATTGCGAAGTTATTTAATATGGAGCATATTTGCACGAAGTTATTTGAAAATATCTATATGCATGGTAAAGTTATGGTCTGAACAAAAAAAGTTCAAGTCAAGTATATTTTCTGTCACTGTGACCTTGACCTGGAAGCTAAAGACATAAATTGTGCATATGACACAGCGTCTTGATATGGTGTATATCTGTTCCAAGCTATTTGAAAATATCTCTATGGATGAAAAAGTTATTGTCCGGACAAGAAAAGTTCCAACTGATGTCTATTTGTTGTCACTGTGACCTTGAAGCTAGACAAAATGTTTGCATGTGACACATCATATTGATATAGTTCATATTTGTGCCAAGTTATTTGAAAATATCTCTATGCATGACACAGTTATGGTCCGGACAAGAAAAGTTCAATTAAAGTCTATTTCTTATCACTGTGACCTTGAATCTACAGATTTTTTTTGGCATTTGGCTTGATATGGTGCATGTTTGTGCCAAGTTATTTGAAAATATCTCTATGCATGGCAAAGTTATGGTCCGGACAAGGAAAGTTGACGCCCGCCCAACCACCCGCCAACTTCGCCAAACTAATAACCAGATTTTTCCTTTGGAAAACCTGGTTAAAAATTGGTGAAAGCGGCATTTAACACCAAACGATCAATCAATCAAAGAAGTATGTTATAGATTTGCTGTCTATTGGAAAGAAAAGGGTTAACCCTTTCCCTCATATGGACGCTTTCTGACGCCTCTGCAGCAGACAGCTTTTGAAAACATAGTGACAAAAGAAGAAATTGCTCAAAACGAGCAATTTCTCCTTTTGCCACAATATTTTCCATTTTTCGTCATAGGTTATCCCTTCAATTATAGAGATTTTCTATGTTTTGACAAAATAAGTTCAAAGTCGTCTGCTGCAGAATTGTTGTATGAGGGAAAGGGTTAAAGGAATATCAACCAGACATACCGAATTTGAACACTTGGCCCAACAATCAATACTGAGCTCTTAGTGATATCTCTTTTCCAATGGTTCAATACCAAATATGCCTACACAGTATAGCGGATATTGATTTGTATACAGTCACGGCAAACATGATGATGCAATGTTAAGAGTTAGAAAGGCGCCTTCTAAAAGGGGAGTTAACCCTTTCCCACGTACAACACATCTGATTAACTCCCCTTTTAGAATGTGTCTAAACTCTAACATTGCATCATCAAGATTATTATCTGCAATATTTGACTTTGAAAACATCTGGGCATACATAGGAAAAATCTCTTTAAACATAATTATGACATATTTAAAGTGACCCTACGATATCTCACTCAATTCATTCTCGTATGTAAACTTTATGTTGTTGGTAATATAAATGTTTTTGTCTCAATTCTTCATGCAACATTGGGTTAATTTGAATATCAATTAAGAATTTAACCCTTTCCCACAGATAACGAATCGGCAAATAATGGAAAAACTGTAAAATAAGAGTTGAATAAAGATGAAACATTATTGCAAAAGGAGAAATGTGCCATTATTGCTTTCTATTAATTGTGATTAGGACATGTGTCTTGGATTAAAACCAAAAGGAATCATATCCATCTCATGTTTACAATTTAACCCTTTCCCACATACAGACACTTTCTAACGCCTCTGCAGCAGACGACTCTGAAAGCATTTTAGCCAAAGGTAAAATTGCTCATTGCCACAATGTTTTCAACTTTAATTATCCTTTCATTCATCTCAATATTTGGCTAAATGTCTTCAAAGTCATCTGCGGCAGATGTGTTCTAGAGGGAAAGGGTTAAAGTCACGCAGAACTAGCAGCAGCTTTATGCCTCCAACATCAAAAAGCCAAGGAAATTCCAACTGTATATAATATATACTTTTTGCTAACTGATAAGTGAAGGCCTGTATGTTTGATTGGTAACTTCAAGGCCCTAATATAATGTCATGTAAACACTATCTTACATACCGAAGTATCTGTAGTAGTCGACTTAAGAAAACATTGTGGCCAAAGGAGAAATTGTTCATAATTAGCAAACTCTTCTTTTGCTACACTGTTTTAAAACTCTATCCATTAATGATATATTATATATCTATAGAGATCATATATTTTTTGGCCTTGAAGCTATCATAGTTATATATGCTGCAGATTTGTTGCATGTGGGTAAGGGTTAATTATCTAAGATGAAGTGTTAGCATCAGTTAGATCTTAGACAACCCTTTCCTTGGTAGACAAATTCTAATGACACCAGCCACAGACTACTTTTAAAAACACAATGACAAAAGGAGAAATGGTTTATCATATGAGAAATTTCTTTTTTTGTCACAATGTTTCTAACTATTTTCAATAATTTAACTATCTTTCCCCCAATATTTTACATAGATGCTTTAAAAGTCTTCTGCTGCAGACATGTCTTATGTAGGAAATGGTTAACCCTTTCCCACATATAGACACTTTCTGACGCCTCTGCAGCAGACAACTTTTTGAAAACGTGACATTAAAGAAGAAATTGCTCAAAACACGCAATTTCTCATTTTGCCCTAAATGTTTTCACATCTTTTCAGCAAATACACTTTTATTTTTTAAGATATTCCATACTTCTGTCTACACGTTTTCAAAGTCTTATAATGTAGTAAAGGGTTAAATAGACCAATGACGTAAGGACTTCGACTGCTTTGCGTCAGCTTGTCATAACTTGCAGACATTTTCCAGATAATTGAACCTCTCCATGTCTAAAAATATCTCCACAAAAGAAAGATACACCTTATGGATTAGTGTATGATAATATTTACATATGTTTTTACTTACGTATTGTATAAAACCTCGCACGGAACACTTGTGTGAGCATTAACCAACTTTGTTATACTTTTATTAATACTGACAGAGGCAACTACCGAGAGAAACATAACCTTAGAGCTTCTTCATTGTCAAAATCAGGAAATATTTTGGTTATGAATTGTCTTAGACTTTTTGCAGCAAACAACTCAAAACTGTTGAATAGGAAAAAGACAGAAAAAATTGATAAAAGTTCCAATTTTTCAGATGTTACATTTTATATATATCCTTGCATATTTTCAAAACAAAAAACTAAAAAAATACCATATCATGTGGAAAGCTAAACAATGGAATGCCATGTATATTGAATGTTGAATTATAGAACTCAATACATCAAAAAGGAATGTAAGTTTTGATATATTGCTTTGTAATTTAAAGTGCTACAGAACATGTAGTTCAAGTAAGGGAAACCGGCAAAAATGCATTCAAAGTCTTTGTTATTTCAATTTCAAGTCTGAATTTTAAGTAGTTTCAGTTAGTTACAAAAATACTGCAGATATATTAAACATGTCCTCATCAATGACATTGGCAACAAATAACAATTTGAATTCTTTATTATTGCAATTTGAAATTTCAAGTAGCTAATGGCCCAGTCATAATAACAATATAAAATTTATCATTGGAATGAGAAATAAAACTTCCAACCGATTTATTACTAGTGTACTATAAACACTTTACAGTTAGTTGATACATTACTTTATTGATAGTATTAATTGCAATGTTATGTCCATAGCATGGCTAAGGGAATTAAAATTTATATCAGAGACGCAGTTTTTAACAATTTCTCAATTATATCACGGCGGCCAGTTCACCTACTCATGCATTTCCTGGTTTTCTCACACCAGTACTCCACACAACAATCTTCCCAAGCAACTGGCTACTTTTCCACATAGACTTAGCCCATTGGTGGAAGATGACTTTTGTCAATCGTCGGAAAGAAAGTTGGCCGAGCCGGGATTTGAACTCACAATCCCTGGATTGACAGCCTGCGTCGCTACCGACTGGCCAGTTACCGGGGCTTGGCTACTATTAGCAGACACGAAATATCAATAATATTATAAAATGATACAGTGAAATACGAGATCAAACTAATTCCAGACTTGTTTGGTATACATAATATCTAGGTTAAGATGGCAATTACTCTATCCATTCATCTGATATACTTTAACACGATACATATATTATTAACATTGTAGCAAAAGGAGAAACCACTCTTATAGAACAATTTCTAATTTGTCGCAATGTTTTCAACTCGATCCAATAATTATACATTAATATACATACCATCACATTTTCCATATTTGTTGTAAATGGGAAAGGGTTAAAAGTAGATTGCTTTAATGCTTTTCCATATATAAACGACAACTTTTGAAAGCATTGTGGCAAAAGGGGAAATCGCTCATAATGACAAGGTGAAGGTTGAACAATTTTAATTCAATACTTAAGTAGTTTCTGCTTTTACCAAACTGTTCTCAAATATGTCAGCTGCATCGGCAACTGTAAATATTTTTTCCATATTTGCAAAATAAGCAAAATAAGCAAATTGATGTACCTGTTCTGAACTCAGCAGTGTTTTTGTGCTGTGCCGTTTCGATCATTAAAATCATTCAAGCTTTAAACTTTCTAATAATAAAACCAGGATATGACACTATAATTTACCTAAAAACTGCGTCATTCAAAGCTATTATTACCCTATGGACCAATTTAACAGCTCCCTTTCTCAACTGCAGACATAATTTGAAGTATCTACAGTAGACGACTTTTTCCACACGGTTTTCAACTCTTTCAAAGTCGTCTGCTGCAGATTTGTTGTAATGGTTAAACCCTAATAGTTGGCCTATTTACTCTTTCCCATACATACAATATATTTGCAGCTGACAACTTTGAAAACATCTGGTAAAAAATGTCGAAATTCTCAATAAATGAAAGAACAATAATTGAATAAAGTTGAAAAAAGTGTGGCAAAAGGAGGAATTGCTCATTATGAGCAATTTCTCATTTTGCCAAAATGGTTTTTAAACGTTGTCTGGCTCTGCTGCAGAGGAGTCAGAAAGTGTCTGTATGAGGGAAAGGGTTAAACATGTTTGTTTATTCCAGTAAAAAGCAGACTCACAAGGTAATATATATATACATGGCAATATCAATTAACCTGGTTCACAGCAGGTGAACAGAGTTACAGACAAGGAGCAGTACACAGCTCTTTTTCTCACAATATCTCTCTAAAAGACCAACCAAACCCTATGATGTGGATACTCAAAAGAATCGTCTCATTGAGACAAACCTTTTGAGAACCAACAACATAGAGTTAGAGGGTCAAATTAGGATTTAAGATCATGCAAAACGCCCCTTATCTAGAGCTTTGAGGTGAGTCTTCATACCTGAACAATACAACTATCTCTCTCATTAACTTAACCCATTTCCAGTTGTAACTACGTGTGACTTTAATGTGTCGAACTTGATATAGCTTTTTTTTTTTAGCTTAGAATGATCAAATATTTTTCTTGTAGGACTTTACCCTTCCCACATACAACAAATCTGCAACAGAAGACTTTAAAAACATTCCGGAAAATGTATATAAATTAAAGTATAATTATTGAATCAAGTGGAAAAAATAGTGTCAAAAGTTGTCTGCCGCAGAGGCATCAAAAAGTGTCTGTATGTGGGAAAGGGTTAAGACAGCTGTTGTGGTAGGATGATCAAGGGAATATACAGCCTTAACCCTTTCCCACATACAGCAAATTGCAGCAGACAACTTTGAAAACATACCCACATATATTAGGATAATTTGAATTCTTTATTATTGCAATTTGAAATTTCAAGTAGCTAATGGCCCAGTAATGAAGAAGCTCTAAAGTTATGTTTCTCTCGGTAGTTGCCTCTGTCAGTATAAAAGGAAGTATACATATTAAATGGAGTTGAAAATATTGCGGCAAATGGAGAAATGGCTCATTATGAGCAATTTATCTATTTGCTACAATGTTTTCAAAAGTTGCCTGCTCCAGATGATTTAACCCTTTCCAACATGTAGAAGCTTCTATATATATAGCAGAAGACTTTCGAAAGCATTGTGGCAAAAGGAGAAAGTGCTAATATTACTTCCATTGTACAGACTATTCATAAAAACTTTGTCTGGATGTTTTCCCAGTTGTCTGCAGCAGACTTGCCATATGTTGTAAAGCATTAACCCTTTCCCTCATATAGACGCTTTCTGATGCCTCTGCAGCAGACAGCTTTTTGAAAACATAGTGACAAAAGAAGAAATAGCAATTTCTTCTTTTGCCACAATGTTTTCCACTTTTAGTCACAGGTTATCCATTCAATTATAGAGATTTTCTATGTTTTGACAAAATATGTTCGAAGTCGTCTGCTGCAGAATTGTCGTATGAGGGAAAGCATTAACCACATCCTAAAGGTTTCTAAGAAAATCTACTCAGATTCTGCTGATTACATCCGTTCAAGTTAATTCAAATGCATTAAACTTTCCCACATGACTGAACATTCTGATGTAATTTTGAAAACATTGTGGCAAAAAGAAGAAACTGCTCATAATGAGCTATTTCTCCTTTCGCTGTACCATTTTTAACTCTATGCAATAGATCAAATTTCCATAGTATTCAAAGTCGTCCGTCCGCTGTAGTTTTGTTGTATGTATAGATAGGGTTAACTTGCACTTAACCCTTTCCCTAATGCAAACACTTTCAGATGCATCCGCAGCATACAACTTTTTGAAAACATAGTGACAAAAAAAGAAATTGCTCAAAACAAGCAATTTCTCCTTTTGACACAATGTTTTCCACTTTTAGTCATAGGTCATCCATTCAATTATAGAGATTTTCTATTTTTTGACAAAATATGTTCAAAGTCGTCTGCTGCAGAATTGCTGTATGAGGGAAAGGGTTAAGAGACAACATATTGTTTTGTTATTTAGCTTATTTTACTTCAAGCATCCAACATGAGAATTTTAATCCTCAGTATTCTGTTGATTTCCTGCAACATCATTTTCATATTTTTGAGAAGATTTTGCATGTTCATGGAGAAGTCTTTGCTAGGAAATTGAAGAGCAAACAATGAGAACCAATCTAAGACTGCACAATATGTAGATCAAGATCAAACCACATGAATTTGAAAAATGTGTCTTTCAGGTCGGTCTTAATATGTGTAAACATTTTAAAAACAATGTTTTTAATGCTATTCAATATCTTTTCTTTCATTCAAAGAATATTTTGGTAGAGATGTTTTCCAAGTCGTCTTCTTCAGATTTATTATATGTTGGAAAGGATTAAAGTGGAATGCGTAACAGGATGTCCGAAATGTTATACCGCAATATAATATTGTCAACAGAGCGAGACACATGCACATCAATGTCGTCTTCAAGTCAACAATCATAGGCAGTTTTCCTAAACTGGATCTTCATTCTCCTGTAAATCCCATGTCTGAAAAAGGTTCAACTGAAAACAATTGCAGATCCCAGGTAGTTCAGTCAGTAGCAGCGCAGGCTGTCAATCGAGGGGTTGTAAATTTGAATCCCAGCTTGGCCAACATTCTTTCTGACCTTTGACAATTGTCATTCATTTTCCACCAATGGGTTTACAGTCTATGTGGAAAGCAGAAAGTTGCTTGGAAAGTCGGACGGACATGACAAGAAAATGTATGCCGATTCTAATTCACACAGACTTTTTCTGACTTGTATATTGGAAAGTATTTACTACCGGTCAATACATAGTGTGTATTCATATACAATACAATTAAGATCCACTTGCAATTTTCAATTTACCCTTACCAACACACAACAAATTTGCAAAAAAATCTTCATGAAATAAATGTCATTTGAATGAAGGTGTTATATTAAATTAAATTGAAAACATGATGGCAAAAGGAAATATTGCTCATCATTACAAATTACTCCTTTTACCATAATGTTTTCAAAAATTATTTGCTTTAGATGCATCTGCATATCAGCCGGGAAAGTAATTTATCTTTGGCTATAAATTCTATGTTCAAACAGAATAAAATTTACCCACCTTTTTCTTTTTCTCTTCAATTGGCAATCTCACATTTTCACTAAGTGATCGCTTTAATTTTGGTCTTGTACGTTTTTTCGAAGGTGAATCTACAGAATCAACACTTTCACTTGCAGATCTTTCAAGTTTTGGCTTCATGACTTCTATTCAATCAAATATATATATAAAAAAAAAAATCTGTTTTATATTTTGTCTATCTCTCTACAAGTTTTAGTTTATGTTATTTAAACAAATAACACTGACCAGGTTAACTATCGACAAAAAAAACACAATAGTAAAATTCAATCCTTTTTTCAAGTATAACAAAATGTAAAATGTTTACAGTTTGGCAATCCTTTTTTGTAATTCAAACAGAACTTCTAGTTAAAAGTTATCTCGTTCTAAAACCACAACAAAACTTGTAGCATCCTATATAAAGTAAAACATTTATCACATTTATTTTGAAATACTTATGGGATGGTTGAACAAATGTAGCACACGGCTAGCCATCCATTAATAAACACTTTCAAAAAACCACTTTAATAGATGCAATACTATGAACCTGTTACACCAGTCATCACATCACACTCGGCACGTACAGCAGAAACAACCATGTATCATCTATCTTATTCCTATACTCCACTCGGTCAACTACTTATAATTATATGAATAAACACCCAAAATTCTGTCCAGGTCAAAGGATTACAATCATACTCAATAACTTAACCCTCTCGCATACCGTTGTTACCAAACCCTCAGGACTCGAATACACACAGTTTCCCTGCCAGAATGTGTTAACACACAGACGGAAACCAATGACTGGGAATATTAATTAATGCTATAAATCCTTCTCTATGTCAGTATGTTAAGTCGACTTTCTCCAGACTGATGCATCAGGGTGTTGTCTGCAATATGACCTTGAAAACTCATTGTTCCATATTTTCTCCCGTATTTTGTTGTTTTTCTATATTGATCAGTGTTTACAACGGTCATTTTAAAATGTGACCTGTTAAGTGTATTTATGACTCGTGATGTTCTGCTTTAAATTATTATCTAAGTTCACCAAATATGGATGAAGTTCATTGAAAAGCTCATCCCCAGTGTACAACCGTCCTCCTTGAACATGCTTTAACATTTTACATTATCATATTTGAACAATTCGTTTGAAAACATCTGAAGAAAACTTATCTTGGAAATTTTACATATATGTTTGACTTATTACATTATTTTGAAACACTGTGGTATAAGGAGAAATTGTTCATTAACCCTTTCCCTCATATAGACGCTTTCTGATGCCTCTGCAGCAGACAGCTTTTTGAAAACATAGTGACAAAAGAAGAAATTGCTCAGAACATTGCTCAAAACGAGCAATTTCTCCTTTTGCCACAATGTTTTTCCACTTTTAGTCATAGGTTATCCATTCAATTATAGAGATATTCTATTTTTTGACAAAATATGTTCAAAGTCGTCTGCTGCAGAATTGTCGTATGAAGGAAAGGGTTAATATCCATGTTTCTAATAAAGGGAGTCTTAGTGTAAATGCTCACATTAAAGAATCAGGGGGGCATGTGTTTAAACACAGTCTCATCCAATTCTTCACTGTCCACCTACAATTAAAGACTTTAATATTACTGAAACTAATGACAAAAAAGACAGAATTGTGACCCCACTACAGTTTCACTGCCACATCTCTTAACCCTTTCCCTCATACGACAATTCTGCAGCAGACGACTTTGAACATATTTTGCAAAAGAATAGAAAATCTTTATAATTGAATGGATAACCTATGACTAAAAGTGGAAAACATTGTGGCAAAAGGAGAAATTGCACGTTTTGTGCAATTTCTTCTTTTGTCACTATGTTTTCAAATAGCCGTCTGCTGCAGAGGCGTCTGAAAGCGTCTATATGAGGGAAAGGGTTAACCCTTCTCACATACAAAAAACTTTCAGCAGTCGCCTTTGAAAACATATAAGGGGAAAAAAAAAAAGGGAAATCAAAGTTCAGTTATTGAGTTGAGTTAAAAACGTCGTGTTAAAAGCAGATATTTCTCATCTCATGAGCAATATCTGCTTTTGCCACAATGATTTCAAAAGACGTCTGCAACAGATAATACACCTTGTCATAACCGGGAAGCAACAAGACCCCTTTTTGCCTGGAGTTGCTCGAATTCCTTCAATACAAGTTCAGTTCCAACCTATAGAAGCATCATTGAGAATGAACATGCCTGGCAGAAATAGAAATAGCAGATCAATAATCCTCATGTCCTTGAATAACCTCTATTCCTCTGACTTAATATTCACATTCCTTCACACACAATATGGACCATTCATTTTCATTTGCTATATCACAGGATGAATTAGAAGGCCGAATATTTTTGAAAATCATGTCTTTCTTTAGGTCAATAAAGGTTAGTTTGGTTTTAGATAAACACTGAGTCAGTTAACCCTTTCCCTCATATAGACACTTTCTGATGCCTCTGAAGCAGACAGCTTTTTGAAAACATAGTGACAAAAGAAGAAATTGCTCAAAAAGAGCAATTTCTCCTTTTGCCACAATGTTTACCACTTTAAGTCATAGGTTATCCATTTAATTAAAGAGATTTTCTATTTTAAATTCGTCTGCTGCAGACTTGTCGTATGAGGGAAAGGGTTAAACACAGAATGTTATTACCATTTAATTTTAATTCAATAATCTTAATAGTTTTATTATTTGTAACAGGTAACAATACATTTTGATCAGCAATGAAATAATAACCTGCTCTCTGGTGCAAATGTTGCCCATATATCATCAGACAACTACATTTGTATTGAAAACAAGTTGGGAAAAGGAGAAATTGCCCAAAAACCCTGTATTTAAATCATGTTGGAAAAAGTCCAGATTTTTGCCATTTTTCACTTAGCAGGCAAATCTTAATTTGTTATAATTATCAAGTAAACAAATTTTCATAATTATTTTGCGATATCTTTCAGATCTGTTTTGGCATTTACTATTCAAACTAATTATAACCCTTATTAAAGAAGTCCGACCTTTCCAGGTCATTTATCTGATACTCTGCACGTAGTTAACAAGATACAATTAAATCTGGACAAGTATTAATTCAACCCTTTCACTCAGAGACGCCCTTTTGCAAACATTGTGGCAAAAGGAGAAATTGATTGTATTGTAAGCAATATCTCCTTATGCCACAATGTTTTCATCTCTATTTAATAATTAAACTTACACATTTTAAGAGATTTTTCATGTTTCGCCAATATGTTTTCATCGTAGTTGTATGTGTGAAAGCGTTTACTGGTAAAGGATGTTATAATACGTGACAGGTTGCATGTTTTTACTTTGACATGTTGACATTTCATTTTATTTGAACCGTTTTCCCCACATGCAACCGTTACTGTTAAATAAAATTTTAATTCTACAGCAGAGGACTTTGAACATAATTATTTTGTCCAAAAAGGAAAATCCCTATAATTAAGTGGATAACCTATGACTAAAGTGGAAAACATTGCGGCTAAAGGAGAAATTGCTCGCTTAGAGCAATTTCTTCTTTAGTTACTATGTTTTCAAAAAGCTGTCTGCTGCTGCAGAGTAGTCTGAAAATGTCTATATGAGGGAAAGGGTTAACATGCAAGTTTTCAGTCTGGATTACCTGCCCCTATCACTATGTAATATTTGTAATATAGTACGCAGGGAACCAGACTAAAAAGCTTTATTCCTGACACAATGAATACTTTTAAGGCGCTCATGAAAAAACAAGACATGGAAATTCCATGAAATCAGGTTTTCTATAATGGAAGGTGTTTGATTAAAAATTAACAGATCTGTCAAATATTTCTGTTAATAGTTAATCAAAGCTAGTAATTCAAGTAACAGGGAATATTTCTATTGATGAATAATCATAATTACTTTGTCAATTAAATATATCACAATTTTATCTAACAAATATCAGTTCAATACAGTCAATCGTGTGTTGATGGCCTCATTTATTAAGAACATATACAGTCAAACTTGTGTGAGCGGTCACATGCGATCAGCGGTCACCGGCATTAAACGGTCACTTTGAAACCCTCCCAACCAATTTTACACTATAAACTGCCTTGATCAGCGGTACCCTTTGTTCCGCGGCCACCGGCCACACTAAATGGTCGAGATTAACTGTAATCCTATTGTGTATAACGGTCAGCCAACACCAGATTTGTCAGGTGTTAAATTATAGATTTTTCATGCATACAGGTAATAAAACATACTGTGACAAACACATTATCAGATTTTTTCATACGCTAAAGCTGTTTGTAAACATGTTAGATGTTGGGTACCGAAATCAGTTGATATGTGCCGAATGATTATAGTTGCATGATTCATCAACAAAAAGTTGCGATTTTGGTCTTTTCTGTTTACGATTTCGGGCAAAATTGAAAGAGTTTTATGAGCGTTTAGGACCGAAAGACAGTACATTTATATATTAAAATGAAAGTAAATGTCCGCTTTGAAATCCCAAATCATTTTATAGTTCCATTTTAAATCTAAAGATTATCGAGTAAAATATTTTGAAAAATGACAGAGACATATATTCGGACTCTATTTTTTTCCGGATACGTTATTCGGCGAATTTCAAAGTGAAGTAAAAAATATATTTGATAGTCAAGTTAGTTGTGTAGCACGGTTTTAACTAAAGAATAGATAGCAACTTATAATAATTGATAGAATAAAACTAAAAATCTTCATAACAATGTTTAAATACAAGTTAATAAAGACAATTTACTATTTGTAATGTAAATAACTATTTTCCTAACAGTGACATGTAATATTATGTGAATTGAAAACACTTGAAGAAATTCAACCAAATTATGAAATTTGTGATAAGCAGCCAGTTTTATCATGTCCCTTGGGTGGCTGCTGATCGCAAGTTTGACTGTAATAGATAACAGATATTAAGCAACCTTTTGTTGTAAGCAGCCACATTTTAGGATCCCTAATGCCAGGTTGATAATCAGTGATCTGCCTTAACCCTTTACTTGATAGTAACGCGTTTATGCCTTTGCAAACACATTGTCTTAGAAGCTATAGATAAAATATTTATATGCAACACATTGTATTGATATAATGCATATCTATGCGCGAAGTTATTTGAAAATATCTATATGCATGGTAAAGTTATGGTCTGAACAAAAAAAGTTTAAGTAAAGTATTTTTTCTGTCACTGTGACCTTGACCTGGAAGCTAAACACATAAATTGTGCATATGACACAGCGTCTTGATATGGTGTATATCTGTTCCAAGCTATTTGAAATTTCTCTATGGATGAAAAAGTTATTGTCCGGACAAGAAAAGTTCAACTGATGTCTATTTGTTGTCACTGTGACCTTGACCTTGAAGCTACAGACACATCGTCTTGATATGGTGCATGTTTGTGCCAAGTTATTTGAAAATATCTCTATGCATGACAAAGTTATGGTCCGGACAAGGAAAGAGATGTGTTAGACTACACAACTGCCCCCCTCCGGCAGCTAAATGTTTCATTTCCCAAGTCTATAATTCTTTATAAGTTTCAGTGAAATTTGCTCTTATTTGTTCAGAAAAAAAACAACCCAACCAATTTGAATTTGAATTAGATCTGCATCTTGTCATAATTAAACTGCCCACTAAAAACATACTGAAATGTTTGCATGAATTCAAAAGAAAATGAACTGCAGAACAAATACGACGCTCAACGTAGGGCAACAATATTTGCCCCAGCCAAAGTTTGGTTGGGACATAAAAGACTTACTATTTCATTCTGAAATCATTTATGATAATTTTATTTCCATTCACTTTAGATTTCTTTTTGAATTTCTTACTGAATGTTATTTGTACAATGATAAGTTTATCTGCCCTTTTGGATGAGTTCAACTCTATTACAGTTTATTGCATCAAATATGTCTCATGAGTTAATTAAATGCATAAATTCAAGTATTCAGGAAAATAATACAATTGCAAAAGACAAAACAAAGTGATCATTTATTTCATTCTGATTGGAGTAGGTCAAAATAATATCCTTTAGATAACATTTTATTGTATACTTTCTAACTGAACTAAGGGTAACGTATTAGCACTTAAATAGCCTACGTCAGAACATTTGACGGCCAATTCAAAAAATAAGGCTTATAACCATTTAACCCTTTCCTACATACAAACAAATATACAGCAGTTTACTAGATGCAGTTCTCCAGATAAGGATTTGCATGTTCTAAAATCCTTGTTTGACCTATAACACTATGTTGTGGGTTCTAAAAAGAATCGTCACATTGAGACAATTGTTTTGAGTACCTACATCATAGGGTTTTGTTGTATGATAAGAGAGATAGTGTGGGGAAAAGAGCTGTATACGCCTCCTTATCTAGACCTGTGACAATGTTTTCAAAAGTTGCCTGCTTCAGAGTAGTCTGAATGCAGCTGTTTGTGGCAAAGAGACATCCCTCACACCTTGGATGCAATTTACCCCTATCCTCCATTTTTGTATAGTAAATATATAATTTTCAGCTTTCAGCACTCTCTGATAAAGACAATTTTGTAAAAAGGACCACAGAGTGATGCTACGCATTACCATTTGTGCAGTTTGATCTTGCTCTGCACTGTTTGTTTATTAGTCACAGAAGGATTCAATATTTAATCCATTGCATGGATGAACAGACAGATCTTAATCTACACATTGGCATAAATGAACCCCCTCTTGGGAAAAGGTACCAGTTTGATCGTTTAGGCAGAGTAGATTCAGATCAGCATGTGCATCCGCTGTCTGAATACGTTAAGACGTACACTGTTCACATATGACTTACATAAGCTTGTGTGGATTCTGATCAGAAGGACCAGATAACAGACAAGACATTCAAGCTGATCTGTCAACCAACAATGTTCAGATATCCCACACTTGTACCTTCTCCCATGGACAGGTTAACCCTTTTCCTCATATAGACACTTTCTGACGCCTCTGCAGCAAATCCTTTCATTCATCAGAGCTGTCTGTTAATTTATTATTCTCCTATAATTTAAACCTTTCCCGCATATAGACGCCTCTGCAGCAAATGACTTTTGAAAACAGTGTGACAAACAAAGAAATTGCTAAAAAAAAATTCTCCTTTTGCTACAATATTTTCAACTTTTTTCAGTAAATACACTCATGTATAGGGATTTTCCATATTTTGTCCACATGTATTTGTTGACAAAATATGTTCAAAGTCGTCTGCTGCAGAATTGCTGTATGTGGGAAAGGGAAAATTTAACTAATTCTTTGTTTTTTCTCCTAAAGCAATGTTTTTCCATTTCAGTTAATGTTTTCATAAGCAAAAACCCCTTTGATAAAATAATAATTAAGTTACCTGTACATTTCAAAATTGATAAATTAAAAGTGAAGATAAAATACATGTATACAACTTATTAATTTTTTATCTTCTTCTATGAATCTTAGTTTGTTTTAAAAAAAAAAATCTACCACCAGCATTTATGTAGTAATTATGAACAAGAAAGAAAGCTGATATCTGTAAGACTTCAAATTTTGCTGAGAGGTAGACAGTTCTAGACATTTTTTGACATATCAGCAGCAGATAACTTTTTGTCATAGGTTATCCCTTCAATTATGGGGATTTTCTATGTTTTGACAAAATACGTTCAAAGTCGACTGCTGCAGAATTGCAGTATGAGGGAAAGGCTTAAAAATCATTGTAGGAAAAACAAACACATTATTTTCTTTCTTTTCTATTCGAAAGTGTCAAAATATCATGTACATTTCACTGCTGCTGGTCGATTTCTAAATGTAGTGAAAACCTTAAACTAGAGTTACAACCGGAAACATTTATTATCACAAAAAGTCAACAGTGAAAAGCAAAATATTGCATCAGCCTTCATTCAGTCGACATATCTACACAACACACGCCTTTAAAATGAGCCAGCCAATCAGAGAAAGGGATTTATGGCACACCTTCATAGCGTAAGTACAGTACTGAACCCCAGTAAATGGACACCATTTCACTCATAGAATATATATATTTGGTGTTTTGGGTTGATTTTGAACTTAACTTGATGATAATAAAAAAGTCAACATTAATGATAAATTATAACTATAATTTTGTTATAGAGTTGAACACAATGTGATGAAAGGAAAACATTGCTCATTATATGTGCTCATTATATGAGCAACTTCTCTTTTAGCCTAAATGTTTTCAAACGCCGTTTACTGCAGATGCTTTAGAATGCATCTACATGTGGGAAAGGGCTTAGATTGTGGGTCCCGGATCAGGTGATATTACTTCTCATTTTTTATTACTCTCTCAAGCGTTTTAACCCTTTCCCTCATACAACAATTCTGCAGCAGACGACTTTGAACGTATTTTGTCAAAACATAGAAAATCTGCATAATTGAATGAATAACCTATGACAAAAAGAGGAAAACATTGTGGCAAAAGGAGAAATTGCACGTTTTGTGCAATTTCTTCTTTTGTCACTTATGTTTTCAAAAAGTCGTCTGCTGCAGAGGCGTCAGAAAGCGTCTATATGAGGAAAAGGGTTAAAACAATGTTATACTTATATTTTCTTTGAAGAAAGCAGAAAACATTATGGGTAAATGAGAAATAACTCATTATTATCAAAAGTACCAATTAGTATTGATTTTACCAGCATTTTATTAAAACTATTTTCTACATGAAAGACACATGTTGATGTATATTCATGAATCATTTTATAAAGATTTCCCTTATTTCCCACCCCCCCCCCCCCCCCCCCCCCCCTTTCTGGTATATTCGAGGTTGTATGCAGCATATATGTTGTATACAGGAAAGGATTAATTAAGGGCAAATGTTTCCTAAGAACTGGGAATGTCTAAAACACATTGCACTGAGACAAAGGAAATTGAATGTAACGCTTATTTACTTAGCTAGTACGTGTTCTGTAAAATAACGGCCTAAATATCAATTCATCTCCATTCATCATTCATTTGCTTTAAATAAACTGCTTTTTCAACAACAAGTGAGGAAAGTATCAATCATATCACAACGGCCAGTTCATCTATTACTATTGTGTTTCCTGGCTTTCTCACACCAGTAATCCACATAACATTCTTTCCAAGCAACTTGCTGCTTTTCCACATAGACTTGTTATGTTAGCCCATTGGTGGAAGATGAATGACGCTTGTCACAATGACTTTTGTCAAACAACGGAAAGAATTTTAATTTAGGTGGGGTTCAAAATTACAAACCCTGGATTGACAGCTATCGACTGAGCTACCAGGGCTCTACAGCACACACAGCACTAGCTGGTTAAGTCTTCAGGAAGCAGACATCGACTGTGATTAATATAAGATGAACGCTTGTTTAGCAATCAATGTAAAATAAAGAAGTTTAAACCAAGTGAGTCTCAGAAAGTTCAATAATTTTGAGTATTTTTTTTCTTTTTCCTGACAAAGTTTTCTGCATATTATCTAGCATTTAACCCTTTCACTCATACGGCAATTCTGCAGCAGACGACTTTGAACGTATTTTGTCAAAAAATAGAAAATCTGCATAATTGAATGGATAACCTATGACAAAAAGTGGAAAACATTGTGGCAAAAGGAGAAATTGCACGTTTTGTGCAATTTCTTCTTTTGTCACTATGCTTTCAAAAAGTCATCTGCTGCAGAGGCGTCTGAAAGCGTCTATATGAGAGAAAGGGTTAAGCAAGCAATTGCTGCCCCAATGCTTTCAATAACATAACCTCGGAAAACAATTTCTTGTTATTGTATTTCATATCAAAATCATAGGACTCACCAGCTGATCCTCCAGATTAGCCGGCATCATTTTCATGATGGCAGCCATAACTTGCTGCATACCCATCTTCAACTTCTCGTCTTTCAGCCCGGCTTTGAAAGCCTGCATTTCCTCCGTGTCCACATCCAAAATCTCGTCAAGATCAATTCCACAGCTAGCCATTTTTCTTTTTCGTTGTAAAAGCACAAAATCAGTCTTTTTTCCAAACTTGAATATTGTTAATGAATTTAGAAATTGCTCTAAAATTTTGAAGAATTAACAAATATCTCTTTTCCCTTACCAATATACTGACTAGCTTATACAATATAAGTGTAAGCAATTAAATTCTTATAGAAATAGCTCTAAGACCAACCAATATAGGTAACTCAAGCTGATATTGAAAAATTATTGTATTAAACTATGCAGATGCCTATAGGGCCTATTTATATGCTAAACAGCACAGAAGGTGGAGCTTAAACATAACTGACAGGTAGATTTGTTGACGTCAGTGCTGTATTTTGAAATATAGTCTACATGGATCATGTCAACAATAAGACCAAAAAAAGTTAGAAAAGTTTTTTGGGGATGTCTAGGATGCTCTATCTATATATTGAAACCTCTCGATATGATCTTCAGTAAAATTGAAACTTTGTCAAATAAACATACGACAATTCTGCAGATGATGACTTTGAAAACATATTGGCAAACATGGAAATTAGTAATAATAGTAAATGAAAATAGATGAGAGAACATCGTGTCAAAAGGAGAAATTGGTCCTTGTCACAATGTTTTAAAAATGTGTAAGATTTCGATGTGTCAAAAAATTCTACAAACAGAGCTTCAGTGGAGGACCTTTGAAAACATTGTGTCAAAAGGAGAAATTGCTTATCTTTTCTACAAATACTTGGAATTCAGTCTGGAATCATGATTTATTGGTTTATCCCTTTCCCACATACATAAGCTTTCTGACGCCTCTGCAGCAGACGACTTTTGAAATCATAAGTGAAAAAGGAGAAATTGCTCATGATGAGCAATTTCTCCATTTGCCACTATGATTTCATATCAATTCAATAGTTATTAATTCATTTATATAGTTTTTCCATAATTTTGCCTATATGTTTTCAAAGTCCTCTGCTGCAGTTTTGTTGTATGTGGGAAAGGTTTTATAAGTTAAATGGTTGAACTTTCTACGAAGATGCTGTCCTGTCAACAATAATAATAAACCCTTTCCCCACATAATAACAAATCTGAAAACTGCGATGATGATACCCCAAAAAATTAGGAACTCCCTTTAAATGAAAGTACAATAGGTGAATAGAGTTGAAAATATGGTGACAAAAGGAGAAATTGCTCGTTTTGAGCAATTTCTTCTTTTGTCGCCATGTTTTCAAAAAGCAGTCAGAAAGCGTCTATATGAGGGAAAGGGTTGATGTAGAATTTCAGGGATGACGTCTCCGTCTCCGTCTATCCGTGTACTGTTGAACTTGTATCAAGATGAACATCGGCAATAAACATTTTGTTTGTTATTATAGCCTTCGTTGCCCATGAGTTTAAATCAGTCCACTTTTTTTTTAAATCTATTACATGGTTAGCCATTGCTATCCAGATAACAAGGGACACCTCTGAAGTGGAACACAATTAACTTCATGGTTATTTCTGTCTTAACCCTTTCCCTCATATAGACGCTTTCTGACGCCTCTGCAGCAGACAACTTTTTGAAAACATAGTGACAAAAGAAGAAATTGCTCAAAACGAGCAATTTCTCCTTTTGACACAATGTTTTCCACTTTTAGTCATAGGTTATCCATTCAATTACAGAGATTTTCTATATTTTGACAAAATATATTCAGTCGTCTGCTGCAGAATTGTCGTATGAGAGAAAGGGTTAAAATATTTTTTTCATTTTATTATATATTTATTTCTACTTTGAGGAGTCCACATAACCACAATATGATATATAGATATATATATGCATTAACCCTTTCCCTCAAACAATAAATCTGCAACAGACAACTTTGAAAACATCTGGTCAATAATTTTAAAAACCTCTGTAAATGAAAATTTTATTATTAGAGAGGGTTTAAAACAGTATGGAAAAATGAGGAAATTGCACATTGAGCAATTTCTTCTTATGCCATTATTTTTTCAAAAGTCGGCAGCTGCTGAGGCGTCAGAAAGTGTCTGTATGTGGGAAAGGGTTAATCCAAACAACATAATATAGCTCATTGGTTAAATTGGCTCAGGGTCTTCCCTGACTAAAACATGTTGTGGTAAAGGTCAATTTAGCAGGGTCAAGAAATATAATGATAGTTCTTAACCATATTTCTGCCACAGATTATTAACCCTTTATCACATACAGACGTTTTCTGGCGCCTCTGCAGCAGACGACTTTTGAAATCATTGCGGCAAAAGAAGAAATTGCAATATCGTCTTTTGCCATAATGTTTTCAACCCTATTCAATGATTATACTTTCATTTACAAACACTTCATACTTTTTGCCAAGATGTGTTCAATGTTGTCTGCTGCAAATTTGTTGTATGTGGGAAATCCTTGAATAACTATGAGAAAGAACAACAATGCAACAAGAAGGATTGATTTATCTCCGTAAAATCTATGGACAACAGCCCATGCCTATTCAACTTGCTCATTATATACCACCTACATATATGTACCTGAGCTGTGCTAGGCCAAAATGGATCATTCGCACATCCATTTATGGCATCATATGTGGAGTGTTTGAGAGAAACTAATTGGGCTACAATTCTATTTTTTTTTCATTCATTTCATCTATGGATATTCAATATGTCGGCTGCCAGTGAAAGAGCTCTGTCCACAGAATATTTAACTGTGTATACGCATTAGGCTAACTAGTCATCGCTGTTCGCAGATTTAACAGGACGCTATTTAGCCTGATGTGGCTCATACTGTCATGTAGATACAACGTGACAGCTGGCCTAGTTCAATTAACCCTTTCCCACATACAATAAATCTGCAGCAGACGACTTTGAAAACATAGTGACAAAAACCTGAAAAATCACCATAAAAGATACTGATAGATTAATAATTATTGTTAAATTAAGTTGAAAACATTGTGACCAAAAGGGGAAATTGCTCATTATGAGCAATTTCACCTTTGGCCACAATGTTTTCAAAAGTTTCCAGCTGCTATTGCGTCAGAAAGCGTTTGTATGTTGGAAAGGGATAAACTATATAATGGCCTATTTACCACTGGATTTATATACAGAAACATGTAGAACAAGGTTGAGGATCTGTAACTGGAACAAATCCTATTCATTTATGTCTATTCAGGGACAATAACTCCTAGTCTTTAAGATAATTTTGTGTTATCTACATGTACATGTGAATGTTTTAGAAACCTGTTCAATATTTCATTGTAAACATTAGCATTGAATGTCTACATGATCAGATAATGTTAGATTCCTCTGTTTTCCAAACATCTGAGTGAGCAATTTCTCTTTTTGCCACAATATTTGAAAAGGAAATCTGCTGAAAATGTGTCTACATGTGAGAAAAAAGGCTAAAAACAAACAAACAGTGCCTGACATCACAAATGTTCATTTACACAACTTTCAGTTTATTGTGAAAACGAACCAAGAAATGCAAAAAACAGACTCTATGATGTAATATGTTTTTCTGTTGCATTTATAAATACGCCAAGATTTATATTTAGATATTACGAAGGTAGCATTCTGTAAGTCACGTAAACAAGTGGCACAAAAAAAGTACATTGCAAGAATGCCAAAGCATTGGATGTTCTTACAACAGAATGTAATGCTAAAGAGGCAAAAAATGCCTTGTGACATGATGTGTTAACACTTCTTTGAAATAAAGAACAGACAAACACGCTTTTTCCTGACAATTAATTGGTGTTTTACTTTGCTTTCAACAATTTTTCAGTTACATCAAGTCATTTCCAGTATTACTGGTTCTTTTATCCTGACACCAGTGTTAACCCTGCAACCCTGAGCACCAAGGAGGGAAGCCATTACTACCATTTTCAAAGTCTTTGTGGTATGACCAGGCCAGGGATCGAACCAGCAACCTCCATTTTTCTTGATATGGATATTTTTTTATGCCTCTGCAGACTCGTTTGAAATCATTGTTTAAAAAAGAAAAAAATGTTCAACTGTATCAAAATTGATATATACATATTTCCAAGATGACTATAAAAAAAGCATCATACACATTTCCTAAATAAGAACTTTGGCCTCGTTTTAAACAAAATATGAATATTTCAAGTTTTAATTTAGGAAGTGCAAGGTCCAGATAACTCATCAGTAAATAACAATTGTAACAATTAACTGTAATGTTACATTACAGGAATCCGCTGTGGTCGAGTGGTTAGCGTCGGGGGGATTTCGAGACAGGTGTCCTGGGTTCGATCCCCAGTCGCGGCACTACGGTCATGGTCGAGTGCCCTTGGGCAAGGCACATTTTCTAGCCCAGTACTGGTTTGTTTACCCAGGGATATAATTGAAATATTGTTGAAAGCAGCGTAAAACCCCAATAAATAAATAAATAAAGTAATGTTACATTACATGGGCTGTTCAAGCAAAAAATGCATGAGACACTACCCATATATATATATTAATAATGCCCTTACCAATATTCAATCTCATTGAAGAGAAGGAGGCTAAGGTTCCTAATGAATGTTCTTTGAGAATATAGTATAATGGGAAAGGTTATTTGCTACAGTAGCATCAGATCTTGTTTGTGATACGGACAGGTATAAACTATAAATCACAATTTTTTTTCTTCAAGGTTTTGGGAACCTGACTTTCAGAATGATGGGGTCTGGCATTCAGGAAGGTGACATTTACAATATAAAATCTGTTGATGTGGTATCAGACATCAGCAAAGTAAACAATTCTTTGTCCCTTGCCGTAAAGCATCAACTCTACAACAGATGGCTTTGAAAACATTCTAGACAGAAGTATGGAAAATCTCTATAAATGAAAGAATTACCGGTAGTATTGAATAGATTTGAAAACATTGTGGCAAATGAATGTAAATTTTTGTAAAGGAAGGTATCTTATTTGAATAGAGTTGAAAACATCGAGACAATAAAAGAAATTGCTCATTAGGAGCAGTTTCTAATTTTGCCATTATAGTTTTTTCAACAGTTAACTGCAGCATATGAATTTGCATGACTTTGTGGGATAGGGCTATTTCAACTCATCTTTTTATGCCTGACATTTACCGCATTATGGGCAAATACAGTTTAACAGAAGTATTATTAGAGTACCTGTCTAATTCGTCTTTTCCAAACAGCACCTCATGGAAGAAGATTGTCAATCAGTCTTTGACACAATTTATGGACAATTATATATACAGCACTATAGAAAGCAATCAAGCTCTACACAGCTTTAAATTCATCCACAGTGACTTTGTACCATGTAACGTATGGCATTTCAGTAAATTATATAGAAGTCAGTTGAATTATTGCTTTACAGTGATGCATGTATTTTCAAAAACGTATCACTTCTACACACTTATTACTTTATTGCTCCGATAAGGAGCACACACATGAGGAATATAGTGGACTAACGACTAAGCTATTCTCTGTACTGGGTGATGACAATTATAAAACATTCATAAGTATGACCCAGCATGAGCAAATTTTGTCATTATTATCTGGTTGCATCTCGTGTCGACTAGTGGACCACTCCAGGGTGATTTGTTTTAAAATTTGTTTAAAGTATATTCATTGCAAATGAAACTGTATATTTAACAAGTGAATGTACTTATATGTGTTTGTTTATATGAGCATAGCAGTTTGATATATCCACATTTATCCGTATCAAGCATATATTTGCATAATTGTTTCATTAATTTTGTTTATATATAAATATAATATTCTTTTATGTTTCCATATATATATACAATCTAGCATTTCCAAACCAATGAAAGCTATCATACAGGTCTATTGTTGAAACCTTTTCTCAAAAGGGCTTGCTGTGTTGGGATTTATCACATAAACATTTCATTGTCTTTCCTTGACCTTCGTTTCGACAAGGCCAAACATTGCACCTTGAATGTGGGTATGTGTTATGTGCATGCATGTAGGCATGTATATACATATATACATGCTAGCAGTTACAATTGCACATCACAATAAAAACACAAATCACAGCATTAGCATTCTTTTCTCCACTGACTTGCCCGATCATCAATTTATACTACCATTGCAAATATGTATATATGTTAGGATATGAAATACTATGTTTTTGTTTCCTGTTTTGCCATTGTTGTATAATAGTTTCTTGTATGTTGTATACATATATAGTACTCTCCATAATTATGTGGAGGCAAAAAATAATTACTTACTCTTACCACTGCTGAGACTGCATTCGATATTAACAGAATAATGAACTATCGAAAAATATATCATTTTCCCTGTTTAACAAAATTGTTAACCCAGTTTCTAACTTAAAGATGCATTTTTATGCATCTGCAGCAGATGACATTTAAAATGCTCACAATATTTTCAACTTGATTCAAATGTTTGTATACATTATTAACTTATAGGGTTTTTTTCCATATTTTTATCTAGATATTTTCAAAGTCATCTGCTGATAAATTGTAGTACATGTATGTGGGCAAGGGTTACCTAATATTTCCCTCCCTGTGGTGATAAATAATCAAGACAGAGTAATTACAGTAACAGGTTACTGTTGAAATGCTACCATTTGAATTGGCAAGTTGTCGAAGAGACTGGATTCCAGACAAAAATGAGAGGTTATTGTATGATGTCATATTGATAAAGGTTTACGTATGTAAGCAGATTTACATCATGCAACTATTTCCAAGGTTTACGTATGTATAAGCAGATTTACATCTTGGAACTGTTTCCAAACATTTGATTCTTTCTTTAGAAAATTGTTGCTTTAGGAAACTCTTGTGTAAGAGTCCTTCTACACAGAAAGATTTAGAAATGTGCGGTGTCTAGAGAGTTTGCGTCTTCAAGCATGATCTGTGTACAGTCAAGACTTGGACGAGTCTGTGCTAACCCACAGTCTCATGGAGAGCCTCCACTGTTCGACTACATGTAATGAGGTACTAGATGCATATTTTAACAAAGTTCAGAACTGTAAACCTATTACCTCAATTTACCTTTAACCCTTTCCCTCATATAGACGTTTTCCGACGCCTCTGCGCCAGACAGCTTTTTGAAAACATGACGACAAAAGACGAAATTGCTCAAAACAAGCAATTTCTCCTTTTGTCACCATGTTTTCATCTCTTTTCAATTATTGAACTTTCATTTAAATGGAGTTTCCAATTTTGTTCAGGTATCTTTTCAAAGTAGCTGCTGCAGAGTTGTCGTATGTGGGAAAGGGTTAATCCTGTTGTGTAGAGTCAGGTCAACAAGACCTTAAATCGCCAGACGAAGCTTAACACTTTCCCACATGTGACAAATCGGCAGCAGGCGACTTTAACCCTTTCCCTCATATAGACGCTTTCTGACGCCTCTGCAGCAGACGGTTTTTTGAAAACATAGTGACAAAAGAAGAAATTGCACAAAACGTGCAATTTCTCCTTTTGCCACAATGTTTTCCACTTTTTGTCATAGGTTATCCATTCAATTATGGAGATTTTCTATGTTTTGACAAAATACGTTCAAAGTCGTCTGCTGCAGAATTGCCGTATGAGGGAAAGGGTTAAAAACATCAAAATCATGGAATAGAGATCTCTATCAATAAAAGTATAGTTGGTGAAAAGAGTTGAAAACATTGTGACAAGTGGGAAACGGTAAAATGTCTTCTTTTGAGTTTGACAAAGTAATTAATTTATGTCAGCCCCAATTTACTGTTAGAGTAAGGTTAATCCTTTTTCATATGCAGATGCATTTTGACACATCTGCAGCAGATGGGTATGAAAACATTGTGAAAAATGAGCAATTTCACTTTTTGCCACAATGTCTTCAGCCTTTCTTATAGTTAGACAGTTCCCATGGTTTCAAAGACCTCTGACCAGAGTTTTTATATGTGGAAAGATTTAAAATTGACCCTGAATTTACACAACAATCTTGAAATTAATATTTGGGGATTTTCCAGTCTTCTTATCCATGGGTGACACAAGGATAGAAGAGTTATCTCCCTTTCTAATGTAACATGCTTTAATAACTACTGGAAATCATTACTAAACCCTTTCCCAGATACAGACGCTTTCTGATGCCTCTGCAGCAGACGACTTTTGAAATCAGTGTGGCAAAAGGAAAAATTGCTCATAATGAGCAATTGTTCCATTTGCCACAAAGGTTTTAACTCTATTCAATAAGCATATTATCTGACATTTATGGAGATTTTCTATATTTTCGAATTGATAATTTCAAAGTCATCTGCTTCAGATTTGTTGTATTTGGGAAAGGGATAAGTTCACCAATATACCTGCTATATTTAATTAGAACTTTCAGGTTTTTGACGAAACAGATTGAGAAAATAAATGAGAGAAAAGAGAATTGTACTTAATCGTTAATGTTTCCGGAAGTCATTTATGAAGTGATCAATGTTTATTTGAACAATACATAAATGAGATTTCCGAATAACCTGCCAAATATTTCCTTAATTTACAAAATGCATTATTTTCTCTAGTACATTACTTAGTCCAAACATGTACTTTATTGCCAAACAACACAATGGATTATGGTACAAGACAAAAGAAGCAATGGATTAGAGCCTAAAGGGCATTATTTTTGGGCTTTGGAAGACAGAACACAAGTATCGGAGTATTCAGAAATACACTTTCCAGCTTGGTTATATTATAGTATTTGCCTCTATAGCCTAGGAAACACTCAACTTAAATTTATTTGCAACACCATCAACCCAATGGTGTCCAAACACAGAGACACTTTTGTAAATCATGTCTTCAGCCTTTTTTATAGTTACAGACAGTTCCCATGGTTTCAAAGACCTCTGACCAGAGTTTATATATGTGGGAAAGATTTAAAATTGACCCTGAATTTACACAGCAATCTTGAAATTAATATTTGGGGATTCCAGTCTTCTTATCCATGGGTGACACAAGGATAGAAGAGTTATCTCCCTTACTAATGCAATATGCTTTAATAACTACTGGTACTTCAGATACAGAAATACAGAAGTGGAAAACATTTTTCAAAAGGAGAAATTGCATGTTTTGTGCAATTTCTTCTTTTGTCACTATGTTTTCAAAAAGCTGTCTGCTGCAGAGGCGTCAGAGAGCGTCTATATGAGGGAAAGGGTTAACTCTAATTTACACAAAACAAAATTCACTTTGTGTGTTCGGAAGCAATACATATATTCAAAAAATAAATTGTATTAAAATGTTGTTTATTGGCAAACTTTTCCCCCTCCTCCCAATTCTTTCTAAAGGCAATTTTTCCAACTGTGATTTTAGTTATTTAAAAATAATTTGATTTCTTATTTAGAAATCAACCTTCTCTTGTCCAAAGGACAACATAATCTAAACATTTATGGTTTTGGCAATTGGCAGACAAATTGTTCATGAAGAGCTGCTGATTTTGAACTCCGAATCAGAAAAATTTAGGGGGCAAGGAACAACAAAGGAATAATTTGAATAAGGCATGAAAGTACTTATATCCTGCAGTGCCTTCTATTCAAGTTAAATGTGCTTCAGCTTTACAGCCTTTAGCCAATTCAATGTAAAGATAAATGAATTGAATGTAATTTTTCAATATGCCACTTACAATTTTGAATATCCCACACAAAACAAAGCAAAGTTACTTCCGTGTTTTATAAAATCAATTAAAACTTCTTAAAATGCCGTCTACTTGTATTTTTGAAGAAGAATTCACGGTAAAAAACTCCACGACCCAGACTGATGAGGTGCCAATGTTTTCAATTGAGAAATTTTCTTCAAACAATGAATTATTACATTTTTATACCGGTCTGGAGTCATATATACTAAATTTATGTTTGTGTTGCATTCACTGGGACCTGCTGCGAACTGTTTAAAGTATATATATTTTCAAATAGCAGGTGTATCTATTGAAAATCAGATGTTTATGACTTTGATGAAGTTACGGCGATATTTCTGAATGTCTAATTAGACAATAGATAATCAAATTTTGCAAATGTCTAATGTTTAATTAGACATTCAAATATATTTTTTCAATGTCTAATGCTCTGCCAACTTCACACACTTTAAACTAAACTAATCTGCCAAGTCTGGTGTTTGTAGTTGACAATTAAAGGTTTTAAAAAAAATGTTTGTGCTCTTTAACCATTTCCCACATACAACTAATTTACAGCAGACAACTTTGAACATATTTTGTCAAAAAATGGAAAATCTCTATAATTGAATGGATAACCAATGACTATAAGTGGAAAACATTGTGGCCAAAGGTGAAATTGCTCATCATGTATCACTCAAGATTTATCATCAGACTGTGTCTAGTGTATGGGTCATTGGTTTGATCCTCTACTTTGCAACTGTTATGTATTTTATGAAAATAACTTTTATCTCAAGCGGGCTGGAGGAACTTTCAGGTGTTCATCCATGTTTTGTTTGTATTCATGTAGGCATTGACTATTGGGGCTCGAACCGACACTTGTGAGGGGTCGGGAACATTGTCAGTTCAAGATATTTGCTACAACGATTCATATTTTCATACAAGATATTATTAAAAATAATAAAGTACACCAATTTCCATGTGTATATGTTATTTTGTGTTTTTATTTCTGCAATATGAACTTTGCTTTCAATTAAAATAAACGCAATGTAAATGGAACATTGAATGTTAGAACATTGTACATGTACACTTCCCCGCTAGCATCTATATGATAGGCCAATAGGTAGCGCACTGGATTACTTATCCAGGGGGTATTGAGTTGAAACCCCTTTGCGTCTGGAAGTCGCGTTATGAAAATTTTGATTTCTTTCGTAGGACACTAATCTGAAAAAAATGCATAAACGTTTTAGATTTACTTTTACATTAAAAATACACAGCGGTACTAATACATTAGCAACCAAAAACGCCGATAAAACGATATATGAAAGTACCCCACCCGCCAACGGCAACACAAGCGAATGTGTGAAACCTTAACAGTTCTTTTAAAATTTACTACAAGGCTTAATTATATAGATATTATTCATCATACTGAGCACATCATACACTGATTTTCTTTGTATTCTGTTGCTGTACACTCCTGGAAAGGAATTAGTATAAGCAATAACATTGCTTGTTTTCCAATCCATTTCAACCTACTTTTGTTGTACTGTTAATATTGTAAATATGAACTGAATAAAATATGTTTAAACTAAACGAAAAAGCAATTATTTTATTAATTCATTATCTTTTTTTATAAAATATTAATAGGAAAAAGAAAGAAAAATATATTTCATAGTTCAAAACTACGCTTAACGCCCAATATATAAAGCAATATAACTTTTAAAAGTTACCAAAATCGTGTTCAGATTCTCCGCGACGGCATTTTACTTTCGTTATCAAACAATGTTTTTTTCTTCGAACTACAGGACATTTACGTACCTTTCAACCAATTCATTCTTTCGACCAGAAAGTTTAGCACCTCTACTTTTTAATTCTGCCTTCAATTCTGGAATTGTTAACAATCCGAATTTGGATTCCATTTTTTAAGCGTCGAGTGTTTGATGCGATTTTTAGAGAGTGATACGTAATTTCTTATCAGGAGTCTGATGGACCGGGAACAGTGGTGCCACCTTGCGGTTAGCAGGGGAGGATAACCGACTATTGTCCCCCATTGCAGGTGTCAAATATTTTCTTTGTGAAGTAATGGGATAAGAGCTAGCACAGTCTACACTATGGGTAGCACACTGTGAAAACCCTAGGGTATATGCCACCGATGTAGATCCCGATCACCCAGTGCACCACAAACATATGATCTGATTCTGAACTGTTAGCCAACCTTTTACAAAAGGTTCCAAGAAACCTTAAGAAAATAATGTTCATAAGGAAAGGAGAGCGTTGGAGGCTTAGTTACATCTTAAGCAGTGCACTTGTCACAAATGGCCACGTAGTTGGCTGACCTAGAGCGCAGCTAATCATAAAATGTTTAACCAGTATGACAAGTTAGAAGCATACATTTTTTGATACAATGCTTTCAACAAAATGTTCAATAAATAAAATTTCATTTATTGAGATTTTTCATATTTACCCTAGTTGTTTTAAATTGTTAATTCCTTTCCCACATATAGATGAATGTTGACACTAACACAGCAGACAACTTGTGAAAACATTGTGGCAAAAGGAGAATTTGATCATCATGAGCATTAATCCTTTTACCATAATATTTTCAAACAAATATTCAATAATTTTCATATCTTCCCTAGATCATCGGTGTTTTAAAATGTTTAATTCTTTCCCACATATATATAGACAAACTTTGACACACAAGCAGCAGACAACTTTCGGAAACATTGTGGCAAAAGGTAAAATTGCTCATCATGAACAACTTCTCCTTTTGTCATAGTGTTATTATTCAACTTATTAACCTGTAAATAAAAAGAAATTATATTCAATAATTAAGTAATTATTTAAATTATTGAGGGTTTCCATATTTACCATAGATGTTGTAAATGTCATCTGCTACAGATTTGTTGTATGTGGAAAAGGGTTAAATCAAACATGGAAATGTTAAGATTTAAATTGCAGGAACCATGGTGCTCAGATATAACTTGACTTTCTTGTTAATTTTTCCATTAACAGTCGCTTTCCGATGTTGTTGCAGCAGACGACTTCTGAAAACATTGTGGCAAAAGATGAAATTGCTCATAATGAGCAATTTTACTTTTTGCCACAATGTTTTCAACTCTATTTAATGATTGTGGAGATATTTCAAATTTTCGCCAATATGTTTTTTAAGTCGTAAGCTGATTATCAGGTAATAATTTCAAAAGAATGTTTGTAAACTTAATATTTCAAATTGATGATTGATCAATATAAATACTTCAGACATATTGCACCTATCAATAAATCTAATGACACTTTACAAATAACATTTGACTTTACCCTTCATGGAGAGATTGATTAATAATTTGGTGTTTTACGCCACTTTCAACAATTTGTATGTTATACCATGTTTCCTTGGTAAGTTACCATTAACTACTGGTCCATTTATCCTGACACCAGCCAGTCAGTCATAATGCAAACCCCGCAAGCCTAAGCGCCAAGGAGGGCAGCCATTACTACCACCTTTAAAATCTTTGGTATGACCTGGCTGGGGATCTAGAAACTTACCCAGAAAACGGCGTGATATTACTGTAACATTGTGTGAAGCTGAGTAAAACACATTGTTGAGGCATTTACATTTAGTTGATCATAAAAACAACTTATCTTCATATCAAGCCGAATCAGATAAAGAAAGCTAAACAACTGTAAGATATGTGTTACGAAACCACTCTTAAATTCTGATATAGACTCGTATACATATTACAAACAGAAAAATGCATAGATATGTTTAGCCTCCTTTTCCCCCTCATATAAATGTTTAACTTTATTAACACTTGAGAAACCAGTCCCCAGTTCAACCCCAGGTGCAGCAGTCATGGTGGATTGTTTTTTAGGCAAGGCATGTTTCATAGCCTAGTACTGGTTTGTTTACCCGGGGAGCATGAATAAGTGATTTAACTGAAAATAATGTTGAAAACGGTGTTTAACCCTTATCCTCATATAGACGCTTTCTGACGCCTCTGCAGCAGACGGCGTTTTGAAAACATAGTGACAAAAGAAGAAATTGCACAAAACGTGCAATTTCTCCTTTTGCCACAATGTTTTCCACTTTTTGTCATAGGTTATCCATTAAATTATAGAGATTTTTTATGTTTTGACAAAATAAGTTCAAAGTCGTCTGCTGCAGAATTGTCGTATGAGGGAAAGGGTTAACAGGATTCAAATAAATTACCATAGGACAAACCTTAGAAATTGTATTTTCTTTTCTCATATCAGACTATGCGAAAGTCGTCAGTCCTTCAGTCCTGCCTGACAAAAATTCATTCGGACTGACAAATTTTCAGGCAAAAATTGGTTGAACAAAGTGGAAAATATATGAAAATTAGCTTTCAAACTGACGGGTTTCAAAAAGATCTTGTGTAGTCTGTCATATGATGCTTAATTTTCATCATAGTCAGGTTTTTTTACCTTATATAAAAGGGGCCGTTTAACGGCCCCTTCCCCTCGGATAATAAGCATAATTTTCCCCCTAAAAATATAAATTCCCCTCGGGGAAAAAAATTAAAAATTTATTTTTCATATTTAACTTTTGAACATTAGCTTAAATCATTATTTATCATTCCACAATGAACAAAATAAAATTTGACTTGAGGTGTAGGCTTGGTGCTGAAATACTTGATATTTTGATGAGAATTAAAGTTGCTGATGTTGCCCTTAGATAATATGACCCAAAAACTGCTGTGACAAGATGGTTGTTGTCTGGACTAAGACAGAAAAGACGACACTTTGCCATATGGAGCCAGAAATTGAAACACGGTTTCTAGACTGCTGTATATCTGACATTCTCAGCAGCTTCTTTTCACAGCATGGTTTGGACCATGTTTACATTACATTCATGATTGACCATAACAGTGTATTGCACTATTGTAGTTCACATTGTGTTGCTTAAAATTTAAGTTCTCAAAAATTAATGTTGTTTTCTCATTTAGCAAGTAACAAAAAATAGCACTTACGAAATAATGCAAGTAAAAAATCTTGCTAATTTCGACCCTTGACAGTGGTATAATTTGAGTGAACTGGATTATGACTTATGACAATCTAGTGGAGGAGTTCAAGAACATGAAAAATAGAGAGATGGCATTGTAATGATAAAAGCACATTATACCAGTTTACAATTTTTCCCCCTTTTTTTTTTAAAACGCCACGAAATATTCCCCTTATCAAAGGCCCCAGGCCCCTTCCCCTTTTTCAGAAAAAAAAACCCTGATAGTTTTGATCCCTGCTTTGGTTGGTCATGGTGGTGTTCCCTTGGTAAGGTGTATTTATTTCCTAGCCCAAAAAAAAGTTTGTCACTCAGGGATCATTAATCAGAGGACTAGATAAGAAGGAGTGAACTGGTCTTTTCCCAACCATATCTCTCATATGACTCCACTAAACCCTATCAGGCTATGTTGTGGTTACTCAAAAGAGTACGGTACCACATCTTAACCCTTTCCCTCATATAGACGCTTTCTGCCGCCTCTGCAGCAGAAAGCTTTTTGAAATCATAGTAACAAAACCTTTTGAAACAATGTTTGCCACTTTCAGTCATAGGTTATCTATTCAATTATAGAGATTTTCCATTATTTGACAAAATACGTTCAAAGCCGTCTGCTGCAGAATTGTCGTATGAGGGAAAGGGTTAAGGTTTGAGGATTTGGGGATGTGAAATACTCTTCTTAATAATAATAACTTTCAAATTAGCACTAACACATTAACAATAAATGGTTATGGCAACAAAATACAGACAAATTACAATTAAATATGTACAATGTAGGAGTGACAGTGGATAAGTATGAGATAACTCAAGTATCATTTGACAATGAATTTCGAACCAACAAGCATTCATTCAAGTAATTCACTACAATTTTTAATACAGTTGGAGAATTACTATTGAGAATTGAGATAAGCAAGTTGTATGATCTTCTTATCTAGAGCTCTGATGAATATTTGTTCTGCCACCACAATATGACTGAAATGCCTTTGAAAATGGCATAAACCCCAAATAAAACATGCACACATTAGATCTATATATGTTTTCAGAGGCTAAAGGTATAAACTGCTTTCAAAATTTTCACAACGTTTGAGGTAATTAATGTAACTTTCAGTTTCGACACTAATTTGCTATGAAGTATAATTTGGATAAAGAGATGGATCATTAAAACAGCGAAAAGGGAGAAATTACTCAAAAAAGATCACTGTGACTACTTTTACAACAGAATTCTCGCTTACAATATGCTTTAAGGAGTAAAAATGTAAATAAAACAGGATTACAAAGACCTTCACCTTAACGATTCATCGAACCGGTGATAGAGAAATATTGGCAAATAATGAAATCATCAGTTTTTAAACATGAATATGTATTGAATTCTTACCGCACTTCGATCCACTGGCTTCGGAAATGGATCCCTGCGTCTAGGCGATGTTATTCTTATTTCTGGAGCAACAGCTGCCATCGCCTTCACTCTTTAATTAGTCTAATTTTGATTAATTTATTTCATTTTGAAGGTCAGTTTTTTGGTTTTTCCTGTTCAAAGGGCTGTCTGCTCTTTAGACTGGTTTTCCAAGAATTCGCTGTATTTGAGGTACGCGCGTTTATTTTAACATAACCAGTCGTAATCAATGGGATTGGCTGTTCTGTCGAGTTCAGTTAAAATTACTCGAGTGGTTTAATCTGTTTCGAACAAACACGATAATACACGATGATAATAAAAACTGATATTCAGTTTGGTTCCTTTAAAAAATCTTTATGGTTCCCTCCTAAATATTTATGAAAAGATTCGCACCTAAAACTACTGGCCAGCATGTAAAACGTCATTCACATCATACATGTATGTATTAATAACATCCTCCTATTCTAAACTTATTCCCCACAATTGAACTTTAATTTCAAAACAATAGGACCTTTCATAAAATGATGGGCTGTCAATCAAGGGGTCGTGAGTTTGAATCCCATGAGTTACTATTATTTCAGGACGTTTAACAAAAATAAATGCGAAAAGCGTCAGTAGACTATTGTCCAAACTATACGCGTACAATCTATGTGGACAAACAGCAAAGTGCTTTGGAGGACAGTTGTGTGGATTGATTGATTGATTGATTGATTGATTGGAGTTCAACGCCGTTTTCAAAAAAAAAATCAGTCATATCACGGCGGCAAGTTCACCTATTAATGTGTTTCCAGAATTTCTCACACTAGCATTAGGATAGTGGATCCTTGGAATTCGCTTCTAGACGTAGTTAAACATTGGATTAACGGTAAATAACCATCCCTTTTAATAAATTCAACCCACGCTGACACTTGTCAATAAATACCACAAACATAAGAAATGGGCCATTAGAAGCCGTAGTCTCAGAACAGTAAGTAACAGATCTCCACACAACATACTTCCCACGCAACTGGCTGCTTTTCCACAAAGATTATTGTCCTAGTTGTGGAAGACGAATCATGACGCTGGTCACGGTGACTTTTGTCAAACGTCAGAAAGAATGTTGGCCGAGCTGGGGTTCCAACTCATGGTGCCGGAGGTCTCGGTAAATGACAAGTTCGGAAAATTGGTAATATAGAATAAATCTGTTGGAGGTTTCGGTAAAAAGTACTTTATTTAGTGTTGTTATAGTATACCTACCAAAATTGTCCCTATGTGTGAACAAACAATCAATTAACTATTTAATTGGTATGATATTGTAGTTATTTAAAAATACGTACAATTTTAGAATATATTTTTTTGTGTGTGTGAAAAGATGATTAAAAAATATACCTCTTTAAGACTATTTCTTATTTAGATTTTCTATTTTGTCATGATAATGAACATAATTTGTAAATGGTGGTATAGGTGAAACTCACATGTATGTTTAATTAGTTTTCTAGGAGAGTAATACACAAGAGGCCCAGAAGGCCTGTATCGCTCACCTAGATATTTGAGCAATCATGGGAAAATGTTCTAAAGAAAAGAGAATTTGCAAAGAATTCCACATCTGGAGTTTTCTATGGTGAAGAATGCTCTACACTAAAGGATGTAGATTACTTAATTTGTACTTAAAATAGAGTTAAATGAGTTTTCTCTGGTTTCCTGTACTGGACCTATCTCCTTAAGAAGGGTTCCTCCTTTCATTTATAAAAGTCATTGCGACATGCGTCATTTGTCTTCCACCAATGGGCTAAGTCTGTGTGGAAAAGCAGCCAGTTGCTTGGGAAGATTGTTGTATTGAGTATTGGTGTGAGAAAACCAGGAAACACATGAGTAGGTGAACTGGCCGCCCTGATATGACCGAGAAATTGTTAAAAATGGCGCTAAACCCCATTCATTCAATCAATCAATCAATCAATCCTTGCATGTATATGTTAGGATGGTTTTGCACTGGAATTATCCAGACCTAATTTAATTCAGATCTTTTTACCCAATGTCAAGGAGTTTATGCAACATTGAGAGACTTGTGCGCAAGGATGCTACTGACCAATATCATCCATTTGAGGAAACTTTATAGCACTATATCCCAGGTTTCTTACTGGCCAAATATAACCACTCTGGGCCTCCTGTTTATTCAGAAGAAGTTGTTTAATGATGTTTATATATTTGACCACTGTGGCCTTGAAAGTAGGCCAAAGTCATTTATTGGAGGAAACTATATAGCATTTCATGCCAGGTATATACTGACAAAATATAATCACTCTGGGCCTCCTGGTTTTTCAGAATAAGTTGTTTAAAGGTTTTCACATAGTTGTCCCTTGTGACCTTGAAAGTAGGTCAAGTTCATTTATTGGAGGAAACTATAAAGCTTTTCAAAAATAGTAATATAGTTTACTATATATTTAGTTCCAAGGTCCGAATATTTTGAACAAATTAGTAGGAAATGATATTCATTTTCAATTTGGTTATTTCAGCAATTTGGACAAATACTATTACTTCGCGGTAAATTTAAATGACGACCTCGTTCTATTGCTAATTCATAAGAGGATATTTTAAATGGAGTGAATGATGTTCTAAAACAAGTTAATGTCGTATTGCAAGCAATATAAAAGTTCTCTACCTGACGAGGACAGCACATTGTGTATTGTACGTGCATTTTGGACAAACACAGCAATGCACTGCATATATTTTGGATACAGTCCTATCAAACATTTCTCATTTCGACCTTTGACCTATAAGTGTGACCTTGACCTTTGAGGTACAGGCATGTGTCTTGTGCGCCAGTAACTTGGGAATTCTATGATGCATGGTTTCTCATTTCGACCTTTGAGGTACAGGCCTGTGTCTTGTTTGTAACATGTCACCTCATCATGGTGATCATGTGTGCCCAGTAACTTGGGAATCCTATGAGGCAGGGTTGAGATGTGAGCCGGACAAGGTACAATCCTATCAAACAGTACTCATTTTGACCTTTGACCTCTAAGGGTGACCTTGACCTTTGATGTACAGGCCTGGGTCTTGTGCGGGACACGCTACATCATCATGGTGAACGTGTGTGCCAAGTTTCTTGAAAATCCTATGATTGATGGTTAGGATGCGGGCCAGACAAGGTTAGGTGGGACTGACGGACTGACAGACAGAATTGACCAAACCTATAGTCCGCAAACCGGTCTCTGACCGTAAGGGGTCTTATAAGCGTCTGTAATGTTGGCTATGTATATTTTTAATTTGAGGTATGTTTAAATAGGTAATACGTTTCTATACGATAATCGGATTCAAATCATTGATACAGGAGTACCAATTTTGATAGTAAATATCTAAAATTTGCTGTTTGATTATTTCATAATTCACTGTTACATTAAACTGGTTATGCCAGATACAAATTACAAGCAAGACCACATTCACCGAGAATTTGTTTTAAGTCAAATGACCAAATATTTTTCATAACCATGTAACTTTTGAATAAAGTAGAATTTTCATGCGGCATGTAGGCCCAACACAAACAATATACGTAACCCAAACAAGTACAGCCTCAGGGTGGCAAGTAACGACAGGAATGTTATCTCTTACCAATAAGTGAACAGTAGAACCTGACCAGACTGCACAGACTGTAGAAATTGAGATTGATGATAGTGTCATAATTCATTATCTTATGACTAAAAATCAGGGACACTATATGCTAAAAATCAAACGAAATGTACATCATATTGACAAGGACATAGATAAGACTTATCTACGTCCCTGATATTTGATAACGGATTTGTTATATATTTAATTGGCGACATGTTTGGAAAGAAATAATTGATTGTTTGTTGACGCCGCGTGGAAGCGCGGCGCGGCGTCAGTATGGGATAGGTTTTAATTTTGTACCATGGGGTGACGTATTCGAAAAGGGAGCAACCAACACATATTATTGTAAAGAAAAACTCTGTAATATGTTTGAAAAAACAGCCTTTATCAGTTTATGATTGAATAAATTGTATTAACTGATTTAAGAAACAACAAGATACAAAATATGTACATCTTTTACCGTTGTTACAAAACTTTAGACAAATTTAAATTGTTTTTAATAACTGTTCCCCAACTAACTAGGCTAAGCTTTTTTTATGACTTGGTTTACGGAGTTTATTAGGCTACGCTTTTTAAATTGTTTGGTTTACTGCTCTGACGAGCTCAGAAAAAAGATTCGGGTGATGTTTTTTTCTATTTATTTTTGTTGTATAACTAAACTTAAAACGTTCCTCCCCATACATTTGTTCATTCAGACCATTGTATTCTTGCTATATGTTGATTATACATGAGAACTTTTTCTTTTAATTTCATAAATGCTTAATTTTGATATTAAATATCTTTAAACTTGTTAGAATTATTTGTATTTTTTATTTATATACTCTCGTTTTGTGTTATCATACTTCTGCTCAACTGTAATGAGAATATAATTCCCTCTCTCCTTCCAAAGCTTGTGTCACACATAACTTATAACGGATGTTGGAGATTTCGTCTAACTACCATTTCGTCTAACTGATACTATAAAGTAAACGGGGTAGAGATTTCGTCTAACTTATAAACAAGAAGGATTATTATGTCTTATGTGTAGTATATAGTTAGAAGTTAAATATTATAATTGTTTATAAGCTCAGTTAATAAATTTGACTTACCATTTATGTCCAATATATTCCAATGTGTTCTTATATTAATAAAATGTTGTTATTCATTGCAGAACAGTATAGAATATGATTTGTAACCTCGGTCCAGATGTACTGTACGAAACATGAAAAAACCCATATGTCTATATGATGTTTATATTTATTCTAATGTTATTTGTTATAACATTTACAATTATATAGTTTATTGCACTTAACTTAGATTATATAGTTTATTTCACTTTATTTCAATTAACTGTTTATCGACTTTGTGTAAATGATTGACGGCATATTTCTAATTGTGTTGTGTTGTAATTAATTATTAAAAAATAAAGGTTTTCTATTAAATGGATAGATCTAATCGGCTTTAATCAAACATGTTTAATGCTAATTAAAAACAACTTGTGAAAACGGTAAGATTGATTATTTTCTCTCTCTCTCTTAATGTGTATAGAGTCGAAAGTCGTCTACCTTATTGTCCTGTACCCGTTATGTCGATATATATTAATATTAGAAATATTGTAAGAACCCTCGATTATTTTTAACGACTTCCCTTTTTCCTATAATGATTCAAGATGACTGACTGAATGTGATATAGATATTCTATTCCCGTAATCTTGATTGAGCCGAATGCTTGGAAAAATATTCTCAGTAGTTCTTCTTTTCCCGCGATGTTGATATAACTATTCTATTCCCGTAATTTTGATTGAGTTGAAAGCTTAGAAGAGGTATAATTCATGTAAGAAAAGGAGCCATCTTTAACGACTTCTATTTTTCTTCATTGAATCAGAGACATGTGTTTATATATCTCTGTTTGAATTGACGAGTGACTGAACGTGATATAACTATTCTATTCCCGTAAATTTTGAAAGAGGTATAATTCATGTAAGAAAAGGAGCCATCGTTAACTTTTAACGACTTCTATTTTTCTTCATTGAATTGACGAGTGACTGAACGTGATATAACTAATCTATTCCCGTAATATTTTGATTAATTTGAAAGAGGTATAATTCATGAATTGAAGACTTAACTTGTCATTTCACGACTAAACTTTACATGCTGAATATCACATAGATCGTAGCATATAAAGTGTATAATCCCTACGTCAAAATGGACCCTTTTTGCTCTTGATAACATTTTATTATAGACTATGGTATCCAGGTGAGCAATAAAGCAACATCTTGGCCTTCTTGTTCAAAATAGTTACATCTTTTCCGTTTGCACAGGTTATTTAAATGTATTGAACGGCATCTGCTTCCCTTTAAGTCATGCTTTAAAATCATGCTTAGCATCAAAATCGTCTTGTTCACACCTAGGACGTTGAAAGGGGTTGGTACACTATATAAAGTCCTTTTTACCGAAACCTCCAAGTTTACACTATATTACCAATTTACCGAACTGGTCATTTACCGAAACCTCCGGTAATCCCAACTCACAACCCCTGGATTGACAGTCCGCGTCGCTAACGACTTAGCTACCGGTGCTGATGTTTGGAATACTGGTGTGATAAAGCGAGGACACACATTTGCTAGATGAACTGTGTGTGATATTGAAAACGACGTAAATCTCCGATCATGTATTTTTCCCAAGTGATCCCCGATTTGGTCGACTGGTTGTGTTACCAATATGTTTTCTCTTCGCTGATTTTGCGTTGCACAGCAATATCAGGGACACTATATTACATAATATAGTGTCCCTGGCAATATATAATTATTATTTAGCAATTCAATTCCATAGACTGTCAAAACCCTCAAATAAACTGTGGTTGTAAACGAACACGCTGAATCAGAAAAATACCCACAATACTTTGTAAACATGTCAGCGTCCATGTAAAATTGTCAGATCTGGAAACGTACAGTATTTCGTCGTTGTTTTACGATTAGACCAAGAATATGGTCGAAATTTCAGAGCTTTTGACACATACCAGGTATATTATACATAATAAATCAACCTATTGTCAATGTTCATGTTCAAGTATTTAATGGACATGATTTATCTTGGGAGTGCCAAATATGTATGAATTTTATTTGGATATAGACTTTTTCCAAAATTTGGAATTTCGCCTTTACATCCTTGGAAGATTTCATATCCCAATGATGACATTTTGTGAAAATGAAAAAGTGAAATTCTTGATAACGTGATAACGAGCCATTAAATTTGTTACTTTAATCATTTCTATCCTTTCTTATGACATCACTGTTGAGGCTTTTCTTTGGAAACGTTGTTCTAGCAGTCAACTAAGAAGTGTTGAAAGATTGTCTGATGTTTAATCATGGAGGTCCCGGTTCTCAAACCGTACCTATTCTCGAACCTTGAGTTCAAGTAGTTTACATATTTCCAAAAACGCAGTATAAATACATTTTATGTGAACCAATGCTTTGTTTACTGACAAATAAATTATTGAATTCATTTGTCAATATTGTTGGTTTTTGACATGAAATGATGAATTAATTAGTATTCCCATGAGGCGTGATACATGTTAAGAGGTTCAAAAAGAGGTGTCTCCATGATAAGATTCACAAAGTCCTCGGCAGCATATTTCTTTGAATGCTTAGGTTCACAAACTTAAGAAACCAGAATGTGTATCCTCAACTGGCCATGATTCAGTCAATTTCCATTAAGCAATTCAATTCCCAATTAACACTTTTCCTCATACGACAATTCTGCAGCAGACGACTTTCAACATATTTTGTCAAATAATGGAAAATCTCTATTATTGAATGGATAACCTATGACTAAAAGTGGGAAACATTGTGATAAAAGGAGAAATTGCACGTTTTGTGCAATTTCTTCTTTTGTCACTATGTTTTCAAGATAGTGATATTGCACTAAAAATGTTATATCAGGTAAACAGTTCATAAATCTTACATTATAATTTATTTACAGGTTTCCACCTGGTATGAAATTTGTGCTGATGATGATCTATTTTCCAATTGGAGTATTTCTGATTGTGTGTCGAGTTCTAATTGCTCTACATACTTATATGATAGTCTGCCTTTTTCCAAGAGCGTTGGCTAGAAGGTATTTTATTGATTTTCTTCTCTTCTTCCAATATTTTGTTGGTCTGCTTTTAGCAATCTGTCAGATGACTAAGCCTTTTACCAGATACAGACTCCAGGCAGTATTAGATGCCTCTGCAGAGAGGATTTTTGAAAACAATTCGAAAAAGGAAATGATTTCTATATATAAGCAATTTCACCATTACCAATATTGATTTCAACTCTGCTTTAAAATTTGAATATGTTACAACTTTTTCTGCATTTGCTTTTAAAGCAGACGAATAAAAATATTGTATTAGTTAAAGCATGTATAAAGTATAAAAAGATAAAGTGGTTATTAAAAAAAAAAAAAAAATTTTTTATAAATGTTTGTAGATTAAATTGTTTTCGATTACAATTTGAAATTTTTCTTTTAAAAGGTATTTTTAAAATTATATGTTATACATGTAGATGCATATATATGTATAATTGAATCACAGTCATGTTGAGCTATACAATTTTTCTGTTTCTTAAAACTGTTTTAATCATGTAATCATTAAGGAAATAATTTCATTTTAAGATGCAAGTTCCAAGTCTCAGTTCTGACTTGTCTGTTGGCTGCTGTTTCCCTTGACAGTCATGCTATCTATTCAAAGTGTGATATCATTTAACTCTTTGTTCTCTTTTTTAACCCTTTCCCACTTACAACAAATATGTAGTAGACGACTTTGAAAACCTATAGGCAAGCATAAAGAAAATCTATATATAAACAATTATTAGATTATTGAACAGAGTTGCAAAACATTGTGAAAATAGGAGAAATTGCGCTTTAACCCTTTCCCACATACTTGCACTTTTTGAAGCCTCTGCACCAGACAACTTTTGCAAACAATATGACAAAATTGAAAATTGCTCAAAACAAGCAATTTCTCCCTTTGCCACAATGTTTTCAACTCTATTCAATTAGAAATATTTGATTTATATATATTTTTTCCTATTTGTGCAAGATGTGATCAATGTCGTCTGCTGCAGATTTTGTGTATGGGGGAAAGGGTTAAGAACCATCTTTCTTTTTGACAATATGGTGTCAAAAGTCATATGTGACAGAAGCGTCTGTATGAGGTAAAGGTTCAAATACTGGCAAGAGGGTTTTTTCTGCCCAAATGGATTTCCTCTTGATGAAAGGAGTTACCGTTTGGTCACATAACTTCATAAAAGTAACATTTGTAATCAGTCACACAAATAGAAGTTAACCCTTTCCCACATACAGTAAATCTTCAGCAGATGACTTTGAAAACACATGTTAAACAAATCTGAAATATCTCAATAAATTTAAGTACAATTATTGAATACAGTTGAAAACATTGTGACAAAAGAAGAAAAAAAATCTTTTCATGAGCAATTTCTCATTTTGTCACATAATGTTTTCAAAAAATGTATTGTTGCACAGGCATCTTAACCCTTTCCCTCATATAGACACTTTCTGACGCCTCTGCAGCAGATGGCTTTTTGAAAACATTGTGACAAAAGAAGTAATTGCTCAAACTGAGCAATTTCTCCTTTTGACACAATGTTTTCAAACTTTTAGTCATAGGTTATCTATTCAATTATGGAGATTTGACAAAATATGTTCAAAGTCGTCTGCTGCAGAATTGTCGTATGAGGGAGAGGGTTAAGCTATCTACATGAGAGAAATAGTTAAATAACTGCAATTATATGTCATCTACATGAGGGAAATGGTTAAATAACTGCAATTATATGTCATCTACATGAGGGAAATGGTTAAATAACTGCAATTATAAGTCATCTTCATGAGGGAAATGGTTAAATAACTGCAATTATAAGTCATCTACACGAGGGAAATGGTTAAATAACTGCAATTATAAGTCATCTACATGAGGGAAATGGTTAACTAACTGCAATTATAAGTCATCTACATGAGGGAAATGGATAAATAACTTCAATTATAAGTCATCTACATGAGGGAAATGGTTAAATAACTGCAATTATAAGTCATCTACATGAGGGAAATGGATAAAAATCTGCAATTATAAGTCATCTACATGAGGGAAATGGTTAAATAACTGCAATTATAAGTCATCTACATGAGGGAAATGGTTAAATAACTGCAATAATAAGTCATCTACATGAGGGAAATGGTTAAATAACTGCAATTATAAGTCATCTACATGAGGGAAAATTACAGTTATTTAACCATTTCCCTCATGTAGATGACTTATAATTGCAGTTATTTAACCATTTCCCTCATGTAGATGACTTATAATTGCAGTTATTTAACCAGATATATGGATGGGAACAGACCAGTTTACTCCTCCTTATCTAGTCCTCTGGGTTCATGTTTTAACCTTTTCCTCATACGACAATTCTGCAGCAGACGACTTTGAACATATTTTGTAAAAAAATAGAAAATCTCTATAATTGAATGGATAACCTATGACTAAAAGTGGAAAACATTGTGGCAAAAGGAGAAATTGCATGTTTTGTGCAATTTCATCTTTTGTCACTATGTTTTCAAATAGCCATCTGCTGCAGAGGCGTCAGAAAGCAACTATATGAGGGAAAGGGTTAGTCCCATTGTGTTTTATTTTGTTTTCATCAGGCAGTTTGTGCGAGGCATGCTGGGTGTGCTGGGGGTCCATATTTGGGTGGACGAAGATAAGACTGACAGTGATGATGAGGCACAGGTTCTCATCTCAAACTACACATCTGTCTTAGATCATATTGTCGTTGATGTTGTCATCAGTCATATCGTGGTAAGTTTTCACCCTTTTCCCACATACACAAAAGCAGAACTCTAGATAAAGGGAGTTTTGCATGTTATAAAATGCTTATTTGACATATGTAACCCTATGTTGTGGGTACTCAAAAGAATCTCAATTTCTACTTTTGACCACAATATTTCTTACTCATCTGCCATAGATTTGTCAAAATAAGTTTGCTTGTGGGAAGGGATAAAGGTTAACTGTTTCAAGGTCATGGTATCAATCTGTGTGATAAGTCCTTACTTTGAGGACAAACCCAGTAAGGTTTTTTAGTGAGGGCAAGTGTAAATTGACTGGACTTATTCCCTTTTCTTTTAGAAGATGCAGTGATGTCTATTGAACAAATCATAGATCTGTTGTGTGTCTTTTCTTGCCTTTGCAGATGCACATCACCACAAGGCAAACCCAACCTGATGTTTGTGTCACCTGACTTGGCACATCTGTTGTCTGTCAGCTCTTTCATTTTGTGACTTATTGGAATGTGATACATTTATTGATTTGATCACTCTTCTTTCCTTTATCCCTTTCCCAGATACAACAAATCTGTATAAGATGACTTAATAAATATCTACTTAAAAAAATGGAAAATCTCTATAATTGTAGGAATAATTACTGAAAAAATTTGAAAACTTTGTGACAAAAGGAGAAATTGCGTGTTTTGAGCAATATCTCCTTTTGTCACAATGTTTTCAAAAGTCGTCTGCTGCAGATGTGTCAAAATGCGTCTATAGGTTGGAAAGGGTTATTGTCTGCCCAAACTTATAAATCATGCCTTTTTATTTCACAGCCTTACCATGCTAATGTCCCAGCAGTATTTCAGTGGGTCCTTGGTTATAAAGATCTTGGTTCTAGTCAAGGGAAGGAAGAGTTTCTCAGAAATATTCAAAGCTTTATTCAAGGTATGCCAGATACTGTGTTGGCTGATTGTAAAAAAAAGTACAACAGATTTTGCCAAATGTTCCACAGAGCTCTAGATAAGGGGCATTTTTCATACTTTAAAATACTTATTTGACATTCAAACCCTATGTTGTGGGTACACAAAAAAATCATCGTCTCAGACGGTTCTTTTGAGTACCCACAACATAGGATTTGTATGAGAAATGTTGAAATATTGTGGGGAAAAGACCTGTTCACTCCCCCTTATCTAGTCCTCTGGGCTCCATGAGATTGTTGGTATCAACTTGTTTTGCAATAAATCACCAGTTTTAAATCAAACATCTTACCAATGGAGATACTTTTGAGATATTTTATACTTCTCAGAATTTGATACGGGTCACTATGTGTTCTGTATGACATTTTTTGGCCGGATTGCTCTAGCAATTCTGGTCTTTAGATTGGCAATGTCTGTCAATGTCTGTCTGTCCGTCTGCTTGTCTGTCTGTCAACATTTTGGTTAAAGTTTCAGGTTGAGGCAAAATCTCAGCACTGGAAAGGGTTACAAACTTGAAACTTTGCCTGAATGTAACCAGTAACAAGTTCTATTGATTTCTATGGTTACATTGACCTTGACCTTGGTTTGTCGATTTTCAAGGTCAAATTGCCAACAATCTGGTCTTACCGTCTTCTTGTATTCTACTTGTTATGTTGTGGTGGAAATTGTTATAAATAATTTTTTATCAAATTTTACTGTTTACTGTTTAATGATCAGCAAAAGCAATGAACATAACAAACCATGCACGGATGAGGCGAGAGTCACAATTAGACATTTCAAAGCTGGTTTAAGTACATGCATGTTATAAGTAACTTTGCCGTACAAAAAGTATAGTGATCCTTATCACATTTTGAATCGTATATTCTTGGGAAGATTTTGCAATTTGCATTTCAAGATTTTTGTTCCCCCAAGTTTTGCAATAACTCCCAGTGGTATAGTAAAATTTCAGATAGCCCTTTCCCTCATATAGACGCTTTCAGATGCCTCTGCAGCAGACAGATTTTTGAAAATATGGCGGCAAAAAGAAGAAATTGCTCAAAATAAGCAATTTCACCTTTTGTCACCATGTTTTCAACTCTATTCAATGATTGTACTTTCATTTAACTCTTCCCTCATACAACAATTCTGCAGCAGACGACTTTGAACATATTTTGTCAAAAAATAGTCAATCTCTATAATTGAATGGATAAGCTATGACTAAAGGTGGAAAACATTGTGTCAAAAGGAGAAATTGCTTGCTATGTTTTCAAAAAGCTGTCTGCTGCAGAGGCGTCAGAAAGCGTCTATATGCGGAAAGGGTTAAAGGGAGTTTCCAAAACTGTGGGAACTGTTTGATAATGTTTATTGCCAAAACCGAGCACCTTTTGCATTGAGTCATTTGGTTATTTTATTATTCAAATAGTGCTTAGTAACCATTTCATTGATAGGGGTGACTTGTTACAACTTTTTCCTTTTTAGCTCACCTATGCACGAAGTGCAAGGTGAGTTATTGTGATCACATTTTGTCCGGCGTCCGTTCGTTGTGAGTCGTGCGTCGTCAACATTTCAGCTTGTTAACACTCTACAGGCTACATTTTGCATCCAATCTTCATGAAAGTGTATCAGAACATTTATCTCCATCAAATCTTGGACAAGTTCGAAACTGGGCCATATGAGGTCAAAAACGAGGTCACTAGGTCAAATTGAAGCGAAATCTTGTTAACACTCTGGAGGCCACATTTTCAACTTGAGCATGTTGAAACTTTATCAGAATGTTTGTCTTGATGATATGTAGGTCAAGTATGAACATGGGTCATGTCGGGTCAAAAAGTAGGTCACTAGGTCAAATTGAAGGATAATCTTGTTAACACCCCAGAGGCCGCAATTTTTGCTTCAGCAGTTTGAAATTTTGTCAGAATGTTTGTCTTTAAAATATCTAGGTCAAGTTCGAATATGGGTCATGCCGGGTCAAAAACTAGGTCACTAGGCTAAATTGAAGGGAAATCTTGTTAACACTGTAGAAGCTGCATTTTTTGCTTCAGCAGCTTGAAATTTAGTCAGAATGTTGAGCTGAATGATATCTAGGTCAAGTTCGAATACGGGTCATGCCGGGTCATGTTTGTCTTGATGATATGTAGGTCAAGTTTAAATATGGGTCATATTGGGTCAGAAACTAGGTCACTAGGCCAAATTGAGGGAAAATCTTGTTAACTCTGTAGAAGCCGCATGTTTTGCTACAGCAGCTTGAAATTTGGTCAGAATGTTTAGCTGAATGATATCTAGGCCAAGTTCAAATACGGGTAATGCTGGGTCTAAAACTAGGTCACTAGGCCAAACTGAAGGAAAATCTTGTTAACACTTTGGATGCAGCATTTTTTGCTTAAGCATCTTGAAATTTGGTCAGAATGTTTGTCTAAATGATATCTAGTTCAAGTTCGAATATGGGTCATAAAGTTCGAATATGGGTCATATGGGAGTCAGAAACAAGGTCAATAAAGGAAAATATTGTTCAAACTCCGGAGGCCGCATGTATTGTATTTAATTTGTCAGCGTCAGATTGTCTGTCAAAAAGTGTGTGTCACACATATCCCTTATCTCTGATGCCCAGTTTCATGGTAATTAGTAAAAAGCAATATCTCCTTTTGGCACAATGTTTTCCACTTTTAGCCATTATCCATTCAATTATAGAGATTTTCAATTTTTTGACAAAATATGTTCAAAGTCATCTGCTGCAGAATTGTCGTATGAGGGAAAGGGTTAAGTCAATGTTATCATTGATAGAAAAATTTCTTTAAATAGAAACTCTTGTAAAAATTATTACTGTTCCATAAACTTACAACTTGAGTCCATTTTACTTCTTTTGCAGAGCATAAACTACCTGTGCTTTTCCAGCCAGAGGACATAACTACGAACAACAATGTTGGACTTCTCAAATTTGAAAGTTTTCCATTTGAAATGGATGTCCCTGTTCGTCCAGTAAGTACTTTAGTGCATTTACTCATTTCACAGAACCATCTGAGCCTTGCCCCGAGAAAACAACAACCAAAGAATATTTGAGACATGTGTTTACAATGCAAAGTGAATTTAAAGATTCTGTAGCTAATTGGCATACCTACATGTAGATGAAGCTCAGTCTGCATAGATGTGCAGATTTATCTGGATCTGTACTCATCCGCAAAATATTTTTGTTGTTGGTTTTCCATGGTTCAAAGGTTCCCAAAAGTAAGGTAGCAATAACTGTTTTTGGTTTAACCCTTTCCCTCATATAGACGCTTTCTGACGCCTCTGAAGCAGATGACTTTTGAAAATGTTGTGACAAAAAATAATAATTAATAATAATTAAACTAATGGAGATTTTTCACTTTTTTGTATATGAGCCGTCCGGTGAGAAAACCAACATAATACCCTCTGCGTAATGTTTCGACCCAGATCAGTCTGCGCCGTCCGCGCAGACTGATCCGTGCCCACACATCCGTCTCAGGGGGATAGAGATATAGAGTACTGATTCCTGAAACAGAAAATCCACAGGAGGCGAAAAGTGTCTATCCGGGTAATCCTCCGCGGCATGCTTAGGCTTATCCGGGTCAATACTTTACGCATACTCCACAATGTTGGTTTTCTTGCGGGACGGCTCATATAGGTTTTCAAAGTTTTCAGATTTGCTGCAAGTGGGAAAGGGAACTCTTTCCTACTTGCAGGCGCATTTAGACAGACTTGCATCAGAGGACTTTTGAAAACAATGTAAGGGAAAAAGGAGAAATTGCTCATTATGAGCAATTTCTCCTTTTATGACACTGTTTTGAACTCAATTAAATAATAATATTTACAGAATCATTGTATGTAGATAAGGGTTAGTATGTCATAAATACATGTGGTAAAACCTGAAGTCTTGTAACATTTTCAGGTCTCTATACAGATGTCGAGATTGTCATTTCCATGTGCACTGACTACTATTGAGAGTCCCAAATGGACAGATGTGCTGTGGTGTTTCTTCACTCCCGTAACTGTGTTTAGAGTCAAGTCAGTATTATCCCTGTCCCACATGCAACAGATGACTTCAAAAATGGAAAGTTTTATTATTGAATAGATTTGAAAACATTGTTGCAAAAAAAATGTTCATTTTGAAAATGTTCTCCTTTTGCAACAATGTTTTCAACAGTCGTCAGCTGCAAATGTATCAAAATGCATCTGTATGTGGGAAAGGGTTAAACTAAAATCATGGCTTCCCAAGTTGAACATTTATAATGATTGAAAGTCAATGAGCTGTTGAAACTGTCTTTACAGGAATTGTTGAATTGTCACATGATGATAACATAGCAAGGTCAGTTAACCCTTTCCCTCATACGACAATTCTGCAGCAGACGACTTTGAACGTATTTTGTCAAAAAATAGAAAATCTCTAAAATTTAATGGATAACCTATGACTAAAAGTGGAAAACATTGTGGCAAAAGGAGAAATTGCACGTTTTGTGCAATTTCTTCTTTTGTCACTATGTTTTCAAAAAGCTGTCTGCTGCAGAGGCGTCAGAAAGCATCTATATGAGGGAAAGGGTTAACATAGCAATAACGAGTGTTTACTCGGACCTATCAGTCATGTAACTCAACAGTTAAATGTGCACGAAGAGTATCATCAAACATCATCATAATCCATATGGTGAAGAATGAGATGTTTCTGGTATGTCACTACAATACATAAAAAAAGTTGGTCAACAATAAATCTAATTATTAAATTATTATTCCCCCCTCTCCCCTTTGAAGAAGAGGGGGTATATTGCTTTGCTGACCAAAGTTTGTCCGATTGATATCTGGGTAATCCTTATACCTGCAGTATTAAAGCTTTGCAGGGAGATTGGGCATGACCAGTATTGATTTTTAGGTCATCCATTCAAAGGTCAAGGTCATGTTGACCTTGAACACAAAAAAGGTTGTCTGGTTGATACTGCAAAAGGTTGTCTGATTGATAACTGCAGAATGCTAGGGCTATATATCCTCATTTTCGACAGGGAGGTTGACCATGACCAGTAGATGACCCCTATTGATTTTGAGGGCATCTGTTCATAGGTCAAGGTCATAGTGACCTTGAACATGTTTCTGACAATGTGATGCTCAGGCGGGCATGTTTGACAAAAATCTTTTTAGCTCTACTGGCCAAAGGCCAGAAGGGCTTATGTCGTGGCGATTTGTCCGTCGTGCGTGCGTGCGTGCGTCCGTAAACAATTTCTTGTTAACACGATACAGTCTTCACTTTTGATTGTATCTCAACTAAACTTATACAGTAGTTAGATATCCATGAGAGCTCGGTTCCTTTCAAAAACCAGCCAGATCCGCCCATGCATGACTGGATTATGGCCCTTGAAATGGTCAAAATTGCTATAAAAGAGCTTGTTAACACAATACAGTCTTCTTTTTTGATTGTATCTCAACCAAACTTATACAGTAGTTAGATATCCATAAGAGCTCGGTTCCTTTCGAAAACCAGCCAGATCCGCCCATGCACAACTGGATTATGGCCCTTGAAATGGTCAAAATTGCTATAAAAGAGCTTGTTAACACGATACAGTCTTCACTTTTGATTGTATCTAACTAAACTTATACAGTAGTTAGATATCCATGAGAGCTCGGTTCCTTTCGAAAACAAGCCAGATCCGCCCATGCATGACTGGATTATGGCCCTTGAAATGGTCAAAATGACTATAAAAGAGCTTGTTAACACGATACAGTCTTCACTTTTGATTGTATCTCAACCAAACTTATACAGTAGTTAGATATCCATGAGAGCTCAGTTCCTTTCGTAAACCAGCCAGATCCGCTCATGCAAGACTGGATTATGGCCCTTGAAATTGTCCAAATTGCTATAATTGAGCATGTGAACACAATAGAGGCTCCATTTACTATCTGATCTTCACCAAACTTAGATAGTAGTTAAATATTGATGAGAGCTTGGTTCCTTTTGAAAATCAGCCAGATCCGCCCATGCAAGACTGGATTATGGCCCATGAAATTGTAAAAATTGCTATAATACAGCTTGTGAACACAAAAGAGTCTCCATTTACTATCCGATCTTCACCATACATACATGCTCTGGATTGAAAATGACCAAAGAACCATACCAGTAGAGCATAGGCCCTCATGGGCCTCTTGTTTTAATTCTGCGCACATGAGTGAATTATGTATAAAGTAAGGAACTTGTAATATTGATGCAATTAGTAAATTCAGATTATTCTTCTTTATTGTTTTTATGGGAAGCACTTGTAGCAGTATTAGTCATGGGTTTCAATGCAGGGATATTCAGTTTAAATAACAATACTTCTATGATTGATAAAAAATTCATCTTGAACCAATTGTCTTGACAAAAAATATTTGTTGGAAAAAGCAGCCAGTTGCCAAGGGAATCTTGTTTACTAAAATATTGTTTTGAGAAAGTCTTGAAACTTGTAGTCCCTGAAATAAACTTTTTTTATTACTCGATTTACTCGGTTTTGGGCTTTCTTGTGGTATCAATATTGTGATACATTAATGTTTTCTTTTAAGCTCAATTTTATTTTATTAAATAAATGTAACATTTAGAAAAAAAAATGATATTTTGATATAGAGTTTGAAACAACAAGAGAAGGAAAAATAAATTTTCATTAATTTTTCTCATAAAGCAACTTATTTGCTGCCGAAACATTAACCCTTTCCCTCATATAGACGCTTTCTGACGCCTCTGCAGCAGACGGCTTTTTGAAAACATAATGACAAAAGAAAAAATTGCACAAAACGTGCAATTTCTCCTTTTGCCACAATGTTTTCCACTTTTTGTCATAGGTTATCCATTCAGTTATGGAGATTTTCTATTTTTAGCTCTACTGGCCAAAGGCCAGAAGGGCTTATGTCGTGGCGATTTGTCCGTCGTCCGTGCGTGCGTGCGTCCGTCCGTAAACAATTTCTTGTTAACATGATACAATCTTCACTTTTGATTGTTTCTCAACCAAACTTATACAGTAGTTAGATATCCATGAGAGCTCAGTTCCTTTCGTAAACCAGCCAGATCCGCCCATGCAAGACTGGATTATGGCCCTTGAAATTGTCCAAATTGCTATAATTGAGCATGTGAACACAATAGAGGCTCCATTTACTATCTGATCTTCACCAAACTTAGATAGTAGTTAAATATTGATGAGAGCTTGGTTCCTTTTGAAAATCAGCCAGATCCGCCCATGCAAGACTGGATTATGGTCCATGAAATTGTAAAAATTGCTATAATACAGCTTGTGAACACAAAAGAGCCTCCATTTACTATCCGATCTTCACCATACATACATGCTCTGGATTGAAAATGACCAAAGAACCATACCAGTAGAGCATAGGCCCTCATGGGCCTCTTGGTTGAAAAAATATGTTCAAAGTCGTCTGCTGCAGAATTGCCGTATGGGGGAAAGGGTTAAAACTTGTGTGTATCAGAAATGCATCATACATATTTTACAGAACACACCCAGTCATAAAACGGGGGGAGGAAGAGAGTGTGGTGGAGTTCACAGAGAGGACACGAGGAGTGATTGCTGAGGCACTGAACCTTCAAAAAACAGAGTTTTCATCAACAGACGTCAAGGAGTATATAAACAAATGGAAACATTCAAAACCTCCGTCCCCAAAACAACAAAATTCTGTAACAGGTGAGAATTTGTTTTTTATAGGTCACCTGTTCATGAAGTGCGCAAGGTGAGCTATTTTGAACTATAAATTTGTCTGTTGTCTTTCGTCAACAATTGCCTTGTTTTAAAACACTCTACAGGCAACATTTTACCATGAATCTTCATGAAAGTTTATCAGAAGATACATCTTCATCAACAGTGCTTTCTCCACACGTTTTTTTCAAATTTAATTGCATCAAAAACGCAGGAAACACACTCAGGAGAAAACATGGCATCAAATCTTGGCCTTGTTCGAAACTGGGTTATGTGAGGTCGAAAACAAAGAAAACCTTGTTAACACTCTGGAGGCCTTATTTTTAACTTTGGCATGTTGAAATGTTGTCAAAAATATTGTCTGTCCGGTCATAAACTGATTTTTATTTTGCTTCAGCAGATTGATACTTAGTCGGAGAATGATTGTCTTGATAATATCTGAGCCAAGTTTGAACATGGATCATGTCGTGTCAAAAACTAGGTCACAGGACCGAATTGAAAGAAAAAAATCTTGTTAACACTCTGATAACAGCATTTTTAATTTCAGCATGTTGAATCTTGTATGATTTGGTGTTTTGATGATATCTAGGCTTTGTTTGAAATAGGTCACTAGGCCAATTTGAGAAAAATCTTGTTAACATTCTAGAGACCGCATTTTTTGCTTCAGTACCGGTAGTTTGTCTTGATGATAATTAGGCCAAGTTCAATATGGGTTATGTTCAGTCAAAAACTAGGTCACAAGGCGAAATTGAAGGAAAGTCTTGTTAACGCTCTGGAAGCTGTATTTTTAATTTGAAAATGTCAGAATGGGTGTTTTGATGTTATCTAGGCTAGGTTTGAACATGGCTCTAGCCCAGTCAAAAACTAGGTCACCAGGCCAAATTGAGGGGAAATCTTGTTAAAACTCTAGTAATAGCTTACCTGACCAAGAAACAAGTTATTGGGATTAACTATGTGGTTGGCATAACTCAGTTGAGCGATACAGGGCCATCATGACCCTCTTGTTATTGAACCAGGCTCAGTTAACCCTTTCCCACTTATAGACATATTTTGACACATCTGTGGCAGACAATTTTTAAAAACAATAAGCAATTTTTCCTTTCCCACAATGTTTTCAAAAGTCGTCTGCTGCAGAGGCGTCAGAAAGCGTCTGTATGTGGGAAAGGGTTAAAACAGGCAAGCAATTTTAGAATCGCCAACTGTTTTATTATACCCCCAGATACATAGTATATGGGGGCTATAATAGGAGTCACGCTTGAAGGTCAGTTTGTTTGTCGGTCGGTCGGTCCGTTGGTCTGTGGACATTTCTTGTGAACACTATTTCTCAGCAACCCTTGGTCAGAATTCAATATAACTTCACAAGAATGATTGATACCAAGCCTAGTTGTGCATATTGTAAATGAGTTATGGCCCCTTGAATTATTTCTCATACATATGTATATATTGTCAGGCACCAGCTGGGGGTATTTATCACCTTCAGTGATATTTCTAGTTTCTTGTATATTTCTTCCCCTTATTCCAAATTATATCTGTCTGTGGACTAAAAAATGTTTCACAGCATCTTCGTCTTCTTTTAAAGACAACTTTTTGAAAACATTGTGACAAAAGAAGAAATTGCTCAAAACAAGCAATTTCTCCTTTTGACACAATGTTTTCCACTTTTAGTCATAGGTTATCCATTCAATTAAAGAGAGTTTCTATTTTTTGACAAAATATGTTCAAAGTCGGCTGCTGCAGAATTGTCGTATGAGGGAAAGGGTTAAGTGTTGAACCCTAAGATGTGGAGCTGTTAGTTGAAAAATGTCCTGTCACAATTGCTTGTACAGGTATCTGACTCAGGAAGAAATCGTCTACTTCCAGACATCTGGCTGTTTGCATGTGATGTGTCAAGCCAACAAGGGAGGATTGCATATTTTTAGAAGGTGGTGTGTCACTTTATGATGGCTTCGAAAGAATGTTGTGTAAGTACTGGTGTGGGAAAGCCAGGAAAACATGGGTAGGTGCACTGACCGCCGTGATATGACCAAAGCTGTTGAAAGCGGCGTTAAACTCCAAACAAACAAACAAACAAAGTCACTTTATGATATCCAGAATTAATCCATTTTGTGGATATGTCATTAGTAATAATATTAACATGTTACTATACAAGTTAGTTGTACCCACTCAATATTAATCTTTTCCAAGATTCAACAAATTTACAGCATTCAGCTTTGAAAACATCAAGGCAAAATAATAGCAAATCTCTTTAAGTATTAATGAAAGTATAATTATTGAATGTTGTTGAAAACATGTGAGAAAAGACATCTGCTGTATATGTGTCAAAATCCTCCTGCATGAGGGAAAGGGTTTGAGGAAAAAGGAAGTGACTGAGTCGGGACTAAAAGTGTCCCAATACATTATAGTTACTTTGATCCAAAGAGATTCAACAAGAGTTTTTGTGTTTTTATTTCACAGATAAGTCACCGGCTAATAGTGCTTACTTTGGTGGTTTAGGGAACTCAGGCAGTTGTTTGGATTCAGTGGATGCCGAATTAAAAAGAATGATTCAACAAGTCAAAGATGTCCTCCCACAGGTGCCAGTTCAAACTGTGAAACAGGATTTAGGTTTGTATCTTCTAACACAATACATGTAATATACATGCATGAACAGTATGAAGCAACTAAGAGGAGTCTTGATGCGTTTACCATTTGTTTATGTGTGAGTGCCAAAGCCTTTCCTGTTTCCCTTTGGAAATATGACAAATTATGATGCATCTGTATCAGATGATTTTTAAAAACATTGTGGCAAAAGGAGAAATGTCTCATAATTTATGGTTTTTTTAGCTCACCTGTGCACGAAGTGCTCAGGGTGAGTTATTGTGATCGCCCTATGTCCGGCGTCCGTCGTCCGTCGTCCGTCAACATTTTCTCCTCAGTAACCGGTGGGTCAACTGGGATGAAACTTCACAGAAAGCATCCTCTCAATGTCCTCACCAGAATTCCTTAAAATTTTTGGGATCCATGCAGAATTCTGGTTTCCATGGCAACGAAATGAAAAAAACTTCAAAATTCTTAAAAAATCTTCTCCTCCGAAAGTGTCAGGCCGATTTTCAAATTATTTTGTAGAAATGATCCTTGGGTGACCCTCTATCAGATTCCTTCAAGCCATGTTGATTGGTCGAAAAACATGGCCGCCAGGGGGGGGGGGGGGGGGGGGGGGCTATTTTGCCTTATATGGCTATAGTGCAAACTTAAAAAATCTTCTCCTCCAAAAGTGTCAGGCCGATTTTCAAATAATTTTGTAGAAATGTTCCTTGGGTGACCCTCTATCAGATTCCTTCAAGCCATGTTGATTGGTTGAAAAACATGGCCGCCAGGGGGCGGGGCTATTTTGCCTTTTGGTTATAGTGAAAACTTAAAATATCTTCAACATCTTCTCCTCAGTAACCAGTGGGTCAATTGGGATGAAACTTCACAGAAAGCATCCTCTCAATGACCTCACCAGAATTCCTTCAAATAATTGGGATCCATGCAGAATTCTGGTTTCCATGGCAACGAAACGAAAAAAACTTCAAAATTCTTCTCCTCCCAAATTGGTTGGCAGATTTTGAACTTATTTTGTAGAAATGTTTCTTGGGTGACTCTCTATCAGATTCCTTGAAGCCATGTTGATTGGTCGAAAAACATGGCCGCCAGGGGGCGGGGCTTTTTTGCCTTATACGGCTATAGTGAAAACTTAAAAAATCTTCTCCTCCAAAAGTGTCAGGCTGATTTTCAAATAATTTTGTAGAAATGTTCCTTGGATGACCCTCTATCAGATTCCTTTAAGCCATGTTGATTGGTCAAAAATTATGGCCGCCAGGGGGGGCGGGGCTATTTTGCCTTATATAGCTATAGTGCAAACTTAAAAAATCTTCTTCTCCAAAAGTGTCAAGCCGATTTTCAAATAATTTTGTAGAAATGTTCCTTGGATGACCCTCTATCAGATTCCTTCAAGCCATGTTGATTGGTCAAAAAACATGGCCACAAGGGGTCGGGCTATTTTGCCTTTTATGGCTATAGTGAAAACTTAAAAAATCTTCTCCTCCAAAAGTGTCAGGCCGATTTTCAAATAATTTTGTAGAAATGTTCCTAGGGTGACCCTCTATCAGATTCCTTCAAGCCAAGTCGATTGGTCGGAAACTATGTCCGCCAGATGGCGGGGCTTATATAGCTAAAGTGAAAACAAAAATCAGGTGAGCGATTCCAGGGCCATCATGGCCCTCTTGTTTAGCTTACCTATACACGAAGTGCAAGGTGAGCTATTGTGATCACATTTTGTCCGGCGTCCGTGCGTCGTCAACATTTAAGCTTGTTAACACTCTACAGGCTACATTTTGCATCCAATCTTCATGAAAGTTTATCAGAACGTTCATCTCCATAAAATCTTGGACAAGTTCGAAACTGGGCCATATGAGGTCAAAAACTAGGTCACTAGGTCGAATTGAAGGGAAATCTTGTTAACACTCTGGAGGCCACAATTTCAACTTGATCATGTTGAAACTTTATCAGAATGTTTGTCTTGATGATATGTAGGTCAAGTTCGAACATGATTCACGTCGGGTCAAAAAGTAGGTCACTAGGTCAAATTGAAGGAAAATCTTGTTAACACTCCAGAGGCCGCAATTTTTGCTTAAGCAGTTTGAAATTTTGTCAGAATGTTTGTCTTAAAAATATCTAGGTCAAGTTCGAATATGGGTTATGCTGGGTCAAAAACTAGGTCACTAGGTCAAATTGAAGGAAAATCTTGTTAACACTTTGGATGCCGCATTTTTTGCTTCAGAATGTTTGTCTTAAAGATATCTAGGTCATATTGGGTCAGAAACTAGGTCACTAGGCCAAATTGAGGTAAAATCTTGTTAACTCTGTAGAAGCCGCATGTTTTGCTTCAGAGGCTTGAAATTTGTTCAGAATGTTGAGCTGAATGATATCTAGGCCAAGTTCGAATATCGGTCATGCCGGGTCAAAAACTAGGTCACTAGGCCAAATTGAAGGAAAATTTTGTTAACACTTTGGATGCCGCATTTTTAGCTCGCCAGTACGAAGTACAGGAGAGCTTATGTGTTACCCCCGGCGTCGGCACCGTCGGCACCGTCGGCGGTGGCGTAGACACCTAGGTTTAAGGTTTGTGTTTAAGGTTTTCATTTGGGTTTTAAGGGTTTATACCTTTAGGAACCATTTGTCATCCATCTACGCACACCACTACACCCGTCCTGACCCTGGGTGAAGGTCAAGTTCATTTCTACTTGGTTCTACTTGGTTCAGTTACAAGGTTTAAGGTTTGCGTTTAACGTTTAACATATCACTCTGCATTCACTATTATGACATTGATTGCTTTCATATTTAGTTTATACATTTAGGAACTATTGGTCATCCATCTACGCACACCACTACACCCGTTCTGACCCTGGGTCAAGGTCAAGGTCATTTCTACTTGGTTCAGTTACAAGGTTTAAGGTTTGCGTTTAACGTTTAACATATCACTCTGCAGTCACTATTATGACATTGATTGCTTTCATATTTAGTTTATACATTTAGGAACTATTGGTCATCCATCTGCGCACACCACTACACCCGTCCTGCACCTGGGTCAAGGTCAAGGTCATTTCTACTTGGTTCAGTTACAAGGTTTAAGGTTTGCGTTTAACGTTTAACATATCACTCTGCATTCACTATTATGACATTGATTGCTTTCATATTTAGTTTATACATTTAGGAACTATTGGTCCATCTACGCACCCCACTACACCCGTCCTGACCCTGGGTCAAGGTCAAGTTATATCAGAGTTATTGCCCCTTTTCTGTCAAAAACTTTTTCGTCACGTTTTCAAATAACTTTTTTTCTACTCAAAGGATTAGATTGAAACTTCTGACAAATGTTTATATCAATGTGTTTGATTGGTTCACAAAAGGGGGATAATCCAAATAATTTTATATCAGAGTTATTGCCCCTTTTCTGTCAAAAAATTAAATTTTCAAATAACTTTTTTTCTACCCGAAGGATTGGATTGAAACTTCTGACAAATGTTACTTTTTTTTTTATTCGACGTCTGTCTGTCTATTTTTTTCTTTATCCGGCGTCTGTCTGTCTGTCTGTCCGTCACACTTTTTTCGTCACGTTTTCAAATAACTTTTGTTCTACTCAAAGGATTAGATTGAAACTTCTGACAAATGTTTTTATCAATGTGTGTGATTGGTTCACAAAAGGGCGATAATCCAAATAATTTTATATCAGAGTTATTGCCCCTTTTCTGTCAAAAATTTAAATTTTCAAATAACTTTTTTTCTACTCAAAGGATTGGATTGAAACTTCTGACAAATGTTTATATCAATGTGTATGATGGGTTCACAAAAAGGGGGATAATCCAAATATTTTTATATCAGAGTTATTGGCCCTTTTCTGTCAAAAATTTAATCTACTCAAAGGATTGGATTGAAACTTCTGACAAATGTTTATATCAATGTGTATGATGGGTTCACAAAAGGGGGATAATCCAAATATTTTTTATATCAGAGTTATTGCCCCTTTTCTGTCAAATATTCAAATTACTTTTTTTCTGCTCAAAGGATTGGATTGAAACTTCTGACAAATGTTTATATCAATTTTTGTGATGGGTTCACAAAAGGGGGATAATCCAAATATTTTTTATATCAGAGTTATTGCCCCTTTTCTATCAAAAATTAAAATTTTCTGACAAGGCGCCGGCAGGTGACACACGTGCTCCGGGGAGCACTCCATTCTAGTTGAACTTAGAATTTTTGTCAAAAGTATTGAAAAGGTGTATTATCTTGCAATAGGTGATACTGTGCGACTTTACCTAATACTTTAACTGTTCTGAAGTAGGCCCTGATATACGATGGCCCTGATAGGCGAGCTATATTGTCCTCCGACAACTCTTGTTTGCTTCAGCAGCTTGAAATTTTGTCAGAATGTTTGTCTTAAATATATCTAGGTCAAGTTGTTTAAATATGGGTCATATTGGATTAGAAACTAGGTCACTAGGCCAAATTGAGGGAAAATCTTGTTAACTGTAGAAGCCGCATGTTTTGCTTCAGCGGCTTGAAATTTGGTCAGAATGTTGAGCTGAATGACATTTAGGCCAAGTTCGAATATGGGTCATGCTGGGTCAAAAACTAGGTCACTAGATCAAATTGAAGGAAATTCTTGTGAACACTTTGGATGCCACATTTTTTGCTTCAGCAGCTTGAAATTTGGTCAGAATGTTTGTCGGAAATATATCTAGGTCAAGTTCGAATATGGGTCATATTGGATCAGAAACTAGGTCAATAAAGAAACATATTGTTCAAACTCCGGAGGCCGCATTTTTACTTTGAGCAAGTTGAAACTTTGTCAGAATGTTGTCGTGATGATATCTAGTCCATGTCGGAATATGGGTCATATCAGGTAAAAAAATATAGATCACTAGGCCAAATGAAGGAAAATATTGTTAACACTGTGGAGGTTGCATTCAGAATAAGTGTCTTGATGTGTTTTGCATTGCAGTACATTGTATAATTAAGGTGAGCGATCCAGGGCCATCATGGCCCTCTTGTTTTACATTTTTGCACATATATTTTCAAAGTTATGTGCTGCAAATTTGTTGTTAGTGTGAAAGAGTTAATGACAATAATTTAAAGCTTTAACCCATGAAAGGGTTAATGACAATAATTTAAAGCTTTAACCCAACTGGTTACACACATTTATGTGATACCCAAATGGAGGTGCAAAAACAGGCTGTTTATCCTGATGTTACTCATATAATAAGGTCACAGATATTTTTAGCTCGACTATTCGAAGAATATGAGAGCTATACTACTCACCCTGGCGTCGGCGTCGGCGTCGGCGTCCACGTCACACTTTGGTTAAGGTTTTGCATGCAAGTTCTTAAATACTACATGTATTGCATTGAAACTTTCTACAACCCTACCAAACTATCACACCAATGTAGATTATCAAGTTAGATAACTCTATCCTGCATATTATGCAAGTTATGGCCCTTTTTTACTTAGAAATTCTGGTTAAAGTTTTGCGTGCAACTAAAGTAAGAGTCCATATCTCAGTATTTAATTGATGTATTGCATTGAAACTTTATACAGCACTACCCAACTATCACACCTATGTAGATTATCAAGTTAGATAACTCTATCCTGCATTTTATGCAAGTTATGGCCCTTTTTTTACTTAGAAATTCTGGTTAAAGTTTTGCGTGCAACTAAATTAAGAGTCCATATCTCAGTATTTACTTGATGCATTGCATTGAAACTTTCTACAACCCTACCCAACTATCACACCTGTGTAGATTATCATCTAAGATAACTCTATCCTGCATTTTATGCAAGTTATGGCCCTTTTTTTACTTAGAAATTCTGGTTAAAGTTTTGCATGCAACTAAATTAAGAGTCCATATCTCAGTATATACTTGATGCATTGCATTGAACCTTTATACAACCCTACCCAACTATTACACCTATGTAGATTAACAAGTTAGATAACTCTATCCTGCATTTTAGGCAAGTTATGGCACTTTTGTTTACTAAAAAATTATGGTTAAAGTTTTGCGTGCAACTAAATTAAGAGTCCATATCTCAGTATTTACTTGATGCATTGCATTGAAACTTTCTACAACCCTACCCAACTATTACACCAGTGTAGATTATCAAGTATGATAACTCTATTCTGCATTTTATATAAGTTATGGCCATTTTTTTACTTAGAAATTCTGGTTAAAGTTTTGCATGCAACTAAATTAAGAGTCCATATCTCAGTATATACTTGATGCATTGCATTGAACCTTTTTACAACCCTACCCAACTATTACACCTATGTAGATTAACAAGTTAGATAACTCTATCCTGCATTTTAGGCAAGTTATGGCACTTTTGTTTACTAAGAAATTATGGTTAAAGTTTTGCGTGCAACTAAATTAAGAGTCCATATCTCAGTATATACTTGATGCATTGCATTGAAACTTTCTACAACCATACCCAACTATTACACCTGTGTAGATTATCAAGTATGATAACTCTATTCTGCATTTTATGCAAGTTATGGCCCTTCGTTTACTTAGAAATACTGGTTAAAGTTTTGCGTGCAACTAAATTAAGAGTCCATGTCTCAGTATATACTCGATGCATTGCATTGAACCTTTATACAACCCTACCCAACTATCACACCTATGTAGATTATCAAGTTAGATAACTCTATCCTGCATTTTATGCAAGTTATGGCATTTTTTTTACTTAGAAATTCTGGTTGAAGTTTTGCGTGCAACTAAATTAAGAGTCCATATCTCAGTATTTACTTGATGCTTTGCATTGAAACTTTCTACAACCCTACCCAACTATCACACCTGTGTAGATTATCAAGTATGATAACTCTATCCTGCATTTTATGCAAGTTATGGCCTTTTTGGACTTAGAAATTCTGGTTAAAGTGTTGCAACTACATTTAGAGTGTAATTGTATTGAAACTTCATACAACCTTTCCCAAGTGCACAACTATAAACACAACCAATTAAGATAACTCTATCCTGTATATGGTGCAAATTGTTGCCCTTTTTTTACTTAGAAATTATGGTTAAAGGTTTGCGTGCAACTACATTAAGAGTCCATATCTTAGTAACTACTTGATGCATTCCATTGAAAGGTTATACAACCCTATCTAACCATCACACCTATGAAAATAATCATGTTAAATAACACTATCCTGCATATAATGCAAATTATCACCCACTAAGAAATTGTGGTTAATGTTTTGCATGCAACTACATTAGAGTCCATTATCTCAGTAACTTAAATAAGCGTTGGAATAGTCGAGCGCGCTGTCCTCCGACAGCTCTTGTTTATATACAATTAACGCTTTCACGTATACAGACGCTTTCTGCACCTCAATAACAGACAGCTTTTGAAAATATTGTGACAAAAGGAGAAATTGCTCAAAACAAGCAATTTCTCCTTTTGCCGCAATGTTTTCAACTTTCTGTATTTTAACTAGATGATATTAATGTTGTCTGCTGCAGATTCCGTGTATGTGGGAAAGGGTTAAAGGCATTGTACAGGATGTTGTTACAAAAAGGAACACATTTTAAAGTGCTTATCAGTATTAAGCCCTTTCCCATATACAGACCTAGGCCATATATGACTTGAAAACACCATGAAAAAAATGAAAGCATTTGTTTTCCATATCATATTTTGTACTAAATGTTTGTTATTCCATCTTTAATACCAAGTTGGATAACATAATATAAAACAACATTACCTTTTCAATCATAAATCATTATTCCCAGCCGAAGGTGGATAGGATATTGAGAGAGAATTTGGCTGTGTGGTGGCAGGAGACCAGCTCGGCTCCTGATGGACTTCTGACCGGTTTCGTTAACTGTGATGGAACTCATCAGAGTTTGTCTTGAACAGTGTTGCAAAAATTGTTTTGCTTTTTCGTTGTGGTTTGTTTATTCAACCAGCTATATATAATACCCTGTGTAGCCACCTGTATGGTATTGGTTTGGCATTGTCCATCCTTTCTTTTGTCTTTCCGTACGAAGCCATATTTAAGCCATGGTTTGATTGATTTAATTAAAACTTAATGGAAATGTTGATCACCATAGGGAAATGTCAGACAGTTAGTTTAAGATTGCTTCAAAAAAATTGAGTTATGTTATGTTGAACTTGTATTTTGTACTCTACATGGTTTTTACCACAATTGCTTTGTGAACAATCTACAGGCCATATTGAACATCGAATATTCATAAAACGACACCAGAATTTTCATCTCCGTCTAATCCCTGTTAAACTCTAAACTGGGTCATATGGGTTAAAAATTTAGGTCACTATATCAAATTTTACAAAAACCTTATGAACACTCTAGAAGCCTCACTTTTTCATCATTTCATCATAAGGGTTCATCTTTAAATAAAAGAAACACTATTGTATACAGTTAAAGTTTGTGGCAAAATGAGAATTGCTTACTATGAGCAATTTCTCCTTTTCCCACAATGTTTTCTAAAGTTTTCTGCTGCAGATGCGTTAAAAAGTGTGTGTTTTGGGAAGGGTTCAAGTATTTTCAAAATGGAGGAGCACATAATATTATGTTAATGGATAATGATATTTCCATTATTTTCAAAAGCTTTCATCCGTTTTAACTGATATTTTCTTGTTATTTACAGAACAGACAAAGGATGTTGATGTAACAATTTCCAACATACTAGAAGGACGTTTAGTTTATAATACTGAGGAAAAAGAGCAACAGAGTCAGCCCTCTTCTCCAATAAATCAGGTAAATTGGGAATTTAAACCCTTTCCTATCATAAACTGACGCCTATTTCATCATCTGCAGCAGACAACTTTTGATTACATTTTGGCAAAAGCAGAAATTGCTCATAATTTCTCCTTCTGATAAAAGGATTTCAACATATTAAAAAATTAAATTATTACTGAAAGAGAATTTCCATATTTTTGCAGAGATATTTTCAGAATTGTTGTAGGTTTAACGATTACATGATCTATGTCATGGGAAAAGGGACCTTCGTCACTTTGCAACAAGTGAAATCTTGGATCAAACTGCATAGATGTGTAGTCAGAGCAGGACCCTCCTTGCTCACCAATTATTTGTGAAATTTCAGAGTGTCAGTTTTCATATAGCTTGGCACATACTTAGATGCAATACCATTTGAGTAGCAACGCAGGAAACACAATTGTGCGAGGTTTTCAATTTGAAATCAATAATCATGATCTTATCATTTTGTACCATTGAATTTTATAATGTTCCACAATGGCTTTCCCTTCTTGGCGCTCACAGATGCACAGATAGCATTACTACCAGTTTGTAGGGAAAAGAATACCAGTATTACTGGTAAATTACTTAGGAAACAAAATTGTATTTGATGAAATAATGTGTAAAGCGATGTAAAACTGTTAAACAATTAAAATAAAGTCATGCACAGGAAGAATCACTTGTAGAAGCGATGAATCTTTTGTCACAATATTTTCAACCCTTTTCTGTAATCATACTTTCATTTGTAGATTGCTCATATGTTTGCCTTAATGTTTTGAAAGTGGGAAGGGTAAAAATGTGCATTTAATTTTACAGGATATGACTTTATTCAAAGCTGACACATTCTCAAAGAACCCAAATGAGCGACATTTATCTCTGGAAGAAAGAAAGCAGATGATGTTAGAGGCTGCTAGACAGAGATACAAACAGAAACATACCGTACCATAGTTGTCAAAAAACTTGTTATTATTTGTACATTTGTATATACTTGTACATAGGTCTAACAAGTTTAAAATCATGAAAAGTCTCATAAAATATATAATACATAATATATCGGCATAGTTCTAGATGAGGGATGTTTCTCAGTGGTCCAGATAAGGAAGGGTATTCAGTTCTTTCCCCCCACAATTTCTCTCTTATTATTAAAGCGAACCCTATGTTGTGGGTACTCAAAAGAATCGTCTCACTGAGACGATTCTTTTGAGGACCCACAACATAGGGTTAGAGGATCAAATAAGGATTTAAGAACATGCAAAACGCCCCTTATCTAGAGCTCTGAATTGTTCTAAAATCTTTTTTGGTCCCCAAACCCTATGTATTGGGGTACTTAAAAGAGTTGTCCTGGTGAGACGATTTTTTAAGTACCACAACATAGGGTTCATATCAGCAATAAGAGGAGTCACAGCCGGTGTACCACATCATATCTAGCTCTTTGATGTATCTGTTGTGACTGGATGTGACTAACTTCCAATTTCGGAGTGACAGGTCCAATATAACTGAAAGCATCCTCAAGTTTGTGTATACTTGTACATGTATAGGTAGATATTTTAGAAGGAGAAATTACCTCAAATTAACTTCTTTTTGTCAACAAATGTACTAAATATTTATTAACCCTTTCCCACATACAACAAATCTGCAACAGACAGCTTAAAAAAAAAAACATCTTGGAAAAAATATGAAATCTCTCTGTGAATGAATGAAAGAATTGTAATTGAAAAGAATGGAAAACATTGCGGCATACATATTTCTCCTTATGTCACAAAGTTTTCAAAAGTAGTCTGTTTGTGGCAAAGGGTTAACAATTTTACATATTAGTTGTCTGGAAGACAACCAGACTTGTAAATTGTGAGCTATAAGTTAGGGGTGTCTGTCCAATGCTGAAATCTTTATTTGTCCTTGAAACCCTATGTTGTCAGTAATTCATAACATGAAGTTTGCAGGAGATGGTGCTAGTAATAGACTACTTAATGCCCTTTTATCTTACAGCGAAGATGCAGCTGTGGCACAAATTATTGCATCAGCAGTGAGTCTCATTTTATAGGCATTAAAAAATGTTTTTAACCAGTGAAATTGAAAATATATTTTGGCATATACTGGTAGTTTGAAATACACAACATGTATATGAAAACCAAATTGGATAATAAACTTGCATACAATTTGAGTTCAATATGTCTGTGGTTTTTTTATTAAATATGAAAGCAAACTTTTATGAGTTGTGTTTGCTTTACATAAGATTGTCGATAAAATATTATAATCAAGTGTAAACGGATTTTCTGACTAAATCCTTTCCGACATACGTCAAATTTTCAGGAAAAGACTTAAAAAGTTCTAGGCAAACTATGACAATTCTCTATAAATGAAAGCATAATTTATTAATTATTGAACAATTTCTCCTTTAGCTACAATGTTTTACACTGTAATCTGCTGCAGTTGTGTATGATCACAAAACACTATATTTACTCTTTTGCTAAATAACCCTTTTCCACATTCAGACACATTTTAACATGTCTGCAAAAATTGACTTCTGAAAACATAGTGACAAAAGGAAAAATTGGTCATAATAAGCAAATTCTAATTTCATCAAAATGTTCTCAATAATATAAGGGCTGTTCCCGGAAAAAAAAATCTCTAGGGTTGGGGGGGTAACGACAAGCTTTTTTCATGTGGTGGGTATTTTTAAAATAAAATTTTCTTGGTTTGCCCCAAAAATAATTAAAATTTGAAAGGGTGGTACCCTTCAAATTGCTGGTCGTTAACCCAGCCACCCCAACTTTTTTTTTCTGAACTAGCCCTTAAATGATTATACTTATTCAGATAATTGCCAGATTTTGTTAAGGTATTTCAAAGCTTTCAGGAACAGAGTGTTGTATGTGGGAAAGGGTTAAATAATTTAATAAAATATTCAATATTTACTGCCATATGTTTATGTTGTGAACCTTGGAAGTTGGAACTATTCTTTTCTGAATGATAATACTGTAAAGATTCCCACTTATATAGAACTGCATTTACATGTATGAAAGGCATGCAATTTTTGAAATGATTGCTCTAATTTGTCTCAGAATTAGACTTTTATTTTTGTATGTTTTTCTTTTTTGCAAGAGTATAAAATGAATATTATGTTATGAGGTGTGTTAAGCAGTTATATACATTGTGTTCATCAATAAATAAATGAGAAAAAGGCTTGCACTTATGAAAGAAAATTGTTGGCATTGCTATGAAACAATTGTTAGAATAATGAAAGTAGTTTAAAACAATTGTAGCAAAATGAAGAATTGGTAAATTCCCGTCTTATATTTTTAATATTCATCAGCAGCAGAGGGCATCATATGATGTCTGTATAAAGGAAAGGGTTAAGATTTGAATCTGATAGTGAGCTGGTTCTTTTACCAGGTAAATGTGATTGTTCACCTTTATAGCTCACCTGAGAACAAAATGCTGGGTGAACTATTGCGATTAGTCACTGCCTGCGGTCTGTCCGTTTTACACATTTTCCTACAAACTTCTTCTCCTAAACCGATGAACCAGTTTTAAAAAAAAAACATCGCAAATATCTCTTGGTCCTCTTTCAAAGAATTTAATTCTATGTAGAAGTTTTGTTGCTGCAGCATCAAAAAGAGGGGAAAATGCCTAAACTTAAAAAATCTTCTTGACCAAAAGTATCGGTTCGATTCGAAAATTATTAGGCACAAATGTACCTTAGGAGACCTTCTACCAAGATTGTTTAAATTATTGATAGCCATTGAAAAATATGGCAGTCACTGGTTTCCTTATATCTGTATGGTGAAATCTTTTACAATTGTCTGGTCCATATGTGTAGGCCTGGTTTGAAAATAAAGGCTCCTTAGGTGTCCCTCTACCAAAATTGATGACATTATTAGGTTCCTTTGATAAAAATACCCACCAGGAGCAGGGGCTTGATTTCCTTATATGTTACCTTCAAAACTATTTAACCCTTTTCCTCATATAGACGCTTTCTGATGCCTCTGCAGCAGACAGCTTTTTGAAAACATAGTGACAAAAGAAGAAATTGCTCAAAACGAGCAATTTCTCCTTTTGACACAATGTTTTCCACTTTGTGTCATCCATTCAATTGTAGAGATTTTCTATTTTTTGACAAAATATGTTCAAAGTCGTCTGCTGCAGAATTGTCGTACGAGGAAAAGGGTTAACCCTTTCCCTCATACCAAAATTATGCAGCAGACTGCTTTGAACGTATTTTGTCAAAACATAGAAAATCCATAAGTGAATGGATAACCTTTGACTAAAAGTGGAAAACATTGTTTTGTCACTATGTTTTCAAATAGCCGTCTGCTGCAGAGGCGTCAGAAAGAGTCTATATGAGGGAAAGGGTTAAGAGACTATCTATAAGAATCAAATAGTGTAATAAGACTTCGAAATTGCATGTCATGAAATTTCATCACATTATTACTGTCGACATGTAGTGGTCCACTGATCACAAAACAACTGGTTTTGCTATGCTACCTGTCTGTTATCATGGCAAAGTACATGATAACTTTTGCACCAAAATGGTCAATCTTGTTATTGAAAAAAAAACAGACTTGGCAGTTTTTATGCACCTTTTCATTCTGTGTCATAAAGAAATGCCAGTTCAATAAAAACTAATGTATACATTTGTTATATATAATTTATTGTAAAACCATGTTTGGGTTATCAACTTCAAATGTTCAAATATCTGCCGTTATTTTAGATAATAATTTGTAAGGCCTTTGCAAGATTGCTATTGTGAATGTTCGTCCTAGCTTATTTAACTATGAAAATAATTATTACCGGTATTTGTTAAAAGACATTGGCAATAAATTGTAAATATATGAAACAGCCTAAAAATATTTGATTGTCATATTCGATGACAATATTTTAATCCATATCATTTGAAGAAAAGTTGGAAAAAAAATATTAAATGAATGTAACAGATTAGAAAATGGTAAGAATTGGTATAACTTCTTATATTAGCATTTTCTCTTTTTCTGGTGGATTTTTCTTCCTGCGCAGTGTATTTGTTAGCAAATATTTTGTAATTAAAAGGAAACATTTATGCTGAAATTATACTCTTTGTGTCTCTTTTCCAATAATATACAAATAACCTTTTGTTTTGAAATTATCAGGTTTGCAATTGACCCTTTCCCACATATAGACGCTTTCTAACGCCTTTGTAGCAGACGACTTTTGAAAACACCCTTTAGTAATTATACCAACAATTATAGAGCTTTTAAGTGTTTTTGACTGATGTTTTCAAAGTTATCTGCTGCAGATATGTTATATGTAGGAAAGGGTTAATCATAGTGTGAAGTAAGGAAGTCAGTTTTGAGGTACATTGAGGTAGAGTATCCGTCTCATGACGCAAAAGGTCTAGAGTTTGCTTACGGTGAGACAAGAGTAAATATCCGGGACCATCTCCAACGATCTTGGCGCGAGAACTGATTTAGTATACATATACAGGAAGCAGACATCTAGAACTTTCTTCACAATTGTTGAGAAATTTATTAGTTTTTAACTAAATAAGCAAAAAATATGGTTATAACCCTTTCCCACAATATAGAGGCTTTCCGACGCCTCTGCAGCAGACAACTTTTGAAGACATGTTGGCAACAAGTTATTGTACCTTCATTTATAGACATTTTCCGGGTGTTTTCGAACATGCTTTCAAATTCGTCTACTGCATGTTTGCTGTATGTGAGACAGGGTTAATGAAATTTACCTTATCCTAGCTGTGCAAAGAAAATTTAGTATGAATCAGACTTGACCTGCATTTTTCCCCATTCGTTGATGGATCATCTTGTATCAGTTTGTTAGTTGTATGCATGGATTATCAATAAAATGAGTGAACGAAAAGCTGTGTAAAGTTTTAACCCTCTTTCCCACTTGCAGACAACGTTTGATATTATTATCCCTTTTCCTCACATAGACGCTTTCTGATGCCTCTGCAGCAGACGGCTTTTTGAAAACATGGTGACAAAAGAAGAAATTGCTCGTTTCTCTATTTGCAACAATGTTTTCCACTTTTAATCCACAGGTTATCCATTCAATTATAGAGATTTTCTATTTTTTGACAAAATATGTTCAAAGTCGTCTGCTGCAAAATAGACGTATGTGGGAAATGGTTAAGGCAAAAAGAGATTGCGCATAATGAGCAATTCCTGCTTTTGCCACAATGATTTATACTCTATTAAATAATTATACAAGTAATTTTAGAGAGATTTTCCATATTTTTGTAAAGACGTCTTGAAAGTCTTCTACTGCAGATTTATTGTATGTGGGAAAGTTTAAGTTTTAATCAGTCTGTAGTGAAAGCGTGAAAATACATCTACTGTTGAAAATGATCAACCCAAATGAATCAATTGATTCAAGTGTGACTCGTAGGTCAGAAATATCTGGCCCTTTCAATAGGATTAACGCTATTTTAATAAATTAACGTTTTATTTCACTTATATGCATGTAATTTGTTAAATCCTTCATAGGTCAAAATTCCAAACCCAAGTGAATTTTTTTAATTTTACTTGGAAAATGTATAACATCACTTATAACATCATTTATTAAATCCACAAAAGAAAAATTCACATGTGCACATAAACTGCTATTCTTCTGTCAACAAAATCATTCCAGATCGACCACTGGCCTTTGTAGTGCTACCTGAAGTTATAGACATGAAAGTGAATCAAAAGAATTAAAAGTTCAAATCTGAAAAGCCTCTGACCATTACAATAGTTTTGTATGAAGTATGTGATCATCATGTAAGATACATACATGTCAAACTAGAGTTTGTCCATAGACCAAGGATGCTCTTGTCCTATTTTCATTTCAAAGGTCATAGACAGGAGTATCTTCGTGTGAAAGCCAAACAAAATTATTGACCCTTATTCCACTGTACACAACTTTAAACATTTGCCCATTCAACCAGACTTGACTTCACAGCTTTTGCAAAAAATGTAGACCAAATTTGTGCAGGACTGATGATTCCAGTTGCAGAAATGCAGCAGGATAAGGGTTAACCCTTTCCCTCATATAGACGCCTCTGCAGCAGACGTCTTTTAGAAAACATAGGGACAAAAGAAGAAATTGCTCAAAATGAGCAATTTCTCCTTTTGCCACAATGTTTTCCACTTTTAGTCATAGGTTATCCTTTCAATTATAGAGATTTTCTATTTTTTGACAAAATATTTTCAAAGTCGTCTGCTTCAGAATTGTCGTATGAGGGAAAGGGTTAAATAAAATAAAATATATCTACTCAAAATGAACAATTTCTGCTGTGTCCACAATGTTTTTAACTCTGTATCAAAAACAGTTAAATTTTTCTTTTCCTTTGATGAGTTGTACGAATCCGGTGTGGCCGAGTGGTTAGCGTCGGGGATTTCGAAACCGGGTGTCTCAGGTTCGATCCCCAGTCGCGGCACTACGGTCATGGTGGAGTGCCCTTGGGCAAGGCACATTTTCTAGCCTAGTACTGGTTTGTTTACCCAGGGATCATGAATAATTAAATTTAATTGCGCGCTAAATGACCTTAGCTGTCGATGCGCCATAAAGCAATATACATTCATTGAAGAGTTGTTATTCACAGGATCCTCTCAATATCACATCAGCAAAACAATTAACTGTAATAAACTCTTTACCACATGATATAGACGATTTCCGACGCCTTTTGAAAACACTGACAAAAGGAGAAATTGCTCAAAACGAGCAATTTCTCCATTTGCCACAGTGTTTTCAACTTTATTCAATTATTATACAATTATTTATAGAGATAGAGATTTTCCATATTTATTACTAAATGTCTTCAAAGTCGTCTGCTCCAGATTTATTGTATGTGGGAAAGGGTTAATATTCCACGATACTAACCTATCTTACTGGCATCAGGCCTTTTCTTCAGAAGTCTTTCAATCTCCAGATGCATCTTTCTAATCATCTTCACTACATCTTGTTTTACTTGCTGAAAGTAGAGAATTCAAATTAAACGTTTTCTTGTCATAAGAATCATACAAATCTCAAAAGAAATTGTATAGCTAATGAGACCCTTTAAGAATTTCCTTTTAGCTTACATGTCTGATTTTATAAGGGGTGACGTGGATGGTAAATAAAGCTGCTTTATTTACCATCCACGTCGCCCCTTGATGGCGTCAAAATTGCAAACTTGGTTACATATTAAACAAAAATAATGTAGAATGAGCAAAAAATTGCCCAAACTTAAGACTTTCTTTTCATGAAAACTTAAAACACATAAATCTTCTTTCAAATTTTCATGTTACATTTACCTGTCCGATGTTTTCAAGGCAGATGGATTTAAAAATATGAAAATATAAAAATATACATTTGTAATTGGTCAGATATATATATTCACCATTTTACTTTTAAATTGTTGTGAAGTTGAACTTTTTGTGTTAGTTTTAGATGATGTCTTTTTCAGTTTATATGGCTTTAGCTTGTTTTGTTTGACTAAAGATTGAACTGTAGCAACATATGTCGTCAATACATTGTTCTCTGCCTTCTTTTTTCTTTCTGAAATAGTTGCAGATGGACTCATTGCTTTCATCTTTATTACAGCTTGTCTTGTGACAGTGCATTTTGGTTCTGTTGTCTTAACCTTCACTTTTTTAGAGTTTGTTTTGTTTTCCACAGAAATCTTTTTATATGACGATACTTTTTTAATTTTACCAGTTTTCACTTTCTCTTCTGCCCTACAATTATTTCTGTCTAATTTATTGACCTCTATAATAACAGCTGGATTCTCTTTTATTTCTTCTTCATTTCCAGTACATTTAGTGACATCAGATTCTTTGCCAGCTTCTGTACATGTAAATTCATATGCATGTTCTTTATCTGGAATTACAATTTCATTTATCACATCAGTTGTTTCTAGTGTATCATAACGAGAAACTGGTCTCAAGATTTCGGAATTCCCTGGTGACAGTTCCAGATCAAATTCCTCCCCAGAGAGACCATCTTCTGTCAGTGTTGTGATGGCGGCATCCCCTTTTACATTTGACTGATTTAATGCAGCCTTTGGATCAGGCTGGCTATCAAACGGAAATGTAATACCAGGGGAACTAACGGCTGGAGAAACTGTAACATTCTGTCTCTGCATACTGGAAGCTAGTCTGAAAAAAAATTGCAATGTTGTAATTTTGTGTACTGCTTTATCCAAGAACTTGCTTCTTCCAAATCTTCCTCAAGTTTACAAGTCCAAAGATATATATACACTTTATGAACTTGTCTTAATGTAACACATTGGGCAAATCAATAAAATACTCATGATGAGACCATTTCTCTTTTACCAAACTATTTTATGCCAGATCTAATGTCGAACGATAACTATAACTTAACCCTTTCCCACCTGCAGACGCATTTTGATGCAACAGCAGACGACTTTTGAAAACGTTGTGGCCAAAAGTAAAATTGCTCATGATGACCAATTTCTCCTTTTTGACACAATGTTTTCAACTTTATTTAACAATTAAGCTATCTTTTATGGAGATTTTTCAGGTTTTTGTCACCGTTTTCAAAGTTGTCTGCTGCAGATTTGTTGTATGAAAGGGTTAAGTAACATTTTGATGGGCATGCAGACAGATTTCACAGAAGTAATACTCAAGTGTCGCCCTGCCAAACAATGCATATTTCTCTAGAATGTTCACTTGTTTTTTCAGATACATATGATGATCTAAATTCACTATGACCGAGCAGAGACAAATTAATACATTATGGTATTTATGTCTCTTGATAGTGAACAAAAGCTAAAACATAATTCATGAATCTAACCTTTTCCCGCTTACAAGTTGAAGAGTTGCAACAGCAGGTGACTTTGAAATGTAATATAACGATTCTTCACAATAACTACTAGCCATATAACGAATGCCACAGTTAAATAACGATTCACCACATTTGTATAACGATACGTCGCAGGTTTGATAAATAATATTTGGATGATACTGTTGAAAAATATAAACATAGGTTGGTATAATAAATTATAATACATTTGAGTAGTACAAAACAAAGATAAAAAAGACATATTGAATATACAGGTACATTTTTGACAATAACATATAAATGTAACACAAATCGGCGTGCACACTTTGGTAAAAAGAACACATAAATATTTGAAACCACTTTAGTTTAACACAGGTCAATAGATGGAAGCACATGAATATTTTCTGTTTTGTGCACGAGATCATTTGTCTACTTTGAAAATTGTACTTATTTAAAGATGTATACAATGTTTTAATGCCGTAGTACGGGAGTACCTGTGTTTCCACGCCGTGTTAAAGCATGCAAATTTTTGTAGATTCTTCTCATACAGAAGATACACAGAGGAGCTGATATTTATGAATTAAATTTGATTTATTTACCCATGCACTTGACTATAAATTTTGGAAATGCGCTTCAGATATTTATATTAATAATGTGTAAAGGTGTTTATTTTCTGATTAAAGAAGTTCTCCCATTACAAACACATGTTAAAAGGTGATTTTTTTAAATTAAAGAAATTCTCAGTCAAATTTGTTTGGTTACAAACAAACTAACCAAACAAACATTTAGGGTGTTATTTTTTTGTGTTACAAAAAATTTCGCCCATAATTAACAGGAACCGAAGGCTGTGAATTAATAGTAAGTATTTAATGAAAAGTCAATAACTGCCGCAAAACATGTTACATTTGAAGGCATTCTTAAACTTTGTTCTATGTCACTTTTTGTGAATATGAATGTCATAAAAAAAAATATGAATATAAGATAAATGGGTTGTATTTAAAAATAATTATTTTTATCAGTATATATATAATTAACCCATAAAAACAGACTGGTGAATCTTATATAAATTTGGCGAATTGTTATTCAACTGTGGCGAATCGTTAGTAATTCCTTTGAAATCATTGATGCAAAAGTTTGAAACATCTCTATTAATTTAAGTTAAGTTATTAGAGTGGATTTAATCAGTGTTGCAAACTGAGAAATGAGCAATTTCTTCTTCTGTCAGTTAACAAATTTCAATTTAAAAATACGTCAGAAAGCGTCTAATGTGTAGTAAAGGGCTATGATAATAAAATGTTTTTTAGCACATATATTTGTTTAAATATAGAGCTAAAATACTTTCTGAGAATCTGCTTCCTTGTTTTGGGTGTAACTGTTTGTATTCTGCCACCGAGATGTAAGGGAGATAATTCTTCATGGCGTAGTTGATGTGGCCTTGATATCGTACAAGGGATTTTCTTTCCATCGACGGCCAACTGTCTCTTCTGCGAAAATGGTGTTTTAAATGAATTTCTTGACATTAATGACCTCATCGTGTGCATTTGGACCTGCAATAAACGCAAAGATAGAAATATTCCGTGAACCAAATGAAATAACGCTCCTTTTCTAGAGATTGCATAGACGTTTCTTCTTTACTCGCTGCATGATTCGCAAGGTAACTCTTATCCTTCGTTCACCATTTGGTTTATAGTATGATATCTAGATATACTTCGTTTATAAATACTGTGACAACTTATTTTAAGATAAGTAGAAAAAAATATTGACCTAAAAGCAAGTGCTTTACCATTTCAACAGACGGACTATATGACGTCATCAACTTGTGTGTACAGCTGGATCCTCAAATAGATCCACCTGTCGTAAGTAGACGATTGCCATTGACATTGAAAACCATAATCGTGTTTTAAACAAGCATTTCGTTATATGAAAGCTTCTTAATGTCGTTTGACTACTAGCCCACTCATTTGTTTGAAAAAGAAAACGAGAGATCAAAAATTGACTTGTATGATTAGGCCACTCCTTCCTGATGACGTCAAGCACAATATAACAATATATGATCATTTCTTGTCGTTAGGTCTACAAAGACGGATGTATTGTCCTAAGTGTATCAAAGGATATTTAGTGTTTAATAGTGTCTGATTAGTGTTTTAAAGGTTTTAATGAAAGTGTGGTTTGTTCTTAGTTAAAGTTGTTTGTGTGATTTACGTGTTGTAGGGGAAACTTGAACAGAAAATGGCTACCGACGTTCACGAAGAAATCCATTCGCACAAAGCGAAAGTTGTGATCATTGGCGCAGGAATATCCGGAATTTCAGCAGCCGAATATCTTTCCAAAAATGGTTTTAATGACTTCAAAATCATCGAAGCCTCAGATCGTGTTGGCGGTAGAATTTGGACACATGATATTGGTAAGAAGGGAGAAAACGTGGACCAAATTTGGTCACAAGAAAATCATGAGAATATTTTTTATATATTCACTAGATTTACTTAGATCTGAAGATTATGTCTTATAAATTGATATATATATATTCTCAATGAAAATCTCAGTGAGCTTATACAGTTTATCTTGAATGGAAAGACTGGCATTAAGATCATACTTAAAACATTCCTAAAGGATAATCAGAGACCCATTTATTCATTCATACTTTAACCCTTAACCCCTATAGCAATCTGATAAGAATGCTATTTTTAGACACTTCACTAATAGAAAACATAAGAGGAAAGAATGTCCAACATTGTCGACAAAAAAGCATTTACTTAGACATAGTGTGAGCATGAAAAGAAAATGCGGAGATAATCTATTCTTTATTTGAGCAATTCGTTGTTTGTGAGCATTGTAATTTGGTTTCAGCTGAAAAACTGATTGTTACGGTTCTTGGAGAATAGGGATGAAATTATGATTACAACATCAGAGCTCTAGAGCAGTTTACTCCCCCTTATCTAGAGGTCTGCTACATGTTATTAAAATATCATAAAGTATGGAATTTATGAAGAATCGGTTTCAAAAGAGTTTATATTAGGGAAAATAAGTCACACCTACCTCCAGTCAATCAGTGTGAAATAGATACACTCATAATGACATTACTCATGTCCTTCTCAGTGGGTATTTATTTGAATCTGACCTTTTCCTTGCTCAGGGTTATAAACAAGCCCCTATAGACATACATTTGTAATTCATTTGTATCATTGTCTTAATTTTATGATTCAGGTATGATATCATGGTGTTTTCTGATTAACCCTTTCCCTCATACAGACGCTTTCTGACGACTTTTGAAATCAATGTAGCAAAAGGAGAAATTGCTCAATCATGATGAGCAATTTCTCCATTTGCCACAATTCAATTTCTTTAAACTCTATTCAATAATCAAAGATGATTCATACTATCATTATACCCCCAGATACATAGTATATGGGGGCTATATAGGAGTCACGCTTGGCGGTCGGTCCGTTGGTCTGTGGACATTTATTGTGAACACTATTTCTCAGCAACCCTTGGTCAAAATTCAATATTAACTTCACAAGAATGATTGATACCAAGCCTAGTTGTGCATATTGTCGGCGTGTTGCCCTGGTATTATTTTTGAATGAGTTATGACCCCTTGAATATTTCTCATACATATGTATATTGTCAGGTACCAGCTGGGGGTATTCATCACCTTCAGTGATATTTCTAGTTTATAGAGATTCTCTTTATTTTAAACTTGACAATTTCAAAGTCGTTTGCTGCAAATTTATTGTATGTGGGAAAGGGTTAAATTACCAGTTCTGCTAATTACCAGTTCTGCTGGTAAGTTTATACTGAGACGAGCTCATCAGTCATATTCATAATGGCCTTTATTAGTCGCCGGGCAGAAGCCCGCGACTTCTATTTTTAATAGCTTTTCGGAAATCACATGGGAGGGCGGCTTATTATTAGAAAGAAACAAATCTAGATGATTTGAACATATTACAATTGTGGTTGTTTACGAACACTAATAAATGACACATCTAAAATGAAATAAATATTCCGATTTTTTAATGTTTGCAGTTTTTTTTATTTCACTCGCATTTAAGTTTTTTGTCTTATTTACGAAGACAAAAGTGGTCCCTTCAAGACGTGAACCAACACCCCCTAATGCAGACTCTTATGTGTCATCATTGAGGTCAATTACGGATTCTCCTTTTAATAGCAATTTTAACTTACTAAATGTTGTTTTCATGTTCAAAGAGATGTCTTCATTTGTGTAGAATTCATTTAATAATGTTAATCCATGAATATCTAAAGTAGGAACTGTTTCTAAGCTAAATATAGACCCTATTCTGTTGTGTAGGTTCGTGACCTTTAACATCGATTTTCGCGCATGCGCATTTCGATATGAAAAAAGCGAGTGATATTATTTTATTTTAGACAAGTACAAGACGAATGTTTGTTTGACGCAAAGCGTCAAAGAGAAGCCGCAATATTTCGTTGTACATGTAGAAATAAGAAAAAAAGAACATTTTTAAATCCACAAACAATAGAACAATTTAAACTGTAGACGGTAATGCTGATATATTTCTCCTTTTGAAGACTTTTGTTTTCTTCAAATTACCTCCCTTTAAAGCAATATCAGGATATTTACCTTGTGATTCGAATAAGATTGACAAGCATTGAAATTATATGAATGAATACTATTATTTAAATAAGTAACAACAGCAAAATTAAATTTAAGCCAAGATAAATGTGTACACATTTCGTTAATTTTTTATAGATACCCTAATGTAGGTATGAATATAAAATTTATAACTAAATGTTTTCATTTCAACGTTCCTAATGTTTAAATAGACTAAGGAAAGTCAAGAATACATAAATAAATCAATGCAGTCTTTTCCGGCGACATTGATGCCTTGGCATCAACTTTCTCTTGTTAATGCTGTTACAGCAAACCTGAGTGCCAATGAAGGACCCAATGTAAATACCATTTTTGAAGTCATTTATATGACCTGACCAGGAATCAAACCCTGGTCTACCTGATGGCAGCTATAACCACTACAGTCTATACAACCGAGGTGCTGACCATTATATATGATTATAATATATTAAAAGATCAGTAACTAGTCTCAATATTTATGATCATTTTATGGCATCAGGGATGCAATACAGTGTTTCAATTTGCTGTGCAGAGTCTTGGTTCCAGACGCATTGAAATGTGGTAAAAAAAATAGTAGGACTAGGACCTGTTGTTTTCTTCAACAACAAAAAACATATAAAAGGACACATTGAAAGATTTCAAAATAAAACATTGTCTGTATCTCTGATCACATTTATACTTTTACTAATCAATACAGACAAATTAAGAACTGCCTCAGATGACTTTTGAGATTTATATTTTGAGATCAAGATTGAAAAGTATTTTCCTCATTAAAACTATTAGTACTATTACTGTGTAAACATTATGGCAAAAGAAATTGCTCATCATGAGTAATTTGTCACAAAGTTTCAAAGTTTCCTTTGCAGCAGATGGTCAACATGGGGAAAGGGTGCACTAATTCCCTGACACAATGGGCTTCTTTGACCTAATTAGCATTTTTAATTTTTATAGGCTCAAGTCACTTTCTCCTTTTACCACACTATTTTCAACTTTGTATGCGTATCAGAACTAAATATTACAGTTTGATGGATATTTTGTCCTGAAATATTTTATTATATAGTATTAACTCTTCAACTCTCAAATCAGGTACCGGTAAATGATTCAAGACTGGAATGTTATATACATTTTAAATGATTGTACATTTCAGAAGGAACTGACCTCAGAGTTGAAATGGGTGCAAACTGGATACATGGCATTGAACGAAACCCCATATACCAAATTGCTGATGAAAATGGTCTTTTACAATTAAGGTATAAAGATAAAGGTCTGCGCCACAAAAATGTCTTTGTCACAGAAACAGGTGAGGAAGTTAATGCTAAAATTGTGAAAGAATGTGATTTTACCTATGGACTGTTGATACAGCAGTGTGAAGAGTTTTATCAGATGAGCATTCCCACTGACGTGGAAAGTGTTGGCAATTATATGAAATCTGAACTTGCTGAGAAACTGGAATCGCTTGATGGAGATGAATTAAGGTTTCGAGAGATGATATTTAATCAGCATCTAAGGCAGGAAGCTGTAGTGTCCGGCTGTAATGATTTAGATGATGTCTCTTTAAGTGAGTTTGGATGTTATGAGGAACTTCCTGGTGTCCATTACACCATTCCTCCTGGTTTCCAGTCAGTACTGGACATTTTATGCAAAAGAGTACCTCAAGAAAATATAGAGCTATCTCACCCAGTTCGATCTATACGCTGGAGAAATATTACTGATAATAACTCTAAAGTTATAGTTGAATGTGAGAATGGGGATAAGATTTTTGCAGATCATGTGATAGTTACAGTTTCCTTAGGTGTCCTTAAAGCCTCGTGTATGAGGTTGTTTGACCCAGCACTTCCAAAAGATAAGTTGGAAGCCATAGATAAACTAGGGTTTGGTACTGTAGATAAAGTGAATCTATACTTTGATGAGGCTATAGTGGAGCCAGATGTATTCCGTATTGAATTACTTTGGGATGACAAGAAATTCCCGCATGAGGGTAGAAGTAAAGACTTGGCTAATTCCTGGTACCGAAAGATCTACTCCTTTGAGGTTGTCCATGAGAACTTAATAACAGGTAATGAAATAATCTTTATTTCACTTTATCCTAGACTAGAAATTTAAAAAATATGTATAAATTTGTTAGTTTGTTGTGTACTTGTATGCATATTATATAATATGTATGTTCAATGATTTATTGATACGTCTAACTCTTAATGTCTTGCTTTACTGGGTTTTCATTAACCCTTTCCCTCATACGACAATACTGCAGCAGACGACTTTGAACATATTTTGTCAACAAATAGAAAATCTCTATATATTTGAATGGATATAACCTATGACTAAAAGTGGAAAACATTGTGGCAAAAGGAGAAATTGCTCGCTTTGAGCAATTTTTTCTTTTGTCGCTATGTTTTTAAAAAGCCGTCTGCTACAGAGGCGTCAGAAAGCGTCTACATGAGGGAAACTTGTTCAAGCTGTGTCAGTTGGTGAATAACAACACATTACAATAAAGGGCAGGGTGGTTAGTTTTCACTTTTTAATATAGTGGAAATATTAAAATATATATTCTTGAACAAAACGGGCCAGCTTGGCGGAGCGTAAAACTAGCCATGATCTGCGCACTCCCAGTAGGAGAACAGAGTCCCCCCGAATGATTGCTAAAACTCACTTTTGACTTGAGTAGAATGCAACTGCAAGAATATAATATTCCTTTCCAGTATTGATCATCATCTTCATTATTATCATTTTTTGTTCACCTCCATTTTTCACTCTGATCCTAATTGACCTCTTGTGTTGCAGTGCTGTAAAACCAAACTCATTCATTCTCTAACAAAATGAAAGGTATAAAACTTTCTCTTGGATTCATGAGATCCAGTGCCATCATTGCCATTTTGTTTAGATGTTTACAATTGTGGAAGTGTTAAAAATATAATATTTGTTGTTAATATCAGTTTAAGGATTAACCCTTTCCCTCATGAAGAATACAGATGCTCGATGCTCTGAAGCAGACGACTTTGAAAACATTGTGACAAAAGAAGAAATTGCTCATGAATGATGAGCAATTTCTGCTTTTGCCATGTTTTCCACTTTTAGTCATAGGTCCATTCAATTATACTTATAAATAGAGATTTTCCAAATATGTTAAAAGTCGACAGCTGCAGATTTGTTGTATGTGGGATAGGGTTAATAGCCTCACAACAATGTGAAGGCCTTATCAGTCCATGTTTCCCATTAATTAAAAGTGTGAAAATAGCATGGTGATTGATAGGTCTAAAATAGCTATAAAAAAAACAATCTCAGATCTTGCACAAGGCATTTTATATATTGACTGATAGTCCCATGAGAATATCACTTCAAAATTGTTCAAGTGAATTCAAATAAAATTTATTTTTAGATAGACCTTCATTCACTTTTGGTAAATTCAATGCTCAAGGAAAATGTATCTTCCAATTTCGTAGCAACATAGACTATATTGAGGGGTCTAAAGTTTGAATTTCGGCTGAATGAGATTTCATTTTTTCTGATGATGGGACAAACTATTCATGTTGTTGTGAACACCATTCATCTTCTACCAATGGGCTAAAAGTTCTATGTGGGAAAGTTAATAGTTGCCTGGGAAACAAATTGCTTGGAGTTGTAATGTACGTATGTACTTACTAGCTGCTACAAGAATGCAGGCATCATGGAAATTTGATCTGGTTGCCATTATTTGACTGTTATACTGTTGAAAAATAGTTTTTAACCCTTTCCAACAATCTGCAGTAGATGTCTGTAATACACTCATTATTAAAATTCACTTAACATGAAAGTATGATTATTTAGAAAAAGGAAGGCATCGTAATATCCAAAGATCAAAAAGAACATGTAAGTAACTTAGTTATGTAATCAAAATGTAGTTGAAAGCGAATACCACTTCCTACTTGTATGCCCCTTTCTCTATAATTTGCGTTCAAAGTTCTCAAAACCGTATTTCTGCAAGTGGCCAACAATAAACAAATTTACAACTATTATGTCTTCTTCAAATAAAAAGGAAATCTTTAATGTTGCTAAATTCATCTATTATGCTAATAAAAGAAGAAATGAAGGTATCACAAATAAGAAAAATGCACAATTAATAGAATTCAACATACATGTATTTTAATATTTATCTTAGCTAGCCTTTAGCATACACATTGTGTTATCCATATGGATTTTTAGATCATTTGATAACAAATCTTCTCAACACTATCTGACTTATTGAAACTACAACATCACATAATATTCTTTGTATTTTGCTATTTGTACTGTTTGTACGTTGTTCTCCGATGCAGGTGCATTAATATGCATTTATGTGAAAGGATTCAGAGGCAGAAAAAGAATTGTTATATGAGGGAAAGTTGGCAAAACTGTCGGGTTATTTTAGATAAGTCCCATTGTCTGACAAAGGATGTCATTTAATACAGATCTATTAGAAAACTGTCATCTCGGAAACCATTCTATCTATCCTTATTTCTCTCTATCAGAGACATCTTGGTTTAACCCTTTCCTCATACGACAATTCTGCAGCAGACGACTTTGAACATATTTTGTCAAAAAATAGAAAATCTCTTTAATTGAATGGATAACCTATAGATGACTAAAAATTGAAAACATTGTGGCAAAAGGTGAAATTGCTCGTTTTGAGCTTTTTCTTCTTTTGTCACTGTTTTAAAAAGCTGTCTGCTGCAGAAGCGTCAGAAAGCGTCTATATTATGAGGGAAAGGGTTAAACATATCCCCCTTATAACAAATCGGCGCCAGACAACTTCAAAAACAGTTAATATAATTTATAGGAAATCTCTCTTAGTACTGGTACAAAAATTGATGAAGAATGCAGCAAAATAAAGAAGAGCGCTTGAGCGAAACCGTCTTTATATTGATGCATGTTCAGCAGACGACTTTTGAAAACATTTGGCAAACGGGGAATTTGCTCTTAATGAAAATAAATAAAATTATTTTGAAAGAGGAGCCATTGCAGTTTAAAAGTCTAGATCCAACGCATAATTATCTATCTGTTTTAAAAGCATTTATATAAATAGTTGATTCTTTAGGTGAAGGAAGAAGAGCTGAAATTGACAAAATCAATAAAGTGGGCTGCATCGGAATTCTCTCTCAGTGTGACGTGCCAACCACTCATACATAAATGACAAGAGTTTTCTGAATAATTCCTGTCAATTTTGACTGGCTACTTTAAAATTGAAACAATCCTAAGCTGTTACAAATGCCATTAAAGGGGTGTGATTCAGTCATTGAAATGAGCACTAGTAGCCCTATCATTGTCTTACTGTAGTTACAGCAGGTAGAATTTGCTGTGGACCAACAGAATTTTACATGCAGTACATGTACATGTATATATTGTAAAAATGTATAATTTGTAACCCTTTATAGGCTTTATTCAAGTTGATACCGATAAGCCTTTCCCACACATAACAAATCTGAAGCAGATTACTTGAAAACATTTAGACTGAAATATAGAAAATCTCTGTAAATAATGGTGCAATTATTAAATATAGTAGACAAAAATAGTAGTAGTAGTGGAAAGTCGTCTGCTGTAGAGACGTCAAAAAGTGTCTGTATGTGGGAAAGGGTTAAATATGTTGTCTCTATGACTGAGGAGATTCCTTTGTGTTCCCCCGTACTTTCAGCAGCATGCAGTTTGGATAGAGGAAAACTTTTAATATATATTCCTTGGCTGGATTGTAATTTTAGTGGATTCTAGATTTCTGTGTCACTAGTGTATTTTGCTCTGGATTGTTAATTTATAAATAGACCAAAATTAGGTTACATAGTGTAATAAGTAGCTCAAGAGGTCATTAATGCTCCCGTGATTTCAATGATTGTTATAAATGGCAGCCATTTCATTAGTGGGAAACAAAAATCAAGCTAGATCTATAGTGATGTCAACCCCTTCTGTGCTAAAATTAACTTCTGAAGCCTAACCATCAGTCAACTTTTCAATGTCACTTTTGTACTAATCAGCAGTTTTCGATGTTTTTCTCCTCTGTTTCTAAACGACCTTATTGTGAGACAAGTGTTTCCCATTTCTTTCCATAAGATGTTTCCAGTCCAGAACACAGAAGAGCATAACATTGAATTTAACCCTTTCTCTCATGTAGTTATCTTTAGATGTCTTTGCCTCGATACTTTTGAAAACATATTATTAGAGGGAAAAGGTTATTATGCTCAAAACAAGCAATTTCTCCCTTCCCTATAATCCCTTCAAAATCTAAAACTCCTCATTAATTTTTCAGACTTTTAGCCTCAGACATTTCTAAAGAAGACATGCTAAAATTATCATAATGACGATTATGTTTAAACAGGTCAAGGACCGCCTCAGTGTTGTTGTGGAAGAGTGTCCGCCTCTTGTCTTGTGCGGGAGGTCACAGGTTCGATCCTTGGCTGGCTTTCCCTCCCTGGCACTCAGAGCTGTGGGGTTAGCATTACGGCTGACTCGCTTGCATCTTGATAAATGGACCAGTAGTATTGTTAAATTACCAAAAAACTTTACAAAGCACCTTACAATCAAGCAACAGTTCAAGGCAAAATATGCAGACTCACCTACATTTTATATATTGTGATGATAAAGCTGTTATAACCCTTTCCCACATATGGCACTATCTGTAGGTAAAAATGTGAAAAATCTCTAACAATGACAGTATAATTATTGAAAAGAGTTGAAAACTTTGGTAAAATAATGAATTGTTCACTATGAGCAATTTCTTCCTTTGCCACAATGTTTTTAAAAAGTCTTCAACTGCAGAGGCATGAGAAAGCAGGTTTTTTATGTGGAAAAGAGATGAATGACAAGGTTAAGATATTTGCAGTCCTTTTAATAATCAATAGAAAGAAGATAGATATGGGTGAAAAGGTCAAAGTTGAAGGGTCAATGTCCGGCAGAACAATCAGTCATTTGAGTGCAACAGCTCAATTCTCTGTACTATTAGTGTAACATTTTCCTGCATACTACATTGTATTAACAATTATTTGTTGATCAATGATGAGTAGATAAAAAATACTGATCAATTTATGATAACAAACACATATTTTACCTTCATGAAAATGTTCTTTTTTTCAAAAGCTGTCTGTTACAGATGCTTTTAAAGTTGACTCTTATGAAGAACAACATTAACCCTTTCGCACTTACAGACGCAGTTTGACGCATCTGCAATTTACTACTTTTGAAAAGATTATGACGAAAGAGAAATTGCTTAATACAAGCTGGTGTACTCAAAATCATAATTACCCTTAATTACACTTTAATTATTTAAGATTTTACATATGTTTACCTAGATGTTTCCAAAGTTGTGTCTGATGCAGATGTGTTGTATATTGCAAAGGGTTTATTAAAAGAAATTCAATGGCCCTACATTTTTTTTTTTCCCCAAAATGAAATGTTTGAATTAAATGTCTCTTTGTCCAGAGCTTAGTTAAGCTAGACCAAGACGTAGAACCCATTTGAGATCTTGGCAGCAGAGAATATTTAAGCAATTTATCCATTTTCCACAATATTTTAAATTCTGTATACAATGTGACTGTTTCTAATACATGTACATCAGATGTTACAACTCTCATCTCGGCTGTTTTCAAAGCAGTTCACTGAATCTATCATCCGGTATTTGTTTAACCCTTTCCCTCATATAGACGCTTTCTAACTCCTCTGCAGCAGACAGCTATTTGAAAACATAGTGACAAAAGAAGAAATTGCACAAAACGTGCAATTTCTCCTTTTGCCACAATGTTTTCCACTTTTAGTCATAGGTTATCCATTCAATTATAAAGATTTTCTATTTTTTGACAAAATATGTTCAAAGTCGTCTGCTGCAGAATTGTCATATGAAGGAAAGGGTTAAATAAGAAGACTTTTATATAGCATGATTGTTATGCTAATTTGGTGATGCAGTGGATAAATGTTCACAACATCTATGGAATTAATATGTAGATCTGAAAATAACAGCCCACTCTTAACCCTTTCCCACGAACAGACGTTTTTTGACGCCTCTGCAGCAGACGACTTTTGAAACCATGATTGTGGCAAACGGAGAAATTGCTCTTCTCCTTGCCACAATGGTTTCAATTATATTTCAGTAATTTCACCTTCATTAATCATTTATTGAAATTTTCCACATTTTTACCTAGATGTTTTCAAAGTTGTCTTCTGCAGGTTTGTTTTATGAGGGGAAGGCTTAAAGCTTAGCTAGAAAGATAAGGATTTCAGTGTCTGGGTTTTTATTCTATTGATTAATAGAGCTTGGTGACTGGGTCAGTATACTTACATATTTTTGCTGTCATTTTGGAACCTTTGACAAATTACTAGTTAGAAAAGTAACATACCATGACCTATTCTTAACATGATAACTGACACTTTGGAAGATTCTTTCAAATTAAAAGCATAATTTCTTATGAATAGAAATTCGATACAGAACAAATTGTATTAATTACTGTTATCTTCGTCATGTAGTGAATGAATGAATGAACAATGCTTTAAAGCCCGTCGACAACTAAGGTCATTTTGGGCGCTTAATAATTTACTTACTATAAATGATGAAATAATTAAAATTGAAACATAAATAACCACTTTATTAGATGCGATACTTAACATTTAATATAAAACTTGTCATGTAGTGACTAAAACATTTATTGAAAATAAAAACATTGATCAAGTTGATTTAAGTCTCATTTTCGCATGTTCCTTCAGTTAAAAACATATTTTTTTTAGTACATTATATCAAGACAAATCAAAGTCTGTTCCTTCTGTTAAAAACATATTTTTTTTAGTACATTATATCTAGACAAATTAAATTATAAATATAGGTAAAATCTTTAATCAAAGGCTGGTCACAATTAACCCTTACCCTCATACGACAATTCTGCAGCAGACTTTGAACATATTTAGTCAACAAATGTGGAAAACATTGTGGCAAAAGGAGAAATTGCTTGTTTTGAGCAATTACTTCTTTTGTCACTATGTTTTAAAAAAGCTGTCTGCTGCAGAGGCGTCAGAAAGCGTCTATATGAGGGAAAGTGTTAATTAAGTGACAAACAAGTTTTATAACTGTGACCTTTGGTGAAGAGAGAAGTGTGGTGACCAAAAGGTGAATCAACAGTCATTTTTTACGGTGATACATAGTTAATTACAATTGATGATAAATTAACAGTCATTACTAATTTACTATCTTCATTCACAATGGTTTTAACACACCGTATAAATGACAAGATGTAGTAAGCAACCATTTAACATGAGGTTCTCTGATTAACAACATTAGTGTCCAAGAAACCTGACACATGTTGTCATACAAATTAATGTATTCAGGCCTGGGATAAGAGGGAGTGAACTGCATGGTTTACTCCATTGTTCCACAATATCTCTATATTACTCCAGTAAACCTTATGTAGTGGTGCTTTAAAGTATAGCCATGGTGAGTAAATACATCATAGGATTGTTGGGTCAAATGCTGACTAGACAACACTAAACATGCATCTTATGTAGAGCATCTTTCTATTGATTATCAAAGCAGCCTGACACTTGAAAAAGAAGATGTATGTATTTTAACTAACCCTTTGCCACACACACAGCAGATCAACAGCAGGCGACTTTGAAAACCTCTAGACAAAAACACAGAAAATCTCTGTAAATGAAGATATGTTTACTGAAAAAAGTTAAAAATATTGTTGCAAAAGGAGAAATTGCTCATGATGAGCAATTGCTCCTTTTGCCACAATGTTTTCAAACGTTGTATGCTCGGCAGTGGCGTCAGAAAGCGTCTGTATGTGGTGAATGGTTAAAAGGCCAGGGTTGTGCCTTGGTCTTTTTTCCAGAGGAGCAATTTTAGATTTTTGGCCATTTTTGGAGATTCTTCGTATTTTAAGGGACTTGGGCAATTTTCTAGAGAAAAAGTAAGCAAAACACTGAAAGACTCGTAGAAACTCTAAGAAATGGTTGCTGAATTTGTTGCATTGATTTGATTGAAGACATTGTCAAAGACAGCATTGAACAAAACAAGGAAGTTTTAGTCTAGTTAGTCATTACACGCAACAATAAGCAAATGTGGTAATATGAAAGGTTATATTGTTGTTGACTTGCACAACAATTTTATGAATGGGTTGATTAAACAATGGATCAACATTTTTGTGCCCTCAACATGTATCATTATCGGGCATCAAACCCTTCTTCTGATATAAATAACAAACACATTTGAAGCAGATCTACAACTTGGGAAAATATTTTTGTGGAACAAGCAATTTTCTCCTGTTCCTGTTATGTTTCATATTCTGTTTCAGAATTGATTTTCAATTTGTAGCCATAACTTCTTCTTTTTTCCTGTGATATTTTCAAATCAGTAAACTCTAAAATAATCATCCTAGATAAACAGGGAAGTAATGCCACTGAAACAACCATTAAATGTATTAACAATGCATGAGTCGAGTCATTAACCTTTTCCCATATATATACAACAAATATGCAGCAGGCAACTTTGAAAACAAGTCAGCAAAAATGTGAAAAATCACATCATGGGGAATTTCTCCTTTTGCCACAATATTTTCAAGTCATCTGCAGCAACATGTGCATGTTGGAAAGGTTTAACCCTTTCCCTCATGAATACGACAATTCTGCAGCAGAACACTTTGAACATATTTTCTCTATATAATTGAATGGATAACCTATGACTTAAAATGGAAAATATTGTGGCAAAAGGAGAAATTGCTCGTTTTGAGCAATTTCTTCTTTTGTCACTTTGTTTTTAGATCACCAGAGCCGAAGGCTCAGGTGAGCTATTCCTATAAATTTTTGTCCGTCGTCCGTCCGGCGTTAACTTTTAGCTTTAAACATCATCTCCTCCCAAACTCCAAGGACAATTTCCGTGAAACATCACAGGACTGTTCCTCTGGTTGGCCTCTTTCAAAGTTGTTCAAAGATTTAAATTCCATTGAGAACTTTGGTTGCTGCGGCATCAGAAAGGGGGCAAAAGGTCCAAACTTTAAAAATCTTCTCCTCCGAATCTGCCTGTCAGATTCAAATATAATTTGGTAGAAATGTTCATTGGGTGACCCTCTATAAAAATTGTTCAAGCCATACTGATTGGTCGAAAAACATGGCAGTTAGGCGGCATCAAAAAAGGGGCAAAATGACAAAATTTGAAAATTCCATTTTTATGCAAATGCTTGTCTGATTTAAAGAAAATATAATATGAATCTTACTGTAATGATCCTCTTTTTAATTTGTTTAAGCCGTTTTGATTGGTTACACAATCATAGCAACCAGGCGTCATCACAAAAGGGGTAAATTGAACTTTTAGCTACAAATGACAACCATCTCCTACCATTCCAATAGACCAATTACCACAAAACATCACAGGAATGTTCCTTTGGTGGTCCTCTTTCAAAATTGTTCAAAGATTAAAATTCCAATGAGAACTTTGGTTGCTGCGGCATCAGAAAGGGGATAAAATGTCCAAACTTTAAAAATCTTCTCCTCCGAATCTGCCTGTCAGATTCAAATATAATTTGGTAGAAATGTTCCTTGGGTGACCCTCTATAAAAATTGTTCAAGCCATACTGATTGGTCGAAAAACATGGCAGTCAGGCGGCATCAGAAAAGGGGCAAAATCATTAAATGACAAAATTTGAAAATTCCATTTTTATGAAAGTGTTTGTCTGATTTTAAGAAAATATAATACGAATCTTACTGTAATGATCCTCTTTTTAATTTGTTTAAGCCGTTTTGATTGGTTACACAATCATATCAACCAGGCGTCATCACAAAAAGGGTAAATTGAACTTTTAGCTACAAATGACAACCAACTCCTACCATTCCAATAGACCAATTTCCACAAAACATCACAAGAATGTTCCTTTGGTGGTCCTCTTTCAAAATTGTTCAAAGATTTAAATTCCATTGAGAACTTTGGTTGCTGCGGCATCAGAAAGTGAGAAAAATACCCAAATTTTAAAATCCTTTTCCTACTTTCTACTTGTGCGATTGCAAGATAATTTGGTAGAAATGTTTCTTAAGTGACCCTCTAAATAAACTGTTGAAGCCATATTGATTTCGTTGAAAAACAGGGCAGCAAGGCGGCATCAGGAAAGGTGCAAAATGACAAAAACTTTATAATTCCATACTTATTAAAGTTCTTGTTAGATTTCAAGATATAAATGGCCTTTACTGATAAGCTGTTTCTTGAGAAGTGTCCACTCCTTTTAGTTTCATTTGCACTCCCTGATAAAAATTTCCAGATATTTGCAGTTAAATATTTGCTACTAATTTACTATCAATTAGGTGATCGATTTAGGGCCATCTTGGCCCTCTTGTTTAAAAAGCTGTCTGCGGCACAGGCATCAGAAAGTGTCTATATGAGGGAAAGGGTTAATCTGAAGTGTCTAACCTTGTTTAACTTATAGGATAGTTTAAACCCTTTTCCGCATAAAACACTCTGCAGCCCACGACTTTTTAAATCATTGCGGCAAAAAGAAAAAATTACTCTCCATTTGCCACAATGTTTTCAACTCTATTTACAGAGTGTGTATACCACGTGACTTTGACGTCACAAATGCTACGGTGGACAGAAATAGTTTTGTTCAGTTTAGAAGTAAAAACAAAGGTAACTTATTTATTTCTTCATCATTTTTAATGAAACATGGCGCAGTCTACGCCACTTACAGAACCCTTTCTCCGGTTTTCAACGGAGATTGATTAGTGGTTAAGTTACTTCAAACACTCCGATGAACCTTTTCTCAAAAATTATTAATATCGCCGACAGCCGGAGCATTATCAAAACTGGATTTTGAGAACAGGTTCGTCGAAGTGTTTGAAAAAACTAGACCACCGATCAAATTCCTGTAAAAAATGGAGATAGGACATTGTAAGCAGCGTAGACTGCGCCATGTTTCATTAAAAAGGGGTGAAGAAATAAAAAAGTTAACATTGTTTTTACATTCTTTTCAAGAGCAATTATTTCTGTCTGACCATGTATATATGACGTCAAAAGTCATGTGGTATACACACACTGATTTAACACTTTCCCTCATGTAGACACTTTCTGATGCATCTGAAGCAGACGACTTTTGAAATCATAGAGGCAAATGGAGAAATTGCTCATATTAAACGAGCAATTTCTCCATTTGTCACAAGGATTTCAACTCTATTCAATAATAATACTTTCATATAAAGAGATTTTCTATCTTTTGGACTTGATCATTTCGAAGACATCTGCCGCAGATTTATTATATGTGGAAAAGGGTTAATAATTATACTTTCAGTTCAAGAGATTTACCCAATTTTTGTTCTGTTGTTTCCAAAGTCATCTGCAGATTTGTTGTATGTGGGAAAGGGTTAAGGAGTTATCTGCCATGAACAGGTCTGACAAAAATTGTCACACCTAAACAAATTGGAAAGAGCAATATAATTATATAAAAGTTAAGAATTTTTCCTGTTTTCCCCAATGTTTTCAATTTTTATATTGTATATATTGTATATTGGCGTCATCTTCTGCGTCCGGCCGTCCGTCTGTACGTCCGTACGTCCATTTCTTGTGAACGCAACTCCTCCTACGTTTCTGACCGTATCTTTTTAAAACTTGGTAAATGTCATAACTATAATGGGTAGATGTGCATGAAGCGGCGATTTTCCGGTTCATTGATATTTGCAAGATTTATGTCCCTTGTAACTTAGTCTCTGTAGCTGATTGATATTGCAGCCTTGTGAACGCAACTCCTCCTATGTTTCTGACTGAATCTTTTCAAAACTTGGTCAATGTCATTACTATAAAGGGTAGATGTGCATGAAGCGGCGATTTTCCAGTTCATTGATTTTTGCAAGATTTTTGTCCCTTGAAACTTAGTCTCTGTAGCTGATTGATATTGCAGCCTTGTGAATGCAACTCTTCCTATGTTTCTGACCGAATCTTTTCAAAACTTGGTCAATGTCATGACTATAATGGGTAGATGTGCATGAAGCGGCGATTTTCTGGTTCATTGATTTTTGCAAGATTTATGTCCCTTGTTACTTAGTCTCTGTAGCTGATTGATATTGCAGTCTTGTGAACGCAACTCTTCCTATGTTTCTGACCGAATCTTTTCACATCTTGGTCAATGCCATAACTATAATGGGTAGATGTGCATGAAGCGGCGATTTTCCGGTTCATTGATTTTTGCAATATTTATGTCCCTTGTAACTTAGTCTCTGTAGCTGATTGATATTGCGGCTTGTGAACTCAACTCTTTCTACGTTTCTGACTGAATCTTTTTAAAACTTGGTCAATATCATTACTATAATGGGTAGATGTGCATGAAGCGGGGATTTTCCGGTTCAGCGATTTTTGAAATAGTTATGCCTTTCGAAACTTGGTCTCTATAGCATATTCACTTGAGAACGCAACTCAAGTTTCCAAACAGGTAGAAGTGCATAAAGCAGGGATTATATATCCGGTAGAGTGATTTTTGCAAGAGTTATGCTCAGAAGGAAAAAAGGATACATATCGACACTGCCATTTGACCTACTTTCATATCGGAAGCCTCTATAGGGTTCTTTCTCTGTTTATATGTATCCTATTTTCTTCCTGACTGAAATAATTTGTTTAATGGGACATTAAGCTCCAACAATACAATCCAATACTTTGTTTGCTGTTTCTTTTCCATTAAATGATTGTTTTACCATAATGGTAGTTTTGTGATTTTTTAGCTCTACTGGCCAAAGGCCAGAAGGGCTTATGTCGTGGCGATGTGTCCGTCGTCCGTGCGTGCGTCCGTCCGTGCGTCCGTAAACAATTTCTTGTTAACACGATACAGTCTTCACTTTTGATTGTATCTCAACCAAACTTATACAGTAGTTATATATCCATGAGAGCTCGGTTCCTTTCGAAAACTAGCCAGATCCGCCCATGCATGACTGGATTATGGCCCTTGAAATGGTCAAAATTGCTATAAAAGAGCTTGTTAACACGATACAGTCTTCACTTTTAATTGTATCTCAACCAAACTTATACAGTAGTTAGATATTCATGAGAGCTTGGTTCCTTTCGAAAACCAGCCAGATCCGCCCATGCAAGACTGGATTATGGCCCTTGAAATGGTCAAAATTGCTATAAAAGAGCATGTGAACACGATACAGTCTTCACTTTTGATTGTATCTCAACTAAACTTATACAGTAGTTAGATATCTATGAGAGCTTGGTTCCTTTTGAAAACCAGCCAGATGTGCCCTTGCATGACTGGAATAAATTATGGCCCTTGAAATGGTCAAAATTGCTATAAAAGAGCTTGTTAACACGATACAGTCTTCACGTTTGATTGTATCTCAACCAAACTTATACAGTAGTTAGATATCCATGAGAGCTCGGTTCCTTTCGAAACCAGCCAGATCCGCCCATGCATGACTGGATTATGGCCCTTGAAATGGTCAATATTGCTATAAAAGAACTTTTTAACACGATACAGTCTTCACTTTTGATTGTATCTCAACCAAACTTATACAGTAGTAAGATATCCATGAGAGCTCGGTTCCTTTCCTAAACCAGCCAGATCCGCCCATGCAAGACTGGATTATGGCCCTTGAAATTGTCCAAATTGCTATAATTGAGCATGTGAACACAATAGAGGCTCCATTTACTATCTGATCTTCACCAAACTTAGATAGTAGTTAAATATTGATGAGAGCTTGGATCCTTTTGAAAACCAGCTAGATCCGCCCATGCAAGACTGGATTCTGGCCCATGAAATTGTAAAAATTGCTATAATACAGCTTGTGAACACAAAAGAGCCTCCATTTACTATCCGATCTTCACCATACATACATGCTCTGGATTGAAAATGACCAAAGAACCATACCAGTAGAGCATAGGCCCTCATGGGCCTCTTGTTTTCATGAAATTACCATTTTTCGGTTCGGCCATTTTGATAGAGATTCCAATGGTAGTTTTGTGATACATGTTAAAAGCAATAATTAAAAGGACCAATCTTGATCTTTATATTTTGTGGCGGTGTATATTGTAGCGGCCCTGGCACTCATGTTTAAAAAAGGTAATGGCTGCTTAGGTAAGCAAAGACTGTTTATTTCAGTACTCATCACATGTCAGTTCAATTTACACAGAATGTACACACATTTAATTATTTATAAATACTATCAAACCTACTGGTATATTTATGGCCACTATTGATTCAGTGAAATGGAAAAGGGGGTGGGGTTCAATTACTTCACATAACTGAGAGCACTGAAGTTATCATTACCTAGTTACTATTTCACCCTTTGCCAGATACAGATAACTCTTTGAAACAGTCTTGGAAAAAGAGAAACTTTCGAAAGCTCAGCAATTTCTCTGCTTCCCATAATGTTTTCACCATTGTATTATAATGAAACTTCCAATTTTCAACTTGAATAATCTTTTCCTCAGATTTCAAAGTCGTAAAATAGCATATGAGGTAGTTTAAGTTAAACCTTTCCCTCATACAACAATTCTGCAGCAGACGACTTTATACATATTTTGTCAACAAATAGAAAATCTCTATAATTGAATGGATAACCTATGACTAAAAGTGGAAAACATTGTGTCAAAAGGAGAAATTGCTCGTTTTGAGCAATTTCTTCTTTTGTCACTATGTTTTCAAAAAGCCGTCTGCTGCAGATGCGTCAGTAAGCGTCTATATGGGGGAAAGGGTTAAAAAAAAAAATTGATGCATCTGCAGTAGACTGCTTTTAAAAACATTATAGCAAAAAGAAAAATGAGCATTTTCTCATTCTGCCATAATCGATGTTTTCAATTCGAGTTTCCAAATTTTTGCCTAGATGTTTATAAAGTGGTCTGCTGCAGAATCATTTGTTCATCAGTATTATGGCACCACAGTCGTTATTTTTTCTTCATTATCTTGTTACATTTTTTGTTGATAATTCCTGAAAAAAAAAAACTTATATAAATGTTTACCAGCACACACATGAACCAATGAAAGCTTGTCTCTTAATTTGTGTGAATCATGACCGGGCAAAATTATTTATGATAGCCTAGTTTTATTTTTAGACTTTGTGTATACAAGATAATAGCTTGCACTTAACAACCTCTTACAGACATGTGATGTTCATTCACAACTATACACTTGCTGACTCCTCTGCAGCAGACTACTTTTGAAAACATTGCGACAAAAGGAGAAATTGCTCAAAACAAAAGGGTTAAATGGTGTTGTACACTATTTTCAACAGTACTGCAGCTACATCACAGCATTACCTTGGTAATTACCAATACTATCAGTATTATTTATCCTCACATTGATGCATTACTTAACCCTTTCCCTCATACGACAATTCTGCAGGAGACGACTTTGAACATATTTTGTCAAACAATAGAAAATCTCTATAATTGAATGGATAACCTAAAAGTGGAAAAAACATTGTGGCAAAAGGAGAAATTGCTCGTTTTGAGCAATTTTTTCTTTTGTCACTTTGTTTTCAAAAAGCCGTCTGCTGCAGAGGCGTCAGAAAGCGTCTATATGAGGGAAAGGGTTAAAATGCATTCCCTACAACTCAGTCCTCCAAGGAGAGAATATATCACTGAAGCCGTGTTTCCATGAAGCCTAATATTTCAGCACCGAAATGCGCATTGACAGTTTTCGGATAAAAGCGCATATGTTTTATTGACCTCCAAGAAAAATGTGCAGAGTGCATGTTACAACCACTTTGACTCGAGGTCGCAATTAGAGGTCAAAGGTCATATGACTATATTTCTATATTTCGTGTCCGCTCAATAAATTTTGAACCCCTTGGAAGGATTTTGAATAAATTCATCACAGAGGTTCACCATACTGAGATGATGTGCAGAACACATGTTTCAACCACTTTGGTTCAATGTCAAGGTCACAATTACAGGTCAAAGGTCATATGACTATATGTTGTGTATGTTCATTAACTTTTGAAGAATTTTGAAAAAACTCACCACAAATGTTTCATCATACAGAGACGATTATGCAGAGTGCATGTTTACAACCACTTTGGTTCAAGGTCAAGGTTTCAGTATTACCATCACTGACAAACTGCAATGGGGCAGACATATATTTTTATGACAAAAACAACCATCTAGTTAAAATGGTTTATAATAATAAACTTGTCTGCATCAGGAAACAATAAATTTCAATATTCTCATATATATAGTAGGCATTGGCAGTATTTTACTTCCTTTCTCATATACAGACGACATCCGACTCCTCTGAAGCAGATGGCTTTTAAAAACATCATCACAAATTGTTCAATGAATTTAATTTCAACTAGAACTTTGGTTGCTGAAGCTTCAGAAAAGGGGAAAAGTGCCAAAACTTTAAAAATCTGCTTGTTCAAAAGAATAGGCTTGATTTGAAAATTATTATGCATAACAGCATAAATGTTCCTTGGGTCACCCTCTACCCTTGGTGTTCAAATTATTCTGATTGATTGAAAAACATGGCCACCTGGGGGAGAATTTGTTTTCCTTGCATGTATATTATTGAAACATAAATCATTTTAGCACAAATGTTCCTTGATAATTGATTGTTGAAATTATTACGATCCATTGATAAAAATGACCACAAGGAGGTGTTGCTTAATTTTCTTGAATGCATAAAATTATATATTCTATGAACATTGAAAACTGATTTCTATTAAATCAGGTGAGCGACTTAGCACAATCATGGTCCTTGTGTTGCATAGATGTTTTCAAAGTCGAGTGCTGAAGATTTGCTGTATGTGGGAAAGGGTTAAGTATTGCAAGGATAGCATTACTCGGGTTTGATGCAACCACTGGTACACATACATAGATATATAGTATCATAATTATTACATACAAAAAGAATATATACTATAGACAAGGTCGTTGACTCGTTCAGGTAGGCAGTCTCGTTTTAGCCTTTCCCACTTGTAGAGGAATTTTGACGCATCTGCGGTTGAAGACTTTTGGAAACATTATGGGAAAAGAAGAAATTGCTCAAAACGAGCAATTTCTCCTTTTGCCACAATGTTAACAACTCTATTTAATAAGTTAAACTTTCATTTATTGAGATTTTTCATGTTGTTGTCAATAAGTTTTGAAATTCGTCTGCTGCAGAAATGTTGTATGTGGGAAAGGGTTAAGCATATTTTAAAAATGATATGGTCAGATTATACTTATGGTAGTACAGTTAATCATAATTTACTTGGGAAACACTTTTCAAATGTAAAACTTGGGTGTCAATCCAGGAGGGGTAGTGAATTCAAGTCCCAGCTTGGCCAATATTCTTTCCCACGTTTGACTTTAACCAATGTGCTAACAACTAGTCTATGTATGTGGAAAAGCAGCAAGTTGCTTTGAAAGACTGATGTTGAGTAGTGGTGTGAGAAAGCCAGGAACTATATGGGTAGGTGAATTAGCCGCCGTGATATGACTGAAAATTGTTCAAACGGGTGTTAAAACAAGATCAATCAGTCCTAACTCCAGTCTGACACACATTTTAACCCTTTCCCACATACGACAATTCTGCAGCAGACGACTTTGAACGTATTTTGTCAAAACATAGAAAATCTCCACAATTGAATGGATAACCTATGACTAAAAGTGGAAAACATTGTGGCAAAAGGAGAAATTGCACGTTTTGTGCAATTTCTTCTTTTGTCACTATGTTTTCAAAAAGTCGTCTGCTGCAGAGGCGTCAGAAAGCGTCTATAGATATGAGGGAAAGGGTTAACATAGGGTTGTGCATATTTGGAACATGACAAGGCAGACTTACCTGGCTTAAGTTGTGAGGGAAATATCTAGGTCATATTTTGTTATGAAACTCTACAATACCTTTACCCTGAACATGGGTTGTTATTGTTGATCTATATATAAATAGAATTTTACCTGTAAGACTTTTACTTCACTAGATAAATCAGTATATAAGTATATTATTTTGAATTAAACAGAAAATAATGATGTGACATAATGTCTTTGGTATTGATTTCACCATGCATGCAGAGCAGAATGATGTTTTCAAAGAAAATGACAGTAAAATATCACATGTAAAAGGTTTTTCTTTTTCCACCTGTAGAACACTTTGACACATCTACAGTAGAAGACTTTTGATTGATTGGTTAATTGATTGATTGAATGGGGTTTAACGCCGTTTTTAACAATTTCTCAGTTATATCACGGCGGCCAGTTCACCTACTCATGCATTTCCTGGTTTTCTCACACCACTGTGACCAGTACTCCACACAACAATCTTCCCAAGCAACTGGCTGCTTTTCCACATAGACTTAGCCCATTGGTGGAAGACGAATGACGCATGTCGCATTTACTTTTGTCAATCGTCGGAAAGAAAGTTGGCCGAGCCTGGATTCAAACTCACAACCCCTGGATTGACAGCCCGCGTCGCTACCGACTGAGCTACCGGGGCTCGGCTAGAAGACTTTTGAAAACATTCTGGTAAAAAAAGTAACTGCTCATTGTGAGCAATTACTCTTTTTACCACTAAGCTTTCTATTAATTAAATAAGTACATTTTCAAAATTGTTATGTGGGAAAGGATTAATGAATTATTAGATAGCTAGTGACCTTCTGAGGCTGGTAATCTGTTATTGTGTCCAATAACTAGGTCAGCATCATTATTTTATATGCTTGTCAACATTTTGTATTGGCAAATGAATGGTGTTTTATAACACATTCCAACGCATTTTGACACAACTGAAGCAGACGTCTTTTTAAAACAATTTTAGCAAAATGAGAAACACCTCATGACTATTATGTTTAAGATATGTTCACTGCAGTCAACATGAAAGACCCGGAGAGCAGAGACATGAATCACTTGACAAAAAATTTGATGTGCGATCGCCATTCTTTTTTTTATACGCCGCCGGAGGCGTCATCTTCTCCGTCTCTGTAGCTGATTGATATTGAAGCCTTGTGAACGCAACTCCTCCTATGTTTCTGACCGAATCTTTTCAAAACTTGGTCAATGTCATAACTATAATTGGTAGATGTGCATGAAGCGGCGATTTTCCGGTTCATTGATTTTTGCAAGATTTATGTCCCTAAATGTAACTTAGTCTCTGTAGCTGATTGATATTGCGGCTTGTGAACGCAACTCCTCCTACGTTTCTGACTGAATCTTTTCAAAACTTGGTCAATATCATAACTATAATGGGTAGATGTGCATGAAGCGGGGATTTTCTGGTTCAGCGATTTTTGCAATAGTTATGCCTTTCGAAACTTGGTCTCTATAGCATATTCACTTGAGAACGCAACTCAAGTTTCCAAACAGGTAGAAGTGCATAAAGCAGGGATTATCCGGTAGAGTGATTTTTGCAAGAGTTATGCTCAGAAGGAAAAAAGGATACATATCGACACTGCCATTTGACCTACTTTCATATCGGAAGCCTCTATAGGGTTCTATCTCTGTTTATATACATGTATCCTATTTTCTTCCTGACTGAAATAATTTGTTGAATGGGACATTAAGCTCCAACAATCCAATCCAATACTTTGTTTGCTGTTTCTTTTCCATTAAATGATTGTTTTACCATAATGTTAGTTTTGTGATTTTTTAGCTCACCTAAGCACGAAGTGCAAGGTGAGCTTTTGTGATCACCCGGCGTCCGTCGTCGTCGTCGTCGTCGTCAGCGTCTGTTAACAATTTCCTACAAATGACTTCTCCTACTAAACAAATGGACAGATTTCAAAATAACTTCACAGGAATGGTCCTTAGGTAGTCCTCTTTTAAAGTTGTTCAAAGAAATTAATTCCAAGTAGAACTTTGGTTGCTGCGGCATCAGAAAAGGGGTAAATTGCCAAATCTTAAAAAATCTTCTTGTCCAAAAGTACTGGCCCGATTTGAAAATTATTTTGCACAAATGTTCCTTGGGGTACCCTCTACCAAGATTGTTCAAATATTTCCGATCCGTTAAAAAACATGGCCGCCAGGGGGCGGAGCTTATTTTTCTTATATGTGCATTGTTAAAAGTTTAAAAATCTTCTTGTCCAAAAGTACTGGCCCGATTTGAAAATTATTTTGCATGGGACACTCTTTACCAAGATTGTTCAAATATTTCCAATCCGTTGAAAAACATGGCCGCCAGGGGGCGGAGCCTGTTTTCCTTATATGTGCATTGTTTAAACTTTGAAAAATCTTCTTGTCCAAAAGTACTGGGCCGATTTGAAAATAATTTTGCACAAATGTTCCATGGTGCACCCTTTACCAAGATTGTTCAAATATTTTTGATCCGTTGAAAAACATGGCCGCCAGGAGGCGGAGCTTGTTTTCCTTATTGTGCATTGTTAAAACTTTAAAAATCTTCTTGTCCAAAAGTACTGGCCTGATTTAAAAATTATTTTGCACAAATGTTCCTTGGGGCACCCTTTACGAAGATTGTTCAAATATTTTTGATCCGTTGAAAAACATGGCCGCCAGGGTTGTTAAAACTTTAAAAATCTTCTTGTCCAAAAGTATTGGCCTAAAAAGTGTAAAAACTTTGAAAACTATTGAAGTTCTATTAAATCAGGTGAGCGATATAGGGCCATCATGGCCCTCTTGTTTTCATGAAATTACCATTTTTCGGATCGGCCATTTTGATAGAGATTCCAATGGTAGTTTTGTGATACATGTTAAAAGCAATAATTAAAAGGACCAATCTTGATCTTTATATTTTGTGGCGGCACTGGCACTCTTGTTAATTGATTTGATATATTTTTTTACTTAAAGTAAATATTATGAGCACTACTACACCAGGCAGCTCACCTTGACACAATAAACATGATAGTGTTGACATAAATTCAGCCATTAAATTTCCTAAATAAATAAACAGATTTGAAAATGGAATACTATGAGGCCCGGACAGAAGGCTAGCATTTTCATTTTCATTTTCAGTTAATTGGTTTATGCTGAGAATTTGGTTGGTACCTTAACCCTTTCCCCCATACGGCAATTATTTTTTCAAAAAATGGAATATCTCCATAATTGAATGGATAACCTATGACAAAAAGTGGAAAACATTGTGGCAAAAGGAGAAATTGCACGTTTTGTGCAATTTCTTCTTTTGTCACTATGTTTTCAAAAAGCTGTCTGCTGCAGAGGCGTCAGAAAGCGTCTATATGAGGGAAAGGGTTAATGCAGTGGACCAAATAACGTAGGCAGGGATCCACAGTGGAAATCCAGTAATCTTGGAAGCAAAGAGCAGAATTTACAAACTTTCCATCATGGTCACATGTTTCAAAAAAAAGTCTGATCATGAACTGTTTCACTCAAATACTGTTGCCACTTCTGGTGTGCTGCTTTAACATTATAATTCACAATAAAATGTTTTCGAAATAAACTGGCATTTTGTCCTCTTTTCATATTGTGGCATTTTGTCCATGGACATTATGTCCGGATACCACTGTGAATGTATCAAAATACATTAATATCTCTTCAGGTCAAACAAACTAAAGACTTTCCTTAGTACCTACTACAAATCTGCTGCAGACGACTGAAAATAACCAAGCAAAAGTATCATGGAAAGTCTCTGTTAATGAAGATATAATTATTGAACAGAGCTGGAATCATTGTGGCAAAAGGAGAAAGTGCCCTGTATGTACAATTTCTTCTGTGGCCACAATGTTTTGCTGTCGTCTGCTGCAGATTGGTCAAGATATAAGTATAGTGGCTTCGTTTCATGGTCCTCTGGTTTGCAGGCTTTTTCAAGCATAACAACAGAATCTAACTAGTCTTAAGATATAACAGAAATATATTATTAAAAGCAGTGCAAAACACTATTCAAACAAACAGGTATAAATAATAGTGCAACAGAAATCTTGATAGCATATTCAATATTAATCTTCCTGAAAGCATTATTTCAGTTATATCAAGGAGTCAGAACACTTATTAATGATCCCTTGGTAAACAAACCAGTACTAGGCTAGGAAATGTGGCTTACCCAAGGGTGCTCTACCATGACCACCGCTAGCAGGGATCAGACCCGGGGTGCTCGGTTTCAAATACCGCCACACTAACCACTCAACCATGCAGATTCCAGTGATATAATGAGTAATATGTTCAATTTACTGTCATATGATAAAACTGAAATACTATGAAAGCAGTACGCTACTGTGGTAAACCATTGATGCTTGAATATACTCAAACTACTGCGTTTGTAAATGTAGGGAGTAATTTTTTTACCAGTTATAAATTTAAGTGGATGTTATCCCGAAATGAAGAGTATAAATGTTAGACTTGATACATATCCTATTCAAAAGGTAATTGGTCCAAATAATATATTCTAGAGTTCAAAGTCAAATAAGTTTGGCAATAACTTTAACAAACTGTAATGCAATTAATTGTCAAGGACCTAAAATATTGTCAAGGACAAATTCCAAACAAACAGGTAAGGGAGTGCAATAGCAAATGTTGTTGATCAACACTTTGCACTTTACCTGTTAGAACTTTTTGTTATTCATTGCTTAACCCTTTCCCTCATACAACAATTCAGTAGCAGACGACTTTGAACATACTTTGTAAAAAATAGAAAATCTCTAATTAAATGGATAAACTAAAAGTCAATAAACATTGTGGCAAAAGGAGAAATTGCTTGTTTTGACCAATTCTTCTTTTGTCACTATGTTTTTAACAAGCCGTCTCCTGCAGTGGCGTCAGAAAGCGTCTATATTCATGAGGGAAATTGTTAACAGAAGATTTTATTCAACTCATTTATACTTTGTGGAAGCTGTGTGTGTTGTCAATTTTAAATGATATAATTAGATTATGCAGTGCATGTCAAGGTCCAGACTGGAACCAGTCCCTTAACCCTTTCCCTCATATGGCCATTCTGCAGCAGACGACTTTGGATGTATTTTGTCAAAAAATAGAAAATCTCTGCAATTGAATGGATAACCTATGACTAAAAGTGGAAAACATTGTGGCAAAAGGAGAAATTGCACGTTTTGTGCAATTTCTTCTTTTGTCACTATGTTTTCAAAAAAGTCGTCTGCTGCAGACTGCAGAGGCATCAGAAAGCGTCTATATGAGTGAAAAGGTTATTGTTGAAGTATCACTACAATATCAGCATTCTATAACCTCATTTTCTATTTCTATGAGCAGATACTCATTATGATAAGGTTAACCCTTTCCCACATACGACAAATCTGCAGCAGACGACTTTGAAAACATCTTGGCAAAAACACGGAAAATGTCCATAATTATGTAGGTATAATTACTGAAAAGAGTTGAAAACAGTGTGGTAAAAGAAGAAATTACTTGTTTAGACCAATTTCTACTTTTGTCAGAATTATTTCAAAAGTCGTCTGCTGATGAGGAAAGCGTCTACATGTGGGAAAGGGTTAATGCAACTATGTAAATGAATGGAATATTTCCAGCCTTGTCAAGGTCAGACAGAACACCTGATTTACACAATCACCTGGTTCAGGTATATTTTAACCCTTTCCCTCATACGACAATTCTGCAGCAGACGACTTTGAACATATTTTGTCAAAAGATAGAAAATCTCTATAATTGAATGGATAACCTATGACTAAAAGTGGAAAACATTGTGGCAAAAGGAGAAATTGCACGTTTTGTGCAATTTCTTCTTTTGTCACTATGTTTTCAAAAAGCCGTCTGCTGCATAGGCGTCAGAAAGCGTCTATATGAGGGAAAGGTTAAAGATGGGAAAGGATGGGACATTATCATGGAGGTTATTTACCTGATCTTTATTGGTCTATTGATTCCTTATAATTGATCAATAGGGTTTGGTGTTGCTATACACTGTCCGTAATATAGGCACAGGAATGTTTCAGGTTGGATATATTTCTACTAAGGATGCATCAAATATGCATATTATTAATTAGAAATCACTTCCATGTGTACCTAGCCCTTCCTACATGCAGTGACCCATCTGCAGCAGGCAATTTTTGAAAACATTGTAGAATAGGAGAAAAGGCTCATGGTGGTTAATTGCTACAATATTTTCAATTATGTTCAATGACTTGACTTACTTTGAAACATTTATAGATTTTTCCATATTTTTGTCAAGATGTTTTTAATGTCTTTTGTAGCAGATATGTTTAATGTAGGAAAAGGTAAAGATTTTTGAAAAATCACGTTACATATAAAAAAATATCAATAAATTTCAAAATATCAATTATGACCCCTCTTACTGTTTATATTATTAATAGAGGAATCCACCATGGCTGCAGTAAGTGTGGGGGATTTTGAATCGGGCGTTTTAGGTTCCCTCCCTGCTCGCGACAGTCATTAATTTGTGACTGGTATCGTCGGTCTCCTTTCACCAGGGGTTAAAAGAGTCATGTACTAGGAAATAATGTTGTCTGGAGTCCTAATTTGAGAAATTCAGTTAACATTGGGAGGTGAAATGGTACCAACAATGTATGTGAAAAACTGCTGAAAAAGGGTTTGAAAGTACACTCACTCATTCTCAAGCACTTGTCTTAAATCTAGATACAAATGTGATTCCTGATGAGATCACATGTAAGACTTTGGTCTGTGATTTAAGGTCAAAATCAAGCTTCAAAGTTAGAAGGAATGAAAGGAAAAGTATTTTTTTAGCTTGCTTTGCTGCCCAAAATCTAGTTGATGTAACAGAGACCTAGAGAACGAGAAATGAAATTGTCTAGGTAATCCCACAAATCTTTACTTATTATATGTTGTGGTACTCAAAACATGACTGTATGTGTAAGAGTGTACGTTCAATGAATACTGGTAAACAGAGTGTCTGATTTAATCAGTATTACTGTCATATCACTGCATTGGGTGGGTAAATTACCAGTACTACTGGTAAATTAATCCTGACGCCAGTGCATCTGTCATTATGGTATCCCCGCATGGCTTTGCGCCATGGACGAAAAGCCATTATACTACCATTTTTAAATTCTTGGCTAAGAGTAAGACCCAAACAGGGATCGAATCCTGGTCTCCCGCTCTAATAAGTACACAACTGAAGCGGTACAAACAAACTACCTACTTTGACAAACATAAAAGCCTACGTCATACGCGGTAATAAATAAGCTGGGAGACATCAGTCTAGCTATGTATTTATACTTACAATGCTGACAGCTGTATTTAATCCAGTTTTTTCGTTTACCTAATAATACGTTGTTTCTGAAGTTGTCTGTGCTCTAATTATATCAATAGACTTTCGAACAATGCATTCAAATATGTCTGTTGCACAGGTGTCCAAAATATATTTTTAATGCGGAAAGTGTTCAACTGTTCTTGTCCCAGACCACAGACTCTTATCCAGAGTGATATGCCTCCCTCCTTTATTCAAAACAATTGCAAAAGCTCACTGTTACAAGAAAGTGAAAAGTGATTTTTCTGAGACAGTTGAATTTTGAAATACAATCTGTGGGCACATTTTTATGACATTCAGTGCTAGATATTGCAAGTTTTTATGCCCCCGGAATCTCTGATTCGGTGGGCATCTAGTTTTTGTCTGCACGCACGTCTGCACGTCTGTCTGCACGAAAAAAACTTTAACCTTGACCACTACTTTTGAACCATAACAGGTACGGCTACCATATTTCACATGTGTATTCCTTGTGACATGACCTTTCTGTCAGTACCAACATTTTTGACCTGGCGACCTTGACCTTTGACCTAGATGTTGCATCAGTGTTTCACAAACACATCTTGTTTATACAAGTTTAAATCTCCAAGCCTCTGTTGCTCTGTCGGTAGCAATGAAGCCTGTCAATCCGTAGGTTGTGAGTTTGAACCCTTTCTCTGCCATTTCCGCCGTTTGACGAAAGTCAATACAACTAACGTCATTCGTTTTCCACTAATTGGCTTGTGGAAAAGCGGCCATTTATTTAGAAGTACTGGTATGAGAAAACCAGGAATCACATGGAAAGGTGAACACTTTGATGTGACTGAAAAATATTTGAAAATGGCACTTAGCCCCAATCAATCAATGATCTCCAAATGCTATGCTGTCAGGTACTCAAATGGACCATCTTACTTAAATGATTCTTTTGAGTACACATAACATAGGGCTTTAATTGAGTAATAATAAAGATATTGTGGGGAGAAAACTTGTTTACTTCTTAATATTCTTATTAAAATTTCTACTTTTAGTCATAGGTTATCCTATATATTGTGTTAAGGTCGAGCTCTCATGCAGCAAATAGATACAATCATAGCAATCACTATTTTCATACAATATAGATTTCCCACCAACAACAAATCTGAAACAGACAACTATGAAAACATCTGGATTAAAATGCGGAAAATCTTTATAAATGATAGTATAATCATCAAATAGATTTAAAAACACTGTGGCAAAAGGATTAATTGCTCATTATAGAGCTCATTTGTTTTCAAGTCATCTACTGCAGAGGCGTCAGAATGTGTCTGCATGTAGGAATGGGTTAAATTAACATTTTACCTGATACAAAAGCAGAAAACATAATGTAGTAAAGAGAAAACAAAAGCAATCCTTCACTGAAGATGTTTTTGACTCTTTATTTAAATTATGTGTATTTTGTGGTCTGACTCCAAAACAATAAAAGGTTATTCTGTGCTCAGAACTTGTGCTCAAGTATCTTGATTGGTCAGAAGCAAATTTATTCCCAGTCTTATTTAGAGCATAGAGTTTATTTCGGAGCACAGAGAACCTTTTCAAAATGTTCTAGTTTCAGAACTGATGTTTTTAACTTGTATGACTATATCATCATTCATGTCAGGTAATTGGTTAACCCTTTCCCACATATAGACGCTTTCTGACGCCTCTGCAGCAGACGGATTTTTGAAAACATAGTGACAAAAGAAGAAATTGCTCAAAACGAGCAATTTCTCCTTTTGCCACAATGTTTTCTACTTTTAGTCATAGGTTATCCTATATATTGTGTTAAGGTCGAGCTCTCATGCAGCAAATAGATACAATCATAGCAATCACTATTTTCATACAATATAGGTTGTGGGTGGGAACCCACAACAAATCTGAAACAGACAACTATGAAAACATCTGGATTAAAAAGAAGAAATTGGTCAAAACAAGCAATTTCTCCTTTTGCCACAATGTTTTCTACTTTTAGTCATAGGTTATCCATTCAATTATAGAGATTTTCTATTTTTGAACAAAATATGTTCAAAGTTGTCTGCCGCAGAATTGTTGTATGAGGGAAAGGGTTAACCTTTTGTTTGATTAGGTATTTAAATATACGAACGAATCCCGTTTGGTACCTTGCTCTGGAAAATTTGGTGAACACAGAACCGTCGTGAATGTTTGTTGGTTGGTTTGCATACTGTACGAGAATTGGTCTTACAAAAATGATGTATCCCCTTGTGTCAATAAGTTTCCTAAATGGTTTTATTTAGAAATGTCTGCTTCGAAATCTTTTGAAGGAAAACTAGATCCGTTGGTATCATAAATGGAGTTAAATTTCAATACAGAATTTAAAACATGTGGAAAAAGGATAAAATGCTTGAAGTTTGAAATATCGTCTGTAATAAGGATATATTAAAACCAAGATGCAGTTATAACAATTAACCATGAAAGAATTAAATTTTCAAATGTAAAACACCTGTACAACAATTTAAAAGGGGAAAAATGAATTTGTTTACTGTAATACATCCATTTTCATTATTTTAACCCTTTCCCTCATATAGACGCTTTCTGACGCCTCTGCAGCAGACGGCTTTTTGAAAACATAGTGACAAAAGAAGAAACTGCACGTTTTTTTTTAATTTCTCCTTTTGCCACAATGTTTTCCACTTTTTGTCATAGGTTATAAATCCATTCAATTATGGAGATTTTCTATTTTTTGTCAAAATAGGTTCAAAGTCGTCTGCTGCAGAATTGTCTTATGAGGGAAAGGGTTAACATGCCCTTTGCTAGATGTAATTGCATAAAAAACCCAAAATAATCCTTTACTAGTGATACGGAAAACTTAAGATACCTATGTCGCAGACGTTACGTGAATAAGTGAAAAAGGCAATTGTTACCAGCATCATTTTATTTTAGCAAGGGGCTGAGACATATTGCAGAAGACTGCTTTTGTAATATAGTTACAAAATGATTCAATGCTGAATGATTGATCTGATATGATACTTTTAACCCTTTCCCATATACAACAAATCTGCAGCAGACAACTTTGAATGTATCTTGGGAAAAGCATGGAAAAGCTCTATAAATGTAGGTATAATTACTGAACAGAAATGAAAACATTGTGGCAAAAGGAGAAATTGCTTGTTTTGAGCAATTTCTTCTTTTGTCGTAATGTTTTCAAAAAGCTGTCTGCTGCAGAGGCGTCAGAAAGCGTCTATATAGGGAAAGGGTAAAGAGTTGTCTACTTGAAAAATGTTGATACACAGTGGAAAGCCCAGTTGGAAAAGGATATAATTATGCAGTATGGTCTGTCCCTCTATACACATGATAAAATTGCTTGGTGTAACTTTTGACAAAAAGTTAAAACGCATAACACTCAACATATTTGCATATAATCAACATTTCGTGGAAGCAACAAGCACCCTATTTTTCTGTGCAACTATATTTACTAGGTCAATCTGTAATATTGTAATACTGGATTATTGGCAATGTCGAATGTTTCTTTTTTAAGTTGGGATTCATTTATGCCTATATCTAAGTTAATCTTTTACCTCAAAGGCAATATAATTGCTGCAATGGTGTATATATGTTGTGAAAGATGAAAATAGATTTCATTGCATTTTCAAAAAGGGAAGGCTGAGTCTGGCCTTTGCATATATACAGCCTCTACAAAGCCTTACTGAACACTCTCGACCAACATTATTCTGCCAATATTTGAAATTATTTATATCTCAAAAACTTAGAACAAAGACAATGTTATTTTTATATCAAAAATACATTACCAGTCATTTAATACCTGATATATCATCTCTATACACCTTAATTATCCAAAAAAAACGCCCACGTTAGCATATCCCTCACGTATCCGTGACATACACGGCCGCCCGGAAGTACAGGCGCGCACGTGAGCGGGTAGTCACTTTTCATTTTTGGATTCACCGGAGTAGTCGATAAGAGAATTTATATTATTATTTCTTTTTCCAATTAACTCTTTTGTTTTATAAGGCCCTGCCTTATAATCATTTAATTGTCCAAATATATTTTGTCTGCATTAACGTCACAGCCGTAAATTATTTACTTTATTGCTGTATTTATTGTTTTGTAGCGGACGATACTCTGAGAAGCACGTGGATTACCCCACCCGCTAATTTCAGTTACCGTCTTCGGGTGCGGAAGTCGTGCTGTTTTCAATACTTTTTCCCTACCCTGTTAGCGATAGTACATTAACTATTGCTGTATGAATTATTGACTGTCCTATTCATTATTTGTGAAAAATTTTTGAAGCAAAATTTATTTCAATATACGTATCCAAGCTACCGGTGTTCCCGTGGCGTGGATATAGAAAAACGGATTATATACGGATTATTTACTGTTTGGTGAGTATTTTGAATAATGTCTATGTCAATCACTGGTGAAGGGATGCGGAGCCCATGTGGTCATGCTGTGCACCTATGGGATTCGCATCCGACCTGCGTTGTGTGCACCAAATGCACACAGGCTTCACCTTGCGAGTACTGCTCGACATGGCCTATTTCCATTTGGAAAAAGGTTGTGCGGAGTAAGACTCGTAAAAGCAGGAAGATAAAGAAGACCCCTAAGAGGGTGCCTTTATCTTCATCGAGTGAGGCAGAGTTCGAGGGGTTCTCCCAACCGGACTCTGCAACGGTGTTGAGCGAGTCGAAGGGCAATGCTGAGCCTTCTTCTCCGCTCAACACAACCGTTTTTCCGCGCGCTGAGGAAATTCGGATGGTAGTTTTGGGTGAGAGTTGCTCCGTCGGGAAACTTCAGAAACCGTACGGAAACAGCGGGGAAAATGCTCAGCTGGATCATTTAACCGCTGAACCTCACCATCTGTCGCCTGGTGTCAGGGCTGGGCCTTCGAAAGAAGGAGTGCCTTTGGTAGCTTTCCGGGATAACCGCATGAGTTGTACCAATCCGACACCATACTCTGAGCTACAGCGGTCTTCGGACAGCTGCAGAGTACCGGTTACCTACGTCGGGGGACGTAGTGTTCCGGAGACTTTGTAACCGGAGAGGAGTCATTCGTTAATGACGCGACCTGTCACCAGTCAGTCCGGGTTGGACTGGACTGGGCCAGTCAGTCACGTTGCCATGACTAGACCAGGTAGTCGCTCACGTATCTGTGATGCGACAGGGCAAAGGTCCGATTGCAAGGACCCAGCCAGGCAAAAGGTTGATCGTTTAGCACCGATTCATCCTGGCAGTCAGACTATCTTAATTGATTCGACGACTGGCCAAAATCGCGCGCATGGAGACATGCCGCATCAGGTCAGTAGCCCATTTCGTTATGGTGCTACGGGCCAATCGGTCACGCCTGTGAATACGACACAAACACCAGTGTCTTATGTAAACACAGGCCAACCGAGTAGTAGGGCATTTTTCAATGCCTCGTCTACACTGCCAGACGACTATGTAAACATGGTGCGTCCAGGCACAGGTTCTGTGGTGATAGACCGAATTGATTCTAATTATCGATCGATCTCTGCTCCACTACAGAATCAGAATAATTTTAACCCTTGCATTGCACCGGGTTCGGTTATTCCTCTGTCTTCCATCGGGTATGGGGGTTACGAAAAATCTTTTTCTTCCCCTGGGGGGACAGTGTATGTCGCAAGACAATATGCTGCTCCTCAATACCAGCCACCGGTCCATAATATGGAACCGTTAGGTGTTAGACAGAGTTCAACGGCCTACCGGGATCAGCATTACCCATCTCATGGGAATTCACTGCTCTCGGGGGGACACCTACTTGATAGGCAGTCCGATTATAGGCAACCTCGGGATCAGAATACATTGCGTCATTCTGTGAACGAGAGGTCGAAACCGTCCCATACGGTTAGTTCGGCCCCGGCAGAAGATTTTGTACGGCCGCCCTCTGCTGCGGAGAGGGGGCCTGCTTCACAAAATCTTCGGCAGAACATGGATTATTCTGAATTATCCATGTCTGAGTCGGACATTGATCTACCGGTTGGAAGACCGAGTGGTCAACCTCAGAGGAGTACACACAACCCTACATCTTCGTCTAACGATGATGAGGGAAATAGGTGTCCTTCCGATGAGGAGCCAGCTGTAGAGCGTTGGTCTTTTCAGCAGGCTATTGACGAAGTATTTCGGGTGGTGCCGAATACTTTATGCCCTAAGGTTGACGCTCCCCCACGTCGGAAAAACCTTTCGAGCCTAGAGGAACTTAATGTACAGGCTTTTACGCCAGTGCAATTACTTCCTCAAGCTAACAACTTGGGCAGGTTGTTAGACCAATTGCAGTCGACCAGGTCTCTAGAGGCTTTACCTTCAGGCTGGTCGGTCCCAGTACCCATTTCTAAGGAATGGGTCAATCCTAAAGCGTATTCTACGTCTAAGGAGTTCTTCCCTGTCAAAGTGCCAGCTTTAGACGGGGATGCAGCTAAACTGGGGTTAACTGCACCCGCTTCTGTTCAAGTCTCTTCTAAGACTCTAGAGAAGTGGGAGGCCAGAGCAAGACTGGGTGTAATGGTGTCATCTCATGACAACCATTTCGCAGTCGCTCTGTCTTTGTTGTTAAAAGAGGAGAATATCTCTAGCCTAGGGGCTAACAGAATTCTCGAAGCTTTCGACACAGGCAACAGGCATCTCATGGCACTGAATCTTCAGACCGCCACAGAGATACTGTCCATGAGGAGGGACGCAGTGCTAGCTGCTCCTAACTCATTGCTAACTGCTAGCAAGGACAGCCTGAGGGCCGCACCATTGGAGTCGAAACAACTCTTTGATGGAAGGATTGCTGCAGTGACGGTTTCTGATGCGTCAGAACAGTCTCGACGCCTTTCGGCGAACGCAGCTAAGGCTTTTGCGCAGGGCCAGAAACGTTCAGCATATTCTGCGAATGTGGGTAGTTCTAAGAAACCCAACCCAGCAAAGAAGCCAAAACGGGATGTAAAGGCGTTTCAGCCTAAACAAACCCCTTCCACGGGTCAAAAAGCGGCTAAACCGAAGCGCCCTTATCAGGGTACTAAGCATCGGCAGCCTGCTAGAGTTAACACGAACCCGAAGCCGCAGCCCTAGGGATTCGCTCCTCTCTATGACAATCCCAAGGTCGGAGATTGCAGTCGGGGGCCGCCTGTCATTTTTCACGGAGGAGTGGGAAAGTATCACAGAGGATCGTTGGATTTTATCTGTGATACAGGAAGGGTATCTGATTCCCTTCATTTCCCCCCCTCCTCTGACAAGCGTGCCGATCGACATGTCATCACGTCATCCGGCCATGTCGGAGGTGATTTCATCACTTCTGAAAAAGAATGCCATAGAGAGGGTTCTCAACCCCAATTCTCGGGGTTTCTACAGCCGTCTTTTTCTTGTTCCGAAGAAAGACGGCAGGTGGAGACCGGTTATAGATTTATCTGCGCTAAATCTATTGATTCCGGTCGAGAAATTCAAAATGGAGTCGACCCGCTCCATCCGAGTAGCAATTCGGAAAGGCGACTGGGCGGTCTCTCTAGATCTAACAGACGCCTATTATCACATCCCGATCGCGTCCTCCTCGAGGAAATACCTTCGGTTTGTGATAGAGGGAGAAGTGTTCCAATTCAGGGCTCTTCCCTTCGGCCTCAAGTCCGCCCCTCGTGTGTTTACGAAGATAATCAGTGCTGTGGGAGCCTTCCTTCGCAGGAAAGGACCCCAACTTCTTCAATACTTCGACGATTGGCTTCTCCACAGGACGGATCGTGTACTTTTACTTCACGATCTGTCCCTAGCCTGGCGGACCATTCTGCGATTGGGTTTAATACCCAACACGCAGAAGTCGGAATTAATTCCGTCAAAGAGGTTCACGTTCGTGGGTATGACGTTTCTCACCGACTTAGCGGTAATTCAAGTACCTTCGGACAGAGTCGATTCTCTTTTACAGAAAATCGGTCTCGCACTGGAACAGGCTGCGGTAACAGCCCGATCCATGCTGTCACTTCTGGGTTCCCTGAGTGCAGCAGCCGACCTAGTCTTTCTAGGAAGGCTCCACATGCGACCCCTTCAGTTTCTTTTTCTGTCCCGGTGGCGTCCGTCTGTGGACTCACTGGATCAGGAGATAGCTCTGACGGATTTCTTCAAGTCCCACCTTCGGTGGTGGCTGGATCCGTTAATCTATCAACAAGGGGTACCCTTACTCACACCACCTCCGGATCTGTACCTATTTACAGATGCCAGTGCTGCGGGTTGGGGAGCTCATTTAGAGCCGCAGGGCCTAACAGCCCAGGGCATGTGGACAGCGGAGGAGAAGTGTTTTCACATAAACAACTTGGAACTGAGGGCAGTCCTGCTAGCCCTCAATCAGTTCGCTGCCTCCGTTGCGAACAAAACTGTTTTGTTGTCGACGGACAATACTACTGTTGTGTCGTACATTCGCAGGCAAGGAGGAACGCACTCCCATCTTCTCTTTTTAGAGACTTGGAAGTTACTCCTTTGGTGTCAGGCGACGTCGTTAGTACTTCTAGTAAAACACGTCCCAGGTCGTCTAAATGTCTTAGCAGACAGTCTATCCCGCCAGAACAAAATTCTTCCGGCGGAATGGACATTGAACCAGAGTGTGTTGAACTCAGTGTTCATGCGGATCGGGACACCCCTGGTGGATCTTTTCGCCACCAGAGTCAATCATCGGCTGCCACTTTATGTATCCCCGATGTACGATCCTGCAGCTTGGGCAGTGGACACACTGACCCTCGATTGGAACCTCCTGTTCGGGTATGCGTTTCCCCCGTTCATACTGGTTCCGATCGTACTTCAAAAGGTTCTTCGCTCGCAACAGTGCAAAATACTGTTGATAGCACCCTGTTGGCCCCAGAGGTCGTGGTTCAGCGACCTCCTGGCCTGTCTCTCGGCAAATCCAATACGACTTCCTATTCGAGAAGACGTACTGTTTCAGCAACCAGGTCGGCGTCTTCATCCCAACCTGGCAATGCTACATCTTCACGCCTGGACATTATCAAGCGTTCTGTCCGAGAGAGAAACTTTTCTCAAAAAGTTGCCTCTCGTATCGCACAATCAAGAAGACAATCCACTAGAATCGTTTATGATTCCAAGTGGAGAGTTTTCTCAGATTGGTGTGGTACAAGGTCGATCAATCCGGAGTGTCCCTCTGTAACTCGGATTGCCGATTTCCTTCTTTTTCTTTTCGAAGAAAAACAACTGGCAATTAGTACGGTGAAAGGCTACCGTTCTATGTTATCGAACACGTTTAAGTTCATTGGGGGAGAGAGTATTGGTTCAAATCCGTTTCTCTCGGAACTTATACGCTCGTTCGAATTAGAGAAACCTGTTTGTAGGAGTTTAACTCCAAAATGGGATTTGTCTTGCGTCCTTTGGTCGCTTACTAGAGCTCCATACGAGCCTCTAGTATCGGCGTCTTTAAAGTTTCTAACTTATAAAACCGTCTTTCTTTTAGCTTTCGCTACAGCTCGTCGAAGGAGCGAATTACATGCTCTTTCAGTAGAAACAGGGCACATCAGATTCAATGGGTCTGATGGCTCTTTCACTCTACTCTGTCAACCGGGGTTCCTGGCTAAAAACCAGTTACCTTCGGTTTCACCTTCGCCGATCACAGTTCCCAGCCTTTCGGCGACCTGTGGTCCTTCTGATTCCGACAGAAACCTTTGTCCCGTTAGGTCTCTTAAGCATTATCTTAAGAGAGTTGAAGGGACTCGGGGTCGGAGAAAGAGGTTATTTCTTCCTCTTATAGGTTGTAAAGATATTTCGGCGGCATCTATTTCCCGCTGGATATCTATTACTATAAAATTAGCTTATAAAGACCTGTCTAGTCGAGATCTCTCGTTTCTGCGGATTCGTCCTCACGAGGTTAGAGCTCTCTCTACAAGTTGGGCATTCTCTAATAATGTTCCTATTGAAGAGATTCTTCAAGCGGCAGTATGGAAGTCGCAATCTACCTTTTCGTCTTTCTACTTACGTTCTATGGCTAGTCAGTCAGATAACTTGTTCTCTCTGGGTCCCCTTGTGGCTTCTCAGCGAGTTGTTCGCTAATTATATTAATCCAACACATAAATAAAGTGAATACCGATTGAAACTGTATTCAATCTCCACTATCACTTTATACTACCGTTGGAATCAAGTATGTTTGTTCTGAAAAATATGGAATAATATACTACTACGTACCTGGAACGACAGTAAGTATTGGTCGAACCTCCCGTCCTATGCTACGAAGTCATCAGGTATTAAATGACTGGTAATGTATTTTTGATATAAAAATGAAGTTTTTTAAAGTAAAACATATTTTTATTAGAAAATACTTACCAGTCATTTATAGAGTCCCACCTCCCAACCCCGCGTCGTCACCAATACTTAACGGTGAATGAAAAGTGACTATCCGCTCACGTGCGCGCCTGTACTTCCGGGCGGCCGTGTATGTCACGGATACGTGAGGGATATGCTAACGTGGGCGTTTTTTTTGGATAATTAAGGTGTATAGAGATGATATATCAGGTATTAAATGACTGGTAAGTATTTTCTAATAAAAATATGTTTTACTTTAAAAAACTTCATGTTTGTAAATGAATATACTAAAAAATAATTAGTAGATCTTTGTTAATAAATATGCCAGAAATATGGTTAATTGATCTTTGTTCATAAAGATACCCAGAGTAACGAATGAGCAATTTAATCAATATGTGCATAATTAGTATACATACACAAAATATTGGTAGTTATAACCAAATGTGTATGGTTACTCTAAAGAAGTTCTCCTTAAAGCAAACTTGTAGTTATTAAAACATGGTTAAATTGACATTAAAAGTCAGGAAGTAATTTCATGATCATTTGGGTAGCAGTCCAAACTGTTGTCCCTTGGTGTCAGGATGACATTCTGAACTGTCATTTTTGTCTTCTTCCTGGTTGAGCAGATGCTGAAGCTGTGCTGAGGGATAGTATTGGAAAGTCATATTGCTGCTGTAAATGATTGTACAAATAATTGTGAGAGATTGCTGTGTGTTCACTTTGAACAGCTGGCTGACCATTTAACAACCATCGGCAACCATTCACCAACCAGTCTTTAATTGTCAAATAGTCTGTTATCACAGTTCATGAGGAAGGAAGAATTCAGTTGGATAAAAAAAAAAACCAATCTGTTGCTTTACACAAGATTTGGTTATTTCTTGCAGCCTTTAGACAGGATGATTGATATATTAGCTAAACACTGACAAGACACTATGGTTGATTCGTTCAACAGAGTGCTGTTATGCAGAGACTTGGCAACAGAGCTCTAGATAAACACAACCTATTATTTCTTAACTCAGGATTTAATTATGATCAACCACTAATTATTTTGATTACTCAAATTAGACCATTTTATTGAGTAACCATAAAAAAGAATATAGTGCTTTTAATTGCAAGGTCTTTATCTTTTTTCAGCATCTTTCTTTTTTGATAGTGTTATCAACAGCTTACTATGTCAGAATATTTTAATTAAATTATGAATCTAATTTCTTGCCAGCCTTGACTTGTATCAGGTCTGGAAGTAAAACTGTCTATTCAAATGTCAATTGAATTGCTGAATAAACATTTTCTCCTCTCTCTCCTGAACAGTTCTGTTAGCTTTCAGAACATCAACATTTACTTGTCGATTACTTGCTCATATTTCCAGTAAACATCTAGAGGATAATACTGATAGAAAGGCTTTACATGCCGCTTGTGTTTTTTCCCAGAAGTTTGATCATGGACTAATTATATTCCATGTACCAAGCAGACAGTCAATGTTCTGGTACAACTGTAGTTGATTACAGGCTTGCTTGAGCCTTCAATGTTTGCATCTATAGCTGTAAGGTCCCTTTTTTGCCTGGCTTGATCCATTGATTTGTGAAGTATCCTAACATTATAGAAATACACTTCTTTGTAAGGTGTTAAATAAACATGATTAGGTAACACAATATGGGTCTTATATTCTGATCAAACTATTTAAGATGAAATTGTTTTGAACGGGCGGTCCAGTGCAAAAAGGTTAACTCTTTCCCCCATATAGATGCTTTCTGATGCCTCAGACTGCAGCAGATGGCTTTTTGAAAACATGGCTACAAAAGAAGAAATTGCTCAAAACAAGCAATTTCTCCTTTTGTCACCATGTTTTCATCTCTATTCAATGAGTGTACTTTCATTTAATGGGAGTTTCCATTTTTTTCCGGGTATATTTTCAGTCGTCTGCTGCGGATTTGTTGTATGTGGGAAAGAGTTAATTTTAGATCTCCTCTGTTACAATCAGGTACATGTGCAGCATAATATCTGATGACTGAGTGCCAAGATAAAGCATACCAGTTAAGTACTGTCAATCATCTAGGAATCATTCATATAACGGAAACATTCAAGGAACAAATCTAAAGCCCTCTGACTGGAACTTTGTTCACATCTTGCATAACAGCTGTAATTACTTCTTGTGACTAGATTTAGTTACGGATGTATTGCCATAATCCATAACATTGGATCCACAGACTGAATCTATTATTAAAAATCTGGTCAGACTAGATTCTATTATTGAATTAATACTATTGAATTAAGCAATGTGAGTAGGTATTGTGAAGGACAAGTTTCTGTCTCTTGAATTATCTGTATAAAATCTGTACCCTCAGGACATTTTGTCCTGTATGTCATTATAAATATAGGTCACACTGAAACCCGATAAAATAACCATAAAATCTATGATACAAAATCATTGGACCTGTATCAATAGTTAAAAAAATACTTACCCTTTTGTTTTCTCATACCAAAAGTGGATGGGATATTGATTTGTTGTCTTCCGTCTGGAAGCCATATATATATCTTAAGTCATGAATGAATTGATTAGATTAAAACTTTGTGGTAATGGTTAAACCACCATAGAGAAATATCACACTGTAAGTTTCAGTAAGATTGCCTCAAAATCACCACAGTCGTGTCCCCTTGAACTTACATTGTATATATGTACTGTAACTGTATCATATCGATGGTTTAATATATCACAATAACCTTGTGAACACTCTAGAGGCCGCCATAATTTACATCCTGTCTTCATAAAAGTTCATCAAAAGGTAAAATTTGAAACTGGATCCAATTGGGTCAAATGGTAACTAAGTCAAGTTTAGAAAAAACTTTCAAACACACAAGATGACAAATATTTCATCAAATCTTGGTCAAGGTGGAAAATGGATCAAAAACTAGGTTTCTAGGTCAAACTTTAGAAAAAACCTTTTGAACACTTAAATTTAGGTTATATTTTTCAACCAATCATCATGAAAGGCTTCATCAGAACTTTAACTTCCATCAAATATGGTTCATAATTGAATCTGGGTCACAATAGGGTCACAAACTAGGTCACTGTCAAATGTTGAAAAAATCCTGTCAACACTTAAAGAGGCATTATCAACTTTTAAAACAGATAGAAATGGCTTCCCTCCTTGGTGTGCATAGTTGCGGGGATTATAAGCATAACAACTGATGTATCATGGTCAGGAAAAAGAAAGATTAGCCAGGAAACGCTCTTGCGTAACTGAAAATACAGTTGAAACAGTATAAAAAGCCATTCAAACAAACATGGTCAACAAATTTTGGTATTCTAAATTCTCTTACAATTTTCATTTTAGCGAGGGATCTCAATTCTTAAGTTATAATATCATGACACAGTACTGGGCTTGGAAATGTTCCTTACCCGCGGGCATTCCACTATGACAACTGCAAGCAGGGATCCAACCCTGAACAGCAAGTCTCAAATTATCCATGTTAACCACTGTACCATACATTATTATAGTGGATTCCTTCTTCAGGTCATCTTGTTGTGTAAGACATAATACTCACTGAGTGCTGAATTTCATTAAATCTTTCCCTAAAAGTCCATTTTGATTCCATAAAAGAAGTATGATAAAAAAACACATTAAAATTGTTATTTTATTTGTTATTTAAGATTGTGATTATATTGTCCACTTAAGAAATTTGAAATAAATTGATGGTTTTTTTTCACAAGTAGTAAGATATATGCTACTTTAAGTGTAATCACTCAGTGAAATCATATCACCAAAACATACAGTTATCATGAAATTTATTTTGAAAATAAATGTAATTACTTCGCACTCTTTCCCCCGACAATTTAACCCTTTCCCACATACAACAAACCTGCAGCAGACGACATTGAAAACATTTAGACAAAAACACAGACAATTTCTATAAAATGAAGGTATTATTACTGAAAAAACATTGAAAACATTGTGGCAAAAGGAGCAATTTCTACTTTTGTCACAATGTTTTCAAAATTTGTCTGCTGTTAAGAGGCATCAAAATGTGTCTTTAAGCAGGAAAGGGTTAAGATGCATCTTCAGCAGTTGACTTTTGAATTGCTTAAAATTAGCAAATTTACCGTTTTTCCACATGTTTGCAAAATCACATTAAAATTATACTTTTAATTTGATAGATTCATGCATACATAATATAATAGTTCAATATTTTATTCAGAGGTTTTTAATGCGGGCGAATCTTAAGACTTGCATTATTTAAATTAAATGGTTGACATCATGCCTTGCCCTTGTATATTTCCAGGTTGGCTGTGTGGGGAAGAAGCCATGTTTATGGAAACACTGTCCGAGGAGCAGATTGCCGAGGACTGCTGTAATGTCTTGAAGAAATTCCTCAAGAAAGACATTCCACTGCCTTCTAAAGTTATCAGGTAAACATGTCTTAACCATTTCCAACTTACGACAATTTCTGCAGCAGATGACTTTGAAAACATATATGGAATTATAATGGAAAATCTCCGAAAATTAAGGTATACTGTATGTATGTTTCAGATGACTTGAAAACATTGCGGCAAACATGAGCTATTTCTCCTTTTGCCACAATGTTTCAACTTTATTCAATAACTGTTCTTTCATTTTTTACTGAATTTCAATAAATTTGAGAAAACGTTTTCAATGTCGTCTGCAGCAGATTTGTATGTTGGAAAAGGTTTAAGTTGTCTAGTTAGTAATAGGTGTTGGAAGTAAATAACATGATCAACATTAGGATGTGTTTTGTACAGATGATCCTTTTCTTAACCATTTCCCACAAACAACCAAATCTAGGAAAAAATACGGAAAATGTCTGAAAATGAAAGTTTAATTATTGGGGAAGAAAGTTAAAAAGATTGTAGCAAAGGGATAAATTGCCCTCTGTGAGCCATTTATTCTTTTACCACAATGTTTTCAAATATTGATTACTCCTTATGTGTCAAATTGTGTTATAAATTTAATACAGAAAAATCTCCATAAAAGTTATCTTAATTGTTAAATAAAGTTGAAAACATTTTGGCCAAAGGAGAAATTGCTCATGATGAGTTAGGTGGAAACCATTCAAATCCATCTTTTTGCTTGTTTGTAGAATGGTATGAGGTTCAATTAACATAAGTTAATGATTACAGAATCTTTGGATAAGGGCAGTTTTTTTCAAAAATAAATAAAATTGTTTCACTTAACTCTATCTTGTAGGTACTCAAACGAATCACATCATATGACATGAATTCCCACAACATTGGGATTGGGATAGGCAAAAAGGAGATACATCAAAATCTCTGATGACCAAATCTTAGCATTTTAAACATTTCATTTTTTTTTTCATCCCTTTTCACAGTCATGCATGCAGATTTGGTGTATTGAAAGGGTTATTACTTCAATCAAATGCACCTCAAAGACACATTCAGTAGAGGTTATCCAAGTTCATTGGCAACTCATGATTAAGATTTCTAATTTAGTGGACTGCAAAGTTTTTTATATCATCAGTTACTGTAATATACTGTAATAGATGGCTTCATGCAAAACGGTTGTAACTACATCTTGAACAAGATGTAGTTACAACCGTTTTGCATGAAGCCCTTGTGTTGTTCCTTTCTATGTGAGACCAAAGTCCTGTTTGTAACCCTTTCCCACATACAATTCATTTGCAGTAAATGACTGAAAGATCTCTATAGATGATCATAAAGCTGTATGTTTATTGGAAATGCTTGAAACATGGTGACGTGTTGTTCCCTGTTGATTTCAATTCTTGTGACTTTCTGTTTGATCCTTTTATCATGACTTTATAACTCTTTCCCATGTTTAGATGCCTTTTTGATGCAATTCCAAAGAGAAATTTCAAATAGTGAGGAATCTCTCCTTTTGCCACAATGTTTTCAATTGTATTCAATAATCATACTTTTACTAATGGACATTTTCTATAATTTTGCCAAGATGTGGGAAAGAGTTAAATGAACTGCTAGAGTTATTGGCTGAAGAAAAAGTTGTTGGGAAAATGATCAGCTAGTATAATGTAAACTCCTCCTTATCTAGACTTCTAGTTATATAGGGTCATTTAAGTTCTCAATTCTATAGTTCTTAGTAAAATCCTCGAATCATTTGCGTGCTAAATAATGTTTTGTTTAGGTGCAGTTTTACAAATTTCTACCATTACCCATTAAAAACATATGTTTTCACTAGCACTAAAAGCATCAGTATCTTTTTGAAGTGTGCTTTATCTTTTTGTTTACGTCATATTAACCCTTTCCTTGATAAAGAACCCAGTCGGGTCATACCAAAGACTTTAAACATGGTAGTAATTAATGGCTGCCCTCCTTTAGCGCTCAGGGTTGCGGGCTTAGCATTCAACTGACTGGATGGTGTCAGGATAAATGGAAAGGCCTTGATTTAACCCTTCCCTCATAAAGACGCTTTCTGATGCCTCTGCAGCAGATGGCTTTTTGAAAACATATATATAGTGACAAAAGAAGAAATTGCTCAAAACGAGTAATTTCTCCTTTTGCCACAATGTATTCCACTTTTAGACAAAATATGTTCAAATTCGTCTGCTGCAGAATTGTCGTATGAGGGAAAGGGTTAACTGAAAAATTGTTGGAACAACCAAATAATCAACACATCCTTTAATTATATAGAAGCATTTTGATGCCTCAGCAGCAGTTTACTTTTGAAAACATTTTGACAAAAGAAGAAATTGGTAATAATGAGCAATTTCTCCATTTTTCACAATGTTTTCAACTTTATTCAATAATTAAACTTCACTAACAGAGTTTCACATTTTTGTCCAGACGTTCTCAAAGTCGTCTGCTGCAAATTTGTTGTATGTGGGAAAGGCCCGGCTGTAGCTTTTCCGGGGACTCATAACAGAAAATACAAAAATACACGGAAACCATGGAAAAAAACAAGGAATTTAATGTTAAAATGCGGAAATGCTGGAAATGTGTCCGAATACTCCGAGGTCCCGGAACCATTCCAGCATGTCCATGGAACTTTTCCGGGGTTTCCATGAAACTTTTCCGGGTTTTCGGGGGGGGGGGGGGGTTTATCCCTTAAACATGTTACTAGAAAAAAGGGAAAACGATTGCGGTTGAAATTGTTGGACAAGATCAGTGTACAAAGCTGCGAATTTGAACCTTGAATTAATATCTTTTTATCGTAACCCTTTCCCACATATAGACGCTTTCTGACGCCCCATTTGCCGCAATGTTTTCAACTATTGTTTATAATTATAAAGATTCTTTTTACATGATTTTAAAATCGTCTGCTGCAGATTTGTTGTATGTGCTTATATGGGAAAGGGTAAATACCAAAAAGAGCTATAAAGCTGAAGGAACTCCTGTTATATTTGAGCCACTTAACCCATTCCCACTTGTAGAAGCATTTTGTCACATCTGCAGCTGACATCTTTTGAAATCATTGTGGCAAAAGAAGAAATTGCTCAAAACAAGCAATTTCTCCTATTGCCACAATGTTTTCAACTCTTTTAAATAGTAAAACTCATTTATTGAGATTTTTCATGATTTTGTGGATAAGTTTTGAAAGTCATTTGCTCTAGATTGTTGTATGTCGGAAAGGGTTAACATGTAAAACTTTCTCCTGTGAGGACTTTCCAATTAGTGAATGATCAATATCCTGTTTGTGGTTCCCCGCAATCTGACCAGGATCTTCCCTTTCTGTCATCTCCTCATCCAAGCATCCTGAATGCCCCTGAGAGTATAGTTATGGCTAAACCCCAAACTTTACAACAATGATGCAATTTGAATGTAATTACCATTTATTTCAAAACCTCTGAAGGTCAGTTTCTGTGTAATGTTGCTGTCGTTTTCAGATCAACCAATATGTATGTTTTTATCCTATACACAATTCTGAGAGTCTAGATTATGTTACATGTATATACCTTATTAACTTATATGTTAATTTCACGATTTTTTAAGTTTGAGCATTATTTTCACAAGGTATTCATGCAATACTCATCTGCTGAAGAAGCATTGAAAGTCGTAGAAAATACAAGACAAATATGAGATCGTTCATTTTGAGCATTTTCTCCTTTTCCCACAGAAAAAGAAGTTAATATTTTTAGAGCTTCTTTAATAAGAGCACTGACTACTTTTCCCACAATGTTTTCTAAAGTTGTCTGATGCAAACATGTCACACGGTCTATGTACATGTTTTAACCCTTTCCCTCATATAGACGCTTTCTGATGCCTCTGCAGCAGACGGCTTTTTGAAAACATAGTGACAAAAGAAGAAATTGCACAGAACGGAGAAATTGCACGTTTTGTGCAATTTCTTCTTTTGTCACTATGTTTTCAAAAAGCCGTCTGCTGCAGAGGCGTCAGAAAGCGTCTATATGAGGCAAAGGGTTAAGCAATTATTTATCATAACAATTTCTCTGAGGTAACCAGCATGCAGACTGGGACAGTCAGAACGATACATTCTAGGGAAATATTCCGCGCATTTTTAGGGAAACGGGAAAAAAAACAGTTTTATAGTTGAAACGAGAAACATAATGCACAAGATCATGGAAGGGAAATAAAGCTTTCTTCGGCTTGATTTGCTCACAGGTGTTATTGACTTGCAAAACACAAGTGAATTAAGACTCTCCATCTTTTTCTTAACCCTTTCCTTCAAACAACAAATCTGCAGTAGGCTACTTTGAAAACACATAGGCAAATGTAATAAAGTGCAATGATAAAATAGAGCTGAAAACATTGTGGCAAAAGGAGAAATTGCTGATTCGTGAGCCATTTGCCTTTGCCACAATGTTTTCAAATGATGTCTGTTGTCATTATGTGTCTGCAAGTGGGAAAGGGTAAAGAAACATTTTCTTACTTTGTAAACAATTACAATGGATATTTTGTTCATAGAAATAACCTTATAAGCTGCTATGTAACTGTGTTCCTGCATCATTGTAATATTATCTTGGCTCCCCAACACTTCCTCATGAAGAAAAAAAGTCGGGAGATATTTTTAGATTTTTAGATTGTTCTGGGAATTACACAGACACATTAGCCTATCATTAAACTTCTCCGTTTATTTTATAGACACTTCTATGGGCCAAATTTGATCAGTAAATTCTCTTTAAACCCCATCCCACATAGATGCAAATGCAGCAGCAGCAAGATGACATTTGAAAATACTGTGGAAAAAGGTGAAATAATAGCTCATTTTGAGTAATATCTCCTTTTGCCAACTCCACAATAAGTAAATCATAAATTTTTGTTCTAATTATTTATGTTGCCTGCCTTGGCAGTTGAACTCATAGGGATCCATTGTATGTTGTGTGTCGATTGATTGATTGATTTATTGATTGGGGTTTAACGCCGTTTTTAACAACTTCCTGGTTTTCTCACATCAGTACTCCACACAACAATCTTCCCAATCAACTGGCTGCTTTTCCACATAGACTTAGCCCATTGGTGGAAGACGAATGACGCATGTCGCATTGACTTTTGTCAATCCTCGGAAAGAAAGTTGGCCGAGCCGGGATTCAAACTCACAACCCCTGGATTGACAGCCTGCGTCGCTACCGACTGAGCTACCGGAGCTTGGCTGTTGTGTGTCGATCTTATTATATAGTCTGTCACACTCTAAGCTATTGATGTTACTCAGCTGGAAAAGCCAACCCTACTCAGAACGTCTTGTCCTGGAGGCAAACACTCTACCATGTAGCTACAAAAGCTAGCTCTGTAGAAAAGCAGTATAATTATTTGCTTATCCCTTCCCCTCATATAGACGCTTTCCGACGCCTCTGCAGCAGACGGCTTTTTGAAAACATAGTGACAAAAGAAGAAATTGCACAAAACGTGCAATTTCTCCTTTTGTCACAATGTTTTCCAGTTTTAGTCATATGTTATCCATTCAATTATGGAGATTTTCCATATTTTGACAACGTTTGTTCAAAGTCGTCTGCTGCAGAATTGCTCTATGTGGGAAAGGGTTATACAAATGCATAACTAAGCAGGGAGGAATTCCCCATGGCTGAGTAAGTTGTCGTCAGGGATTTGGAGCCTGGTATCCCGGGTTCGACTACTAGTTGCTGTGATTGTGGTTGAATGTCCTTCGCCAAGGCACATATTTCATAGCCTAGTACTGGTAATTTACCTAGAGATGATGAATAAGAAAACTGTTGCCTTGATATAAATGAAATGATGCTGAAATTGTGTAAAGCCCCAATAAAAGAAACTATAAACTTTGGTAGGGGCCGCATATTCCTTCAAACATTCTTGATTCATAAATTGTCTGTACAGATGAATTGTTCCAAACTAAAGAATGAAAGCAGAAATTGTTTATGATGCTAATGGCTTGGCCTTTTCTTACAATGCTGCATAATGTTTATTCATTTATATATAGATATAATTTATTAAATTTTTAAGGGAAAGGACGTATAAATTATACTATTGTTGATGCGTAAATAGTAGTGAGTGTTTTCCTTGATTGGAAAATGCAAATAATAATCCCAGGGGAAAATATAGCTGTAGTTTCATTTAAAGTAAACAACATTACTACTTTCTTTTTGCTATGAGAGAACGATAATTAAATAAAGTTGAAAACATTGTAGCAATAGGAGTAATTTTTAGCTCTACTGGCCAGAGGCCAGAAGAGCTTATGCCGTGGTGTGTTGTCCGTCTTCCGTGCGTCCGTCTGTAAACAATTGCTTGTGAACGTGATACAGTCTTCAGTTTTGATTGTATCTCAATCAAACTTATACAGTAGTTAGATATCCATGAGAGCTTGATTCCTTTCGCAAACCAGCAAGATCTGCCCATGCAAGACTGGATTATGGCCCTTGAAATTGTCAAAATTGCTATAATTGAGCTTGGGAACACAATAGAGACTCCATTTACTAACTAATCTTCACCAAACTCAATTAGTAGTTAAATATTGGTGAGAGCTCGGTTCCTTTCGCAAACCAGCCAGATCCGCCAATGCAAGACTGGATTATGGCCCTTGAAATTGTCAAAATTGCTATAATACAGCTTGCGAACACAAAAGAGCCTCCATTTAATATCCGATCTTTACCATACATACATGCTCTGGATTGAAAATGACCAAAGAACCATACCAGTAGAGCATAGGCCCTCATAGGCCTCTTGTTTATTTTAATGACTTCTTTTTGCCACAATGTTTTAAAAGACGACGTCTACTGCAGGAAGGTTAAAATGTTTCTGCATGTTGGAAAGCATTTCAGGCAAAATCAGTTTAATCCTGTGCCACACATATATAACGAATCTGCAGCAGTCGACTTTGAAAACATGGTGACAAATCCTGAAAAACCTCAAATAAAAGAAAGGGCATATAAACGCTTTCTGACGCCTCTGCAGCAGACGGCTTTTTGAAAACATAGTGACAAAAGACGAAATTGCACAAAACGTGCAATTTCTCCTTTTGCTACAATGTTTTCTACTTTTTGTCATAGGTTATCCATTCAATTATTGAGATTTTCTATGTTTTGATAAAATACATTCAAAGTCGTCTGCTGCAGTATTGTCGTATGAGGGAAAGTGTTAATTACAACAATATTTCTGGCAGATATAAAATAAAAGTGGATGTATCACTTGGTGTATATCTCTTCAACCCTGTCCAGGTATACATACCACTGTTGATACCTTGATAACTAATTTACTATTTTGGAGGAAAGAAACACTGGCTCAAAACATTTGGAAACTCACTACATGAAGAAGCATACTTTTTAAATAAAGATGAAAAAATAGTGGCAAATGTAGAATTTTGCTCATCATGAGCAATTTCTCCTTTTGCCTCAATGTTTTCAAAAGATGTCTGCTTCAGAGACTTCAGAAAGTGTCTGTATGAGGGAAGGGGTGAACAAAAATCGATATTCGATAAACAAGAAAAGTGTCATCAAGTACATATCACTTCAAATGGTCATTCACATCTACCTGACAACTTGTATACTGTGATGATGAGACTCATTTTAAAGCCTTTGTAGCAAAACATTGTAGGAAAAGGAGAAATTGCTCAGAACCAGCAATTTCCCCTTTTCAAAACAATGTTTTCAGTTCTTTGTCAAAATTCTTTGTCTAAATTTCACCTTTTGTAAGAATAACATTTTAAAGGTATGTTGTCCGATATTTTTTAGTTGTCTCGCATTGATTTGATTGTTGCAACCTTAAATAATCTTTTGGTGTTTTTAAGCTAACCTGAGCTAATAGATTGCCCTTTAAATAAGTCCAGTGTCTGTCAACATCTTCTCCTCTGTAATCAGTATGCCAATTGGGATGAAACTTCACAGAAAGCATCCTCACCACAATTCCTTCAAATGTTGTTTTTAATCCATGCAACATTCTGGTAACAAAGGCAACCAAAAGAAATATAAATATTCATCTCTCAAACAGGTTGAAATATTTTCAAATGATTTTATAGGAATATTCCTTAAGTGTCCCTCTTTGAGGATCCTTCAATTAATGTTGATTGGTTAAAAAAACATGACCACCATGGGGCATGGCTTTTCTGCCTTATATGGCTATAAGAAAAACTTTAAAAATCTTCTCCTGAAAGTATCATGGTGATTTCCAAATAATTTTTTTGAAAATTGTCCCTTAAGGTGACGCCTCAATCAGATTCATACTGAATGGAACATAAACATTTCTTTGGTGATCTTCTAAGTCATATTAAATTTGACAAAAGACGGACAACATAGGTTGTGGGTTATTTTGTGGCTTTTTGGAAGTGGAGATATATATATATACTGTTCCTCTTGAGTCTCTTGATAAGCTTACCTGACTGCAAAATGAGTAATTGCGGTTTGCATGACAAATCACAATGCATTACTCTGGTGAAAGATCCATCATGGCCCTCTTGTTGTTTAAAAGGTGATTACCATTTTAAAATTTATTGGAGTTCAGTATTTCCTGCTTGTGCAATTCTCAACCATTGAGTCTATAATGGTCCAAATTTTGGTATCACTGCTTATACCCATGTGCTATTCAATACTCTTCCCCACAAACTCAGTATGAACCATTTCCTTCATATAGATGCTTTCTGACACCTCTGCAGCAGACAGCTTTTTGAAAACATAGTGACAAAAGAAGAAATTGCTCAAAACGAGCAATTTCTCCTTTATTGCCACAATGTTTTCCACTTTTAGTCATATAGCTCGGGTTATCCATTCAATTATATAGATTTTCTATTTTTTGACAAAATAAGTTCAAAATCGTCTGCTGCAGAATTGTCGTATGAGGGAAAGGGTTAAACAGACGGCTTTTTGAAAACATAGTGACAAAAGAAGAAATTGCACAAAACGTGCAATTTCTCCTTTTGACACAATGTTTTCCACTTTTAGTCATAGGTTATCCATTCAATTTTGGAGATTTTCTATGTTTTGACAAAATACGTTCAAAATCGTCTGCTGCAGAATTGTGGTATGAGGGGAAGGGTTAATACATGAAGTGATTAGCATGTTCACTTTGGGAGCAGGAGACCCAGGGTTTAATCACTTAGTTGAGCATCCCAAAGACTAAAATGATAATGAAAGTAATAGTACTTTCCCGGCTGTAGCTTTTCCGGGGACTCATAACAGAAAATACAAAAATACACGGAAAATACACGGAAACCATGGAAGAAACCATGGAAAAACCAAGGAATTTAATGTTAAAATGCGGAAATGCTGGAAATGTGTCCGAATACTCCGGGGTCCCGGAACCATTCCAGCATGTCCATGGAACCGTTCCGGGGTGTCCATGGAACTTTTCCGGGGGTTCCATGAAACTTTTCCGGGTTGTCCATGGAATTTCCGGGTTTTCCACATAAATGTCCTAGAATTTCCATGGAAAGTGTCAGATTATCCCTGAAAAGTTGTCCGAATACTCCGGGGGTTTTCCATGGAATTTGGTAAGTCTCCCCGGAAAAGCTACAGCTGGGCAATGCCTTCTGTTTTCACAATGTTTTGAAAAATTGTTGCGAGGCATGAAGAGAAGGACCAACATTCTTTCTGGTGTTTGACAAAAGTCATTATGACATGCGTCATTCGTTTTTCACCAATGGGCTGTTTAACAGCCTATGTGGAAAAGAAGCCAGTTGCTTGGAAGGTATGTTGTGTGGTGTACTGGTGTGGGAAAACCAGGAAACGCATGAGTAGGTGAACTGGTCGCCGTGAAATGACTGAAAAATTGTTGAAACGGCATTAAATCCCAATCAATCAATCAATCAAGAGAAGGATTAAGTTAACCCTTTCCCACATACAACACATCTGCAGCAAATGACTTCTTGGCAAAAAAATGAACAATCTCTGTTAATGAAAGTATAGTAATTGTATGAAGTTGAAAGCATAATGTTGCAAAAGGTGTAAATGCTCATTATGAGCAATTTATCCTTTTGCCACAATGTTTTTTTAAAAGTTGTCTGCTGCAGAGGCGTCAATAAGCATCTGTATGTGGGAAAGGGTAATGATAAACCTTGTTGAGTCAAAAGCTAACAAATACTCTATATAAATTTCACAACATTTCAATTGAAAGGCTGTCTTGCCCTTTGTGATTTACAAAATGTTCTCTTTGTCCACCTTGCTACAGAAAACATTGTGAAATACTTTGTGGTTCACCCTTTTCCTTCTTACCAATACAACTTTAGACCTCTGCAGTGTACAATTTAAAAAACATTGTGGGAATGTGGAATTTTTTTTTTGTTAAAATCAGGAATTTGTCCTTTTTTAAATGTTTTCAAATCTTACAAAATTTTCCTTCCAATTTTTCCTTAACCCTTAATTTCCACATACAACAGGTAACAATGCATCTCTATTTAGGAAAGGGTTAAATAGTTTGAAAGCAGGTGAATCATAAAAACCACCAAGTCAGGTAACCGTGGTTTCAACTGGAGCACTCCTTATCTGCTAATGTTAAAAAAAACACCTGCTGAATTCAATATTTTCAAATCTTTTGTCTTTAGAAAGAACTTTGGATTGGTCCATTGATAATAGATATTAACCATATTTCTAGTGATTTTGGGTCTTAACCCTTTCCCTCATATAGACGCTTTCTAACGCCTCTGCGGCAGACGGCTTTTTGAAAACATAGTGACAAAAGAAGAAATTGCACAAAACGTGCAATTTCTCCTTTTGCCACAATGTTTTCCACTTTTTGTCATAGGTTATCCATTCAATTATGGAGATTTCCTATGTTTTGACAAAATAAGTTCAAAGTCGTCTGCTACAAAATTGTCGTATGGGGGAAAGGGTTAACCTCCTTTCCGACTTACAGACACATTCTGACGCGTTTGCAGCAGACAGACAGCTTTTGAAAACATTGTGACAAAAGGAGAAATTGCTCATGATGATGAGCAATTTCCCTTTCGCACAATGTTTTCAACTCTCTCTCATTTATGGAGATATTTCACATTTTTGGCCAATATGTTTTCAAAGTCGTCTGTTGCAGAATTGTGGTATGTGGGAATGGTTCAATACAGTACTGAAGACTCTTTTGCATCTTTTAACAGAAAAAACCCAGAAGTGAATTAAGCACTACTATAGTTTATTGATCACTCACTGTTTGTAAGTCGTTCGTCGTAATTGTCCATTCTTCTTCTCTGAAACTACTTATCATATTTTGATTAAACTTCACAGGTATGTTCCTTGAAGGTGGCCAATATGAAAGATTCTTTAAGGATTTAAATTGGTTGCTGCAGCATCAGAAAGTGGGATTAATGTCTAAACTTAAAAATTCTTCCCCTCAGCACATGAATCCGCTTTTTCATGATAATTTGGTAGAAGTGTTCCTTAGGTGACCTCCGACAAAAGTTGTTCAAGCCATATTGATTGGTAAAAAAAACATGGCAGGCTAGCGGAATCAGAAAAGGAGGAAAATGACATTTGTATAATATTAACCCTTTCCCTCATATAGATGCTTTCTGACGCCTCTGCAGCAGACGGCTTTTTGAAAACATAGTGACAAAAGAAGAAATTGCACAAAACGTGCAATTTCTCCTCTTGCCACAATGTTTTCCACTTTTTGTCATAGGTTATCCATTCAATTATGGAGATTTTCTATGTTTTGACAAAATATGTTCAAAGTCATCTACTGCAGAATTGTCGTATGAGGGAAAGGGTTAAGATGATATAGTAGAAATGTTCCTTTGGTGATGCTCTACCAAATTTGTTAGCCGGCCGGGTAGCTCAATTGGTAGCGTATCTGACTCGTGATCTGGAGGTCACGGGTTCGATACCCGGTTGCGGCGACATTCTTTCGGGCGATGTTTTCCATTGCCTCTCACCTCTGATCTATGTGAGAAAGTAGTCAGTGGCTTCGAAAGAATGTTGTGTAAGTACTGGTGTGGGAAAGCCAGGAAAACATGGGTAGGTGCACTGACCGCCGTGATATGACCAAAGCTGTTGAAAGCGGCGTTAAACTCCAAACAAACAAACCAAATTTGTTCAAGCAATATTGCTTGGATGTAGAAGTGGTAGAGCGTCAGATGTGGAAGGTCATTGGTTTAATCCCTGGCTGGGTTAATAAAAGTATGATTGCATGAATTCAGTTTAAACCATTGGGGCAAAAGAACATTTTGTCACAATATTTTCTGAAGTTGTTGGCTGCTGAGACATTAAATGTGTGTGTATCAGGTAAGGGTTAAAACCTAGATAAAGTGATATAAATGTATCCTTTAATAGGAAGTGCAGGTTCAAAGTCTACATATGTGGCCAAAAAAGTATATTTATTTTGTGCAATGCTGCTTATGTTGATAGCTTTATGCAAAACAGTTTAACTACATATTTTAAATAGGAGTAATTACAACCATTTTGCAGTAAGAGACACTTATCATATATTAGTGGAGATAGGTCAAGACCTTGGTAAACAAAAAGCTGGTCAATCACAGGTCAGACTTATGGTCAGTGGTGGTCAATTTACCTGCCAAATATATACCCTTATCATTGTTAGTACAGATAATTGTGTTTAACCCCTAGCCTTATTAGATCACTTGAGCCAAAGGCGCAAGGTCATCTATTGTGATCACTCTCTGTCCATCGTCCATCATTGTTAACTTTCAGCCTTAAATACATCTTCTCCTAAACCTCTGGGCAAATTTCAACCAAACTTATCAGGAATGGTCCTTATGTGGTCCTCTTTCAAAATTGTTCAAAGCTTTAAATTCTATGAAGAACTTTAGGAAGATAAATGCCATAACTTTATTCTCCCCTGAATCAAAGATAATTTGGTAGAAATGTTTCTTGAGAGGCTCTACAGAAAAAAAATCAAGCCATATAGACTAGTTTGAGAAAACAATGGCTGACAGCATCAGATAAGGGGTAAAGTCGCAAAACTTTATAATTCCATTCCTATTAAAGTTCTCATTTGATTTTAAGATAATTTAGCAGAAATGTTTCTTTAGAGACCCTCTACATAATTTCTTCAAGCAATATTGATTGGTTGAAAAAGATAGCTGACATTAGGGCATCAAAAAAGGGATAAAATGAACTTTTTGTGTCAAACTACATCTCCTTAACCAGTGGACTGATATCAACCAAACTTCACAGGAATGTTCCTATGGAGGTCCTCTTACAAATTGATCAAAGATTTGCCAAATTATTACAAAAATGTCCATTACTGATAAGCTGTTTCATTTGCAGTTCATTCCCATTCTTGATCAAATTACTCATTAAATAACAGTAGCATTTGCTACTATACTATGATTGCTATGACTCAGATGATCGATTTAGGGCCATCTTGCCCTCTTGTTACAGTCTACTTTTGACTCCTCTGCAGAGTTAGCTTACCACTTTTGACTCGAGCGTAAAAATGCTTCATTAGGTAGTTGGTTGGTAAATTATTAAAACTGCTACATTTTTTACCCCATTATCCTATCACATCTACCTTCAAACCTTCTGCAGAAAATAAATTTGTATCCTGGAAAGTTGAATTATTCCTAATACTGAGATAATGGCTAAAGATAGATTGAATGACAGTGAAGTCCGAAGAAACATGACTGTATTCAAACACTATTCATATTGATTGGAATATAACACCAGATTATGACCATATCTTGTTATAGATTTATGAATATATCTATTGTCCTGAGTAAACAGTGTTGACCCAGAAATGTCAATATGTGTACAAATGTGAAAAAGTGAGAAAATATTGTAAACAGTAGTTTCATGTAACAATTATTTGGACCATATATGGAACATTTTACATGGAGCAGAATGGCTTGACCTTTAATATTGGAAATTTAACCCTTGCCCTAACAAAACAATCCTACAAATTGAAAATCTCAAAAAGGAACAGGAGAAAATAATGGTAATAAAATAGATTTTTATGCCCCGGCATACGATAGTATGAGGGGCATATAGTTTTCCGGTCTGTTAGTCCGTCCGTCCGTTCGTCCGTCCCGCTCAGGTTAAAGTTTTTGGTCAAGTTAGATTTTAGTGAAGTTGATGTACTATCATTATGAAACTTCACACAAATGACAATCAACATATCATTGTTTAAAAAATTGTATCAATTTGAGGTTGGACCAACTGTTCGTCCGTCTGTTCGTCTGTCTGTTCGTCCATTCCATTCTCAGGTTAAAGTTTTTGGTCAAGTTAGATTTTAGTGAACCTGATGTCCTATCATTATGAAACTTCACACAAATGACAATCAACATATCATTGTTTAAAAAATTGTATCAATTTGAGGTTGGACCAACTGTTCGTCCGTCCGTTCGTCTGTTCGTCTGTCTGTTCGTCCATTCCATTCTCAGGTTAAAGTTTTTGGTCAAGTTAGATTTTAGTGAACCTGATGTCCTATCATTATGAAACTTCACACAAATGACAATCAACATATCATTGTTTAAAAAATTGTATCAATTTGAGGTTGGACCAACTGTTCGTCCGTCCGTTCGTCTGTCTGTTCGTCCATTCCATTCTCAGGTTAAAGTTTTTGGTCAAGTTAGATTTTAGTGAACCTGATGTCCTATCATTATGAAACTTCACACAAATGACAATCAACATATCATTGTTTAAAAAATTGTATCAATTTGAGGTTGGACCAACTGTTCGTCCGTCTGTTCGTCTGTCTTTTTATTTAGATAAAAGTTTTGTTTTAAGATATAGTTAACAACCGGGGCATCCGTGTTCCATGGACACATTTTCTTGTTTTTTAATGAGCCCTGTTGCTGGAATGTCAACTATCAGTGTATCAATGGTGCAAATGTACATTGTTATTGGGGAGATCTTTCATTTTCAACAGTATTTTAGTTACAATACTGTGACTAAACACTCAGCTATGATCCCTGAGTGACTAACCAGTACTAAGCTAGGGAATGTACCTTGCATACAAAAACACCATATCACTGCCACAAGCAGGGACAATGAACCCGGACTCCTGGTCTCAACTCTACCATAATAAATACTCCGCTAGAGGTCCAGATAAGGAAGGGTAAACTGTTAGCTGCTTTCCTCACAATATCTCTCTTATCATCCAAGCAAATCCTATGTTGTGGGTACTCAAAAGAATCGTCTCACTGAGACAATTCTTTTGAGTACCCACACCATAGGGTTAAAGGGTCAAATAAGGATTTTAGAACATGCAAAACGCCCCTTATCTAAAAGATCCGTCTGCTTATACATGTGTTGCTACCTGAATCAAATATATGGTATTAACTTTGGTAAAAAAGTTTAAGCTTTTCTATGACTAATTGGTAAATATTGCAGATTCAGGCATACCCAATAGTGACCACAGTTCATTCTTTCAATGGTTAGAGGATTTGCTTTGAGAGCAGGAGATCAAGGTTTGAGACCCTTTTAGAATCATATTTAAAGCAGTTGTTTCTATCTCCGATATGTGTAGTTGGCATTATGACTTGTGTTCTAGTTCCAGGGTAACTTGTATTGCAGATTTGTTCAAGAAACAGATTCATTATGGAAATACTGTTGAAAAAGGCATAAATCACTATTTCAATTTGAAACAACTATCAATATATTATATCCTGGTTGATTCTTTGAAGGTGTAAGATTAACCCTTTCCCTCATACGCCAATTCTGCAGCAGACGACTTTAAACATATTTTGTCAAACAATAGAAAATCTCTATAATTGAATGGATTAAACCTATGACTAAAAGTGGAAAACATTGTGGCAAAAGGAGAAATTGCACGTTTTGTGAAATTGCACGTTTTGTCACTATGTTTTCAAAAAGCTGTTTGCTGCAGAGGCGTCAGAAAGCGTTTATATGAGTGAAAGGGTTAACAGGAATTGATCTTACAATATATGCCAGATATGACCAGAGTTATGTTTAGTTCTAAAACCCTTATTAGACCCTCAATAACAATGGCAGAATTATTTTGAGTACCCCCAACATTATCGGGTTAAATTGATTGCTTAGAATGATATTGTGGAATAAAGATCAGTGTACACCATCTTAGCTTGTTCTCAGTCTGTGTAAACAGTGGAGGTAAACCGTATATATAGTGTTTATTAACCCTTTCCCTCATATAGACGCTTTTTGACGCCTCTGCAGCAGACAGCTTTTTGAAAACGTAGTGACAAAAGAAGAAATTGCTCAAAACGAGCAATTTCTCCTTTTGCCACAATGTTTTCCACTTTCTATTTTTTGACAAAATATGTTAGAAGTCGTCTGCTGCAGAATTGTCGTATGTCAGGGAAAGGGTTAATTGTTCCATCTCACCCACATTTACTTAGGTTGGAGTGCCTTTGGCGAGACATATTTCACTAGTCACCCAGGGATCATGAATATGTGTTCTGTCATGACGATGCACATGTAACTGGAAAATTCCTTTTAACTATGTGATGCCCAAATAAAACAAAAACACTGTTTAGTATAATATGAATAGTTGTATCTATTAAATATCACATTGTTGTCCTCTGGGTATAAAAAGATAGATAAATTTGTCAATGATTTGGATCTATTTCAATTTGTAAACATCAGAAATGATTATTTTCACAAGTGACTTCACTTCACTACCTCAGCCATATCACACGATAACCAACTTTTGTGAATTTGCGACTATTCACGCCACCAGATCAGGGTCTTCTATTTACCCCCATCTTGTCCTGATCGAGCAAGGCAATAATATGGAAACGGGTTTTGCCAGAATTTTTTGTAATGGATGGTACGTGCTATTATTGTTATTTTCCAAACCCCCCAAAGGTTGGTTTTCATTGTGGTGTGCCTTACAAACACTATTATGTTTTCCCTTGGATATCAGTTTGTTACTTCCAGTGCCTCTGACTTGATTAACCCTTGCCCTCATACGCCAATTATGCAGCAGACAACTTTGGACATATTTTGCCAAAATAGAAAATATCTATAATTGAATGGATAATCTATGACTAAAATTGTAAAACATTGTCGCAAAAGGAAAAATTGCTCGTTTTGAGCAATTTCTTCTTGTATTACTATGTTTTCAAAAAGCTGTCTGCTGCAGGGGTGTCAGAAAGCGGCTATATGAGGGAAAGGGTTAAATTACATGACTCATATTGAAAATGACGACTGTTGGAAACATGTGAAACAGGAAGTAATTTTTTGTGACAGAATAGAAATGTGTTTGGAAAATAGAGAAAATGATTCCTGTCAAGTGTCAAATGTTTTCAAAACTTAACCCTTTCCCACATATAGATGCTTCCTGATGCCTTTTGAAAACAATGCGTCAAAAGAAGAAATTGCTCAAAACAAGCAATTTTTCCTTTTGCCACAATGTTTTCAACTTTTTTCAGAAATTACATCTTCATTTATGGGGACTTTCCATGTTTTTGCCTAGATGTTTTCAAAGATGTCTGCTGCAGATTTGTTGAATATGGGTAAGGGTTACGGTTAGTTAACCCTATCCCACATACAGTGAACTCGACAGTTCCGGGTCAGTAACCAAATTAACGAATATTATCTCTTTGAAAAGAAAGCTGAGAGAAACAAAACTACATAAAATGTTAAACAAATACTTCCTCCCCACGATGATATAATTCAATAATTATACAAATTTGTTAAAATGTTTCTTAAGCGTCTGCAATTGCAAGCTGTAAATTTGACAGTTTCGGGTCAAACTTGCCATTTCCGGGTCACGTGACAAATGTTTATTTCTGTTATTCAGGGGTAACCTCAAACAGCGGTTTTTAATAACAAGATATTCATTTAACATTTTTATTAAAATAATATGAAAAAAAGAACTAAAATATATCACTTGCAATTACCTATTGCCGCGAACAACAGAACTGATGGGGCTAAATTTATAGTACACACTTTCATGCACGAAAACTGATGAATTTTTCAATCAACTAATAAGTCATATTTGACAAAAAATGTAAATTTTAATAACACATTTTTAACATTGATTTATCACCATAAGCTTTAAATTATTCTTAAAAAGTTTCCAAAATAGTTTTACTAATAAATTGATAATTTTGAGAAATTCCTTTTGGCTGACCCGAAAGTGTCGTATGTGAACTAGGTCAAATTTATCCGCTAGTTTGGCATAAGCAACTTCGACAGGTCAATAAAAGATATATCTTGTTCAGTAGTAAATCACCTATACATGTATGTGCAATACATAACTGTATTACTGAAATTATGACTACAATCAGCAATTTACGCTGTGACAGGTAAATAAAAATATTGAGATTTTGCTTTCGCGGGAATCGATGCAGTCATGTGTTTCGAGATTACGACATCCGTTCTTGAAATGACAACGTCCTAAATCGAAGTGAAACTAGCCAAGCTAATGGGAAATATGACTTGATCATCGAATTGTCAAAATGCTGTATCATTCTCGAATACTAAACATTTTGTTTCCAAATTTGACCCGGAATTGTCGATGACCCGGAACTGTCGAGTTCACTGTACAACAAAATACAGCAGATTATACCTTTGAAAACGTCTAGTCATAAGTTTGGAAAATGTCTGAATATGATCGAAGGTATAATACTTGGATAGAGTTAAAAACATTGTGGCAAAAGAACAAATAGCTCTTCATGAGCAATTTCTCCTTTTCTCACAATGTTTTTAAAATTCATCTGCTGCAGATGTGACAAATGTAGTGTATGTGGGAAAGGGTTAAATTCTAACAAATATTATTTTAGAAAAGGGTATATAAAAAGAGAAGTAAAAAGTGATTTAGCTAAATTACAATTACCTACCAAAAAGCATCCTCATTATCCAGGCTATTCATACTGTATGTTCATTCGTTACCCTGGGTACCAAGGATGACCAAAAGGTGACAAGAGCAGCTCAAGACTTGGTTAACCCTTTCCCTCATACAACAATTCTGCAGCAGACGACTTTGAACATATGTTGTCAAAACATAGAAAATCTCCATAATTGAATGGATAATTAACCTATGACAAAAAGTGGAAAACATTGTGGCAAAAGGAGAAATTGCACGTTTTGTGCAATTTCTTCTTTTGTCATGTTTTCATAACGCCGTCTGCTGTAAAGGTGTCAGAAAGCGTCTATATGAGGGAAAGGGTTAATTGTTTTCTTACCTGATGAAGAAAACTTTAAATGTCTTGAGCTTTCAGTAGACATATTTTGACAACTTTGTTGAAAAATGTGCAATTTCTGAACCTTTGTCCCCACAATACGATTTCAATTCTGTTTCAAAATATTATTTCTATTCCAAACTATTATATAATTCATTTTCCATCATAATTTCCAACCAGATTATGCTCAAAATGGGGTACCATTTAAACAGTAAAAGGAAAATTTTGATAAATTAAAGAATGATATCGAAATCATGAAACAAAAGTCAATTTAAAGACGGCCTAACACTTTCAAATGTTTGTGTTTATCAGTTTCTCTTAGGTATCAATTTTGATGCCTTACAAGTATGAAATAGACTGAATAAATTTTTGTTTATTTGTGAGATGACAGATCATGATACAGGGCTAGCTCTCACTAGACTAAATTTTTTGGGAGTCAGGCAATTTAGGGAGAAGTGGGGGGACTTAAAGGAGAAGTGATATTTCTTATGTCATTGATATGTGTGGCATAACGGGGACGTTTTGGATACACTGTAACACATCTATTTAAACAAAAATGGATGTTTATTTATTTGATTTTGATAATTATGACAAAGCAAAGGGTCTTTTGAGATACACATCTTTTTAATCAAAATTTAATGTTTATTTATTTGATTTTAATAATGAAGACAAACGGTCAAGCTTCGCTGTCAATGTTAACAAAAATTCCAGACGAGTGGTTCGCAAATTTCTCGCGAACAATTCAGCTGTTAATCGTGGGAAAAGTCATTATCTGTAATATCACTCTGTAATCAAAGACCACCTGTGAACAAAGACCAGATTGATCTCTTCTCATGGGCGGTCTTAAAACACAAGTTGGACTGTATTTCCAAGTGTGAAGAGAAGTAAAATAAACCAATATTGTGTTTATTCAGTTAAAATATATCACCAAAACAAACAGTTATGTAGTAATTTGTTTCTGAAAGTAAAATATTTATACATGTATATGCTTAACACCTTTCCTGAATTATAATAATCTTAGTTGCATCTACAGTAGACAACTTTTAATGAGCAATTTTTCCTTTGGCCACAATGTTTTCAACTTTATTTATCAATAAAGCTATCTTTTATGGAGATTTTTCAGGTTATTGTAACTATGTTTTCAAAATCGGCTTCTGCTGATTTGTTGTATGTGGGAAAAGCTTAATTAAAGAGCAGGTTCCATGCCAAAACAAATCTACAAACCTGGAAAAAGTGCTTTGAACAGAGACAGAGAGGGTATACAAATCAATGGGTCTACTAGTACAATAGAGCTGATTAATTTTTCATGAAAAATGGGCTTTTGATCAACACTTTGGAGGAATGTGGGACTATTTCTGGAGGTTGATAGATTGTTTATTGGGTCCTTTACCGGTTTAACCCTTTCTGACATATTTACACTTTGTAATGCCTCTGTTGCAGATAACACTCGACTCCAATCTGGAAAAAGGAGAAATTGTTCATTGTGAGCAACTTTATTCAATAATTGTTCTTTAATTTACAGAGTTTCAATATTTCTTATTAAATGTTATCAAAGTTGTCTGCTGCAGAAGTCTTGTGCGAGGGAATGGGTTTGAACCCTTTGGGGCCAGCCACAAGTTCACTGATAGACAAATTGGTCCATTTAATCTTTCTGTTCTGCCATTGAAGCACCTTTTGATGTATCTTAACTATTTGGAAATGTGTAATCTTGACAAAAAGGACAGTCACTTATCTATAGTGTAGTCATTGGATCTTCCTCCTTGGGAGTGGGAGACCAGGTTTCCGTCTTGATTGCATCATTCCAAAGACTTTTAACCCTTTCCCTCATATATACGCTTTCTGACGCCTCTGCAGCAGACGGCTTTTTGAAAACATAGTGACAAAAGAAGAAATTGCACAAAACGTGCAATTTCTCCTTTTGCCACAATGTTTTCCACTTTTTGTCATAGGTTATCCATTCAATTATAGAGATTTTCTATGTTTTGACAAAATACGTTCAAAGTCGTCTGCTGCAGAATTGCCGTATGAGGGAAAGGGTTAACAAAAGTGTAGTATTAGCGCTCAAGGTTACAGGGATAGCTGCATGCATGATGCATTCCAGCTGTCAGGATAAATAATACAGGGAGTACTGATAATATTCTCAAGAAACCTCTGATATAACTAAAATACTGTTGAAAACGGTGTAAAATTCCATTCAAACAAAAAACAAATAAATGACAAAGGAGAAAAATGTCCATTAAGATTACTTATTGTGTCATAGAATGTTTGTGTTATTGAGACATAGCTCCAGGGTTAGTTTTTACGCCCCCATTGTGTGATGAGATAAAAGCATTTAGATTGCCAAATGTATTTGACATAGAATCATGAATGTTTATCGTCTATCTGGGGGTATGGTTTTAACCATCAACATAGTTGTCCCAGAGTTACTGCCCTTGACATGCAATACAAATAGGGTACATTATTTTGTGCACTTGAATCCTAGGTAAACAATTCTAGTTATATACACCCTTCGAAGAAGAGGGGGTATATAGGAGTTACTGTGTCTGGCTGTCTGTAGGTCAGTCAGTCGGAAGCCATATTTTATCCGGCCTATTTCTTACAAACCACTGGGTGGAATTCAATAAAATTTTACATGAAGCTTCTTTACCAAGAGGAGATGTGCATATCCTAAAGGTCTTACAATTGCATGTTATTTTACAGAGTTGTGACCCTTTTACTTATTAAGTCTGTCAGTCGGTCAGAAGCCATATTTTGTCCGGCCTATTTCTTACAAATCACTGGGTGGAATTCAATAAAATTTTACATGAAGCTTCTATACCAAGAGGAGATGTGCATATCCTAAAGGTCTTACAATATTGCATGTTATTTTACAGAGTTATGGCCCTTTTACTTATTAAGTTATGGTGTAGGTCAAGGTGCTGTTTAGGGGGTATTTATCATCTTCAGTGATATTAGTTCTAGTTTTACATGATTTAGATAAAGGTTCAAAATATTACATACACAAGTAATAAAATAATCACTGGGAAAAAGGGGAGATCTGTCCAGCCATCTCTGTAACAAATATATTTTATAAATGTTCATGAAATTTAACATTCATTTCTGCTACAATAACTTTCTTTAAACTGGACTGATTCTAACAATTGTCATTGAATAGGCTGCTTAGATTGAAAAGAATGTAAAATAAGTGGACGTTGGATAAAAGGATACGATGGCATAGATAATTTATGCATGCTAATCTTAGTCTTAAGTGTGTGCAAATATTGTTTAAAGTTACATATAGCTGAATAAAGTAAATGAGATAATAAAGTATTGCATTGCAGACAAAAGAAAAGCTGGGAATAAGTATTGTAATCTTTGGGATGAGAACTAAATCTCCAGACAAAGATAATAGGTCTGGACTGTCAATTTTTGACAATATCAGATTTATCCAACATATTGTGCATGTTTCCTTATATATAGTACAAAACCTTTCCCAAATACAACACATCTACAGCAGACTACTTTGAAAACATCTTCGCAAGCGAAAATGGAAAAGCTCTTATATGATAATCAGACTTTTTGCTATAGTTGAAATCATTGTGGAAAAGATGTCTGCTGCAGATGTGTTTACTTAAAATGCAAGGTTAATTAATCCTTTCCCACATATAGATGCTTTCTGATGCCTCTGCAACTGACGACTTTTGAAAACATTGTGGCAAAAGAAGAAATTGCTCATTATAAGCAATTGCTTCTTTTGCCACAGTGTTTTAAACTCTTTTTAGCTCACCTGAGCACTAAGGTGAATTATTGTGATCGCCAGTTGTCCGGCGTGCGTCGGTCAACATCTTCTCCTCAGTAACCAGTGGGTCAATTGGGATGAAACTTTACAGAAAGCATCCTCTCAATGGCCTCACCAGAATTCCTTCAAATCTTTGGGATCCATGCAGATTTCTGGTGGCAACAAAACGAAAAAAAACTTCATCTCCCAAACTGGTTGGCAGATTTTCAAATAGTTTTGTAGAAATGTTCCTTGGATGACCCTCTATCAGGTTCCTTTAAGCCATGTTGATTAGTCTAAAAAAAATTGGCCGCCAGGGGTTGGGCTATTTTGCCTTATATGGCTATAGTGAAAACTTAAAAAATCTTCTCTGAAAGTGTATGGCTGATGTTCAAATAAATCTTGAAGAAATATTCCTAGGGTAACCCTCTTATCAGATTCCTTCAAGCCATGTTGATTGGTAGAAAACTATAGCCAATTAAGTCTTTAAAAATGGTAGTAATGGCTGCCCTCCTTGATGATCAGGGTTGCGGGGTTAGCATTACGACTGACTAACTGGTGTCAAATTAAATGGACCAGTCATACTGGTAACTAACCCAGGAAGCATAGTGATATTATTGAAAAATTGTTGAAAGCTGTGTTAAAAACCAATCAACCAATCTTTTAAAGGTGTTAAAAGTCTTCTGCCACAGATGTGTTGTATGTGGGAAAAGGTTACATAAATTGTTATAAAAAAGCTAGTATGAAGTAGGAATGTCAAGATTGGTTCATTAAACTAGTTCCAGATATTGTCATGTTTCAACTCTTCAAACTTTAAAACATCAGCAGTAGACAGTTAATCTTGATGCATGAATAGAAACAAGGAATCTAAAACATGTCTTGGAAAAGAAGAAAATGAATACTCATTCTCCTGCCATGTTTTTAAAATTGATCTGCTTTCAATGCATGGAAATCGGATTTTATCAAGAAAAGATTCAATTTCACAAATTGTATATGGAAGTTTCCTTTTTACATTATGATAGATTTAAGCCTTGCCCTCATATAGACGCTTTCTGATAAAAGAAGAAATTGCTCAAAACTCCTTTTGCCACAACGTTTTTTCCCACTTTTAGTCATTATAGTTTATCCATTCAATTATAGAGATTTTCTATTTTTTGACAAATATAAAATGTGTTCAAAGTCGTCTGCTACAGAATTGTCGTATGAGGGAAAGGGTTAAGCCTCTCCCACATCCAGACACATTTTGATGCATCTTCTGAAGTGATGTGCCAAAAAAGAGCTTTTTCATAATAAGCAATTTCTCCTTTTGCCGCTTTGTTTTGAACTCTGTAATATATTTATACCATCATCTATTGAGATTAACCATATTTTTGCCCAGATTTTAAAGACGTCTGCAGCAGATGTGTTGTATGTGGGAAAAGGTTAATGTATTCCTAGCATGTCAGTGGGTGACTGTATCTTGGAAATCTGCCATGTCTCTCTATGAGGATAATAGTCTTATGACTCTTGCAGAGAAATAATTGTCTCCTGTAAACACAAATACATTGTATTTACTTTGTCTCTTTACTGTGAAACTGATATTTAATAATTGTTCTGTTTTGAAATCATCTGGGTAATAAACATCATTCTGTTTCATTCTGAGAGCTCTGGTAGCTCAGTCTGTAACAAAGCAGGCTGTCAATCTAGGGGTTTTGAGTTCAAACACCAGCTCTGGCCACATAATCTTTCTGACAATTGGTGATAGTCATTTTGAAAAGAATCATCACCGTTTTCCACCAATTACTTAAAAGTTTATGTGGAAACGCAACCAGTTGCTAGGAAAGACTGGTGTGAGAAATTCAGGAAACACATGGCTAGGTGAGTCTGGCTGGCCAATGTGGTTTGACTGAAAAGTTGTTGGAAAAAAGTTTAACCATAATCAATCTATAAAGTTTTACATTTTTTGTTCAGAGGGTTAATGGTTAAGCAGCCAGTTTCCCGGCAGTGACTGCTGATCACAGGTCTGACCTTACTCATACTTTATACTTACAGAACAAGATGGGGAAATAACAAGGACACAAGAGGTTCATACTGCTATATCCAAGTTGGTTCCAACGTAGGAGATGTGGAGGTGTTGGGTGAACCTATCTTGGATAAATCTGGAAAGGTAAATTTTTAGACCTGTATATTAGGCATAATTGCCCCCCCCCTTGCCCCCCTGGATCCAACAAGGCAGAAATCGAGCCGATCATTCAGGAATGTTGCAATTCCATGCTCTACTTGTCTAATCTGGAAATATTTTAATTGTGAATTAACTGGCATACTTTACCTGCAAGTTTAGACCTAGATATATTCAAATGTCTCCTCCAGTTGTTGATGTTACCAACCATATAGGGTTTAGTTGAGAAACAAGGGATATATGAGCAAAGTTACATGAAACCAACTGACCAGTTGAGATTCAAATCACCCTGCACATCTGGGAAATGTGATAGAGATCTGCACTGATTGAAGCATTCAAGAAACAAAACAATTTACTCCTTCTATCCAGACATGTTGGATGCACATTATCTCGCCAAGTGTCTGCAAACCTAAACCCTGAGACCCTGTCTTACTCTACCAAACGGAAAACACTGGATGAAAAAAGGTTTCATGATCAAATCTTAATGTATAAAATAACTGTTCATAGATGTGAGTAGAAAAAATTGTATGAAAAGGAAAAAATGCTCATCTGGTGCAACTTCTCCATTTCTCTAAATCTTATTTAATTTTATAACTGTGTTAAACGTCAAATTTTGCTGTCGGGTAATCTGGGAAAGTGCTATGCAAAATCAATCAAGGAAAGTGTCTGAGAAGATATTGCAGTCATGGATTTATGCTGAATGCATTTGACATGTAGTTTGTTACCAGTATACAGTCTGATTGATTTATACCACAGAGAGGTAAATGCATCATTTGTCTGGATTTAGTTACGCCTTTATGGGATTATAATCCTGGGACTTATATGCACCTACACAACAATTGATACCCTGGTAACCGGCATACCTCTATGGCAGACAAGTGTCTCTTTGACTATTACCCTACCTCGGCGGCAGAGAACTTTTGTGGCCTCTATAGCAGACAAGTTTTAGAATATTGGCAAGCGATTTTTCTGGTGCAATTAAAGTAAACTTTTCTAGATTTCTCAACAGAGATATGGATACATTTTGACACTACAAAATTAATAGTAGACAACCTTTCAAATATTGTGAACAATTCAGAGCTCTAGATAAGGAGCGTTTTTCATGCTCTAAAATCCTTATTTGACCTCAAAAACTTACTAGAAAGGCGACACCTTAAGGGTTTCGCAGGATAGAATGAGTGGAGAGGAGCAGAATTGCATCCGAACTACCAACCGACCACACACAATGCTGATAATATTATTTCGATTCTAACATGATCCAAAACGTAACAATTGATGAAACTAGTATTTTGCAACACCAACATTATCTCCGTAAGTCTAAAAGATAAATAGAACATTATTATCGGGATTTGGCTCAAGTTAAGTTTAAACTTATTTATTTTACATCGATTGCGAAACAAGCTTTAAGCTTAGATTACTCACACTCGATGTCTGCTTCCTGGAGACTTAACCAGTACTCGTGCCGTTTTGTGTGGAAAAATCTCAAAAGGACCCGCTCATCACGGGACTCGAACCAGGGACCTTTGATACGAGAGGCCGACGCTCTACCTCTGCACCACTGTAACGTTATGACGTCAACCGCTGACGTGACGTCACTTTCCTAGTCACGCCCACTGGCAAGCGATTTTTCTGGTGCAATTAAAGTAAACTTTTCTAGATTTCTCAACAGAGATATGGATACATTATGACACTACAAAATTAATAGTAGACAACCTTTCAAATATTGTGAACAATTCAGAGCTCTAGATAAGGAGCGTTTTTCATGCTCTAAAATCCTTATTTGACCTCAAAAACTTACTAGAAAGGCGACACCTTAAGGGTTTCGCAGGATAGAATGAGTGGAGAGGAGCAGAATTGCATCCGAACTACCAACCGACCACACACAATGCTGATAATATTATTTCGATTCTAACATGATCCAAAACGTAACAATTGATGAAACTAGTATTTTGCAACACCAACATTATCTCCGTAAGTCTAAAAGATAAATAGAACATTATTATCGGGATTTGGCTCAAGTTAAGTTTAAACTTATTTATTTTACATCGATTGCGAAACAAGCTTTAAGCTTAGATTACTCACACTCGATGTCTGCTTCCTGGAGACTTAACCAGTACTCGTGCCGTTTTGTGTGGAAAAATCTCAAAAGGACCCGCTCATCACGGGACTCGAACCAGGGACCTTTGATACGAGAGGCCGACGCTCTACCTCTGCACCACTGTAACGTTATGACGTCAACCGCTGACGTGACGTCACTTTCCTAGTCACGCCCACAGATTTTTTTAAAATCAAGAACCCCTATTGAAAGCTTTCTCCAAGAATCCAAACTGAATGTATGAGAAATCTAAACACACCGTTGTTTGCACTGGATCTCGGACAAGTTTTAGGTTGAATTTCAGGTTTCTAGCTGATTCCGTTATTTGCTGGTGCGAGATCTACAGAAATATGTAGTCAAAATGTCGATTTTTCGGGTTTTAACCTAAAAAATCACTGAAACTAGATTTTTCCCAGATATAACGAACACGCCCAGACCTAGATCACATTGAGTTCTATAAGTGTGGGGAATTTCAGCGAAATCGTTCTCAACGATTTCTTTGTCCCCAAATCGCTGAATTTTACAACACATTGTGTCCCAATAGCCGTATAGACATTTGTTCCATAGAACAGAATAGAATAATTCTGTTCCACTACACTCATTCTATATGTTGTGGTTACTCAAAAAAAATCGTCTCACAGACTCAGACAATTCTTTTGAGTACCTACAACATAGGTTATAATAAGTGCTAAGAGAGATATTATATAAGAAAGACCTATTTATTAGATAGGCGACACCTTAAGGGTTTCGCGGGATAGAATGAGTGAAGAGGAGCAGAATTATACCAAACTACCAACTGGCCACACGCAATACTAAATATATATGTTATGAATATGTAATTTCAATTCTTACATGATTCAAAACGTAACAATTGATGACACTCAAGGTTTTTTGGCAACACCAAAATTATTTCCGCAAGTCTAAAAGATAAACACACCATACTATTGGTTTTGGCGCCAAAGCGATAACGTTATGACGTCATACCGCTGAAGTGCTGAACGTGACGTCACTTTCCAAGTATTTGGTCACGTGAAAATATTTGATTCAAGAGCCCCTATTAAAAGCATTCTCCAACTATCAAAACTAAATGTATGAGAAATTTAAAAACACCGTTGTTTGCACTTGATCTTTGACAAGATTCAGTTTAAATTTCAGGTCTCTAGCTGATTCCGTTATTTACTGGTACGAGATCTACAGAAATATGTAGTCAAAATGTCGATTTTTCGGGTTTTAACCTTAAAAATCTCTGAAACTAGATTTTTCCCAGATATAACGAAACCGCCCAGACCTAGATCGCATTGTGGTCTATCAGTGTGGCTATTTTCAGCGAAATCGTTCTCACCGATTTCTTTGTCCCCAGATAATTCTGTTCCACTACACTCATTCTATACTAGAAAGGCGACACCTTAAGGGTTTCGCGGGATTGAATGAGTGGAGAGGAGCAGAATTGCATCCGAACTACCAACCGACCACACACAATGCTGAATATATTATTTCGATTCTAACATGATCCAAAACGTAACAATTGATGAAACTAGTATTTTGCAACACCAAAATTATCTCCGTAAGTCTAAAAGATAAATAGAACATTATTATCGGGATTTGGCGCCAAAGTTTAGTTTAAACTTATTTATTTTACATCGATTGCGAAACAAGCTTTAAGCTTAAATTAATCACACTCGATGTCTGCTTCCTGGAGACTTAACCAGTACTCGTGCCGTTTTGTGTTGAAAAATCTCAAAAGGACCCGCTCATCACGGGACTCGAACCAGGGACCTTTGATACGAGAGGCCGACGCTCTACCTCTGCACCACTGTAACGTTATGACGTCAACCGCTGATGTGACGTCACTTTCCTAGTCACGCCCACAGATTTTTTTAAAATCAAGAACCCCTATTGAAAGCTTTCTCCAAGAATCCAAACTGAATGTATGAGAAATCTAAAAACACCGTTGTTTGCACCGGATCTCGGACAAGTTTCAGTATGAATTTCAGGTCTCTAGCTGATTCCGTTTTTTGCTAGTGCGAGATCTACAGAAATATGTAGTCAAAATGTCGATTTTTCGGGTTTTAACCTTAAAAATCTCTGAAACTAGATTTTTCCCAGATATAACGAACACGCCCAGACCTAGATCGCATTGAGTTCTATAAGTGTGGCTAATTTCAGCGAAATCGTTCTCACCGATTTCTTTGTCCCCAGATCGCTGAATTTTACAACACATTGTGTCCCAATAGCCGTATAGACATTTGTTCCATAGAACAGAATAGAATAATTCTGTTCCACTACACTCATTCTATATCTCCGTAAGTCTAAAAGATAAATAGAACATTATTATCGGGATTTGGCGCCCAAGTTTAGTTTAAACTTATTTATTTTACATCGATTGCGAAACAAGCTTTAAGCTTAGATTACTCACACTTGATGTCTGCTTCCTGGAGACTTAACCAGTACTCGTGCCGTTTTGTGTGGAAAAATCTCAAAAGGACCCGCTCATCACGGGACTCGAACCAGGGACCTTTGATACGAGAGGCCGACGCTCTACCTCTGCACCACTGTAACGTTATGACGTCAACCGCTGACGTGACGTCACTTTCCTAGTCACGCCCACAGATTTTTTTAAAATCAAGAACCCCTATTGAAAGCTTTCTCCAAGAATCCAAACTGAATGTATGAGAAATCTAAACACACCGTTGTTTGCACTGGATCTCGGACAAGTTTCAGTATGAATTTCAGGTCTCTAACTGATTCCGTTTTTTGCTAGTACGAGATCTACAGAAATATGTAGTCAAAATGTTGATTTTTCGGGTTTTAACCTTAAAAATCTCTGAAACTAGATTTTTCCCAGATATAACGAAACCGCCCAGACCTAGATCGCATTGTGGTCTATCAATGTGGCTAATTTCAGCGAAATCGTTTTCACCGATTTCTTTGTCCACAAATCGCTGAATTTTACAACACATTGTGTCCCAATAGCCGTATAGACATTTGTTCCATAGAACAGAATAGAATAATTCTGTTCCACTACACTCATTCTATACATGATTCAAAACGTAACAATTGATGACACTCAAGGTTTTTTGGCAACACCAAAATTATTTCCGCAAGTCTAAAAGATAAACACACCATACTATTGGTTTTGGCGCCAAAGCGATAACGTTATGACGTCATACCGCTGAAGTGCTGACGTGACGTCACTTTCCAAGTATTTGGTCACGTGAAAATATTTGATTCAAGAGCCCCTATTAAAAGCATTCTCCAACTATCAAAACTAAATGTATGAGAAATTTAAAAACACCGTTGTTTGTACTGGATATTGGACAAGTTTCAGTATGAATTTCAGGTCTCTAGCTGAATCCGTTTTTTGCTAGTGCGAGATCTACAGAAATATGTAGTCAAAATGTCGATTTTTCGGGTTTTAACCTTAAAAATCTCTGAAACTAGATTTTTCCCAGATATAACGAAACCGCCCAGACCTAGATCGCATTGTGGTCTATCAGTGTGGCTTATTTCAGCGAAATCGTTCTCACCGATTTCTTTGTCCACAAATCGCTGAATTTTACAACACATTGTGTCCCAATAGCCGTATAGACATTTGTTCCATAGAACAGAATAGAATAATTCTGTTCCACTACACTCATTCTATACTAGATAGGCGACACCTTAAGGGTTTCGCGGGATAGAATGAGTGAAGAGGAACAGAATTATACCGAACTACCAACTGGCCACACGCAATACTAAATATATATGTTATGAATATGTAATTTCAATTCTTACATGATTCAAAACGTAACAATTGATGACACTCAAGGTTTTTTGGCAACACCAAAATTATTTCCGCAAGTCTAAAAGATAAACACACCATACTATTGGTTTTGGCGATAACGTTATGACGTCATACCGCTGAAGTGCTGAACGTGACGTCACTTTCCAAGTATTTGGTCACGTGAAAATATTTGATTCAAGAGCCCCTATTAAAAGCATTCTCCAACTATCAAAACTAAATGTATGAGAAATTTAAAAACACCGTTGTTTGCACTGGATCTTTGACAAGTTTCAGTTTAAATTTCAGGTCTCTAGCTGATTCCGTTATTTGCTGGTACGAGATCTACAGAAATATGTAGTCAAAATGTCGATTTTTCGGGTTTTAACCTTAAAAATATCTAAAACTAGATTTTTCCCAGATATAACGAAACCGCCCAGACCTAGATCGCATTGTGGTCTATCAGTGTGGCTAATTTCAGCGAAATCGTTTTCACCGATTTCTTTGTCCTCAAATCGCTGAATTTTACAACACATTGTGTCCCAATAGCCGTATAGACATTTGTTCCGTAGAACAGAATAGAATAATTCTGTTCCACTACACTCATTCTATACTAGATAGGCGACACCTTAAGGGTTTCGCGGGATAGAATGAGTGAAGAGGAACAGAATTATACCGAACTACCAACTGGCCACACGCAATACTAAATATATATGTTATGAATATGTAATTTCAATTCTTACATGATTCAAAACGTAACAATTGATGACACTCAAGGTTTTTTGGCAACACCAAAATTATTTCCGCAAGTCTAAAAGATAAACACACCATACTATTGGTTTTGGCGATAACGTTATGACGTCATACCGCTGAAGTGCTGAACGTGACGTCACTTTCCAAGTATTTGGTCACGTGAAAATATTTGATTCAAGAGCCCCTATTAAAAGCATTCTCCAACTATCAAAACTAAATGTATGAGAAATTTAAAAACACCGTTGTTTGCACTGGATCTTTGACAAGTTTCAGTTTAAATTTCAGGTCTCTAGCTGATTCCGTTATTTGCTGGTACGAGATCTACAGAAATATGTAGTCAAAATGTCGATTTTTCGGGTTTTAACCTTAAAAATATCTAAAACTAGATTTTCCCCAGATATAACGAAACCGCCCAGACCTAGATCGCATTGTGGTCTATCAGTGTGGCTAACTTCAGCGAAATCGTTCTCACCGATTTCTTTGTCCCCAGATCGCTGAATTTTACAACACATTGTGTCCCAATAGCCGTATAGACATTTGTTCCGTAGAACAGAATAGAATAATTCTGTTCCACTACACTCATTCTATATTTTACATCGATTGCGAAACAAGCTTTAAGCTTAAATTAATCACACTCGATGTCTGCTTCCTGGAGACTTAACCAGTACTCGTGCCGTTTTGTGTGGAAAAATCTCAAAAGGACCCGCTCATCACGGGACTCGAACCATGGACCTTTGATACCAGAGGCCGACGCTCTACCTCTGCACCACTGTAACGTTATGACGTCAACCGCTGACGTGACGTCACTTTCCTAGTCACGCCCACAGATTTTTTTAAAATCAAGAACCCCTATTGAAAGCTTTCTCCAAGAATCCAAACTGAATGTATGAGAAATCTAAAAACACCGTTGTTTGCACCGGATCTCGGACATGTTTCAGTATGAATTTCAGGTCTCTAGCTGATTCCGTTTTTTGCTAGTGCGAGATCTACAGAAATATGTAGTCAAAATGTCGATTTTTCGGGTTTTAACCTTAAAAATATCTAAAACTAGATTTTTCCCAGATATAACGAAACCGCCCAGACCTAGATCGCATTGTGGTCTATCAGTGTGGCTAACTTCAGCGAAATCGTTTTCACCGATTTCTTTGTCCCCAGATCGCTGAATTTTACAACACATTGTGTCCCAATAGCCGTATAGACATTTGTTCCGTAGAACAGAATAGAATAATTCTGTTCCACTACACTCATTCTATATTTTACATCGATTGCGAAACAAGCTTTAAGCTTAAATTAATCACACTCGATGTCTGCTTCCTGGAGACTTAACCAGTACTCGTGCCGTTTTGTGTGGAAAAATCTCAAAAGGACCCGCTCATCACGGGACTCGAACCAGGGACCTTTGATACGAGAGGCCGACGCTCTACCTCTGCACCACTGTAACGTTATGACGTCAACCGCTGACGTGACGTCACTTTCCTAGTCACGCCCACAGATTTTTTTTAAAATCAAGAACCCCTATTGAAAGCTTTCTCCAAGAATCCAAACTGAATGTATGAGAAATCTAAAAACACCGTTGTTTGCACCGGATCTCGGACATGTTTCAGTATGAATTTCAGGTCTCTAGCTGATTCGATTTTTCGGGTTTTAACCTTAAAAATCTCTGAAACTAGATTTTTCCCAGATATAACGAAACCGCCCAGACCTAGATCGCATTGTGGTCTATCAGTGTGGCTAATTTCAGCGAAATCGTTCTCACCGATTTCTTTGTCCACAAATCGCTGAATTTTACAACACATTGTGTCCCAATAGCCGTATAGACATTTGTTCCGTAGAACAGAATAGAATAATTCTGTTCCACTACACTCATTCTATTCTTCTCCTTGTCTGGTCCTCTGACAATCCTCTTTTTGTGTTGCCTGTACCTTAGCACTTAGAGATCAATTTTCCACCATCTGTATGTCTTTCATGTTGTGACATTCAGGCAACATAATGTCTTCCTTCAGACACTTTTGTTCTCAAATTAGAAGTACATTATAAGATATGATTTCTACTAGTAGAATGCGGTCAGGGTTGTAGTTATATATCCCTGCAGTTGATAATAGAAAAGTACTTTGAGAACTTCTATTATTTATTTTTTAACCCTTTCCCTCATACGACAATTCTGCAGCAGACGACTTTGAACATATTTTGTCAAAAAATAGAAAATCTCTTTAATTGAATGGATAACCTATGACAAAAAGTGGAAAACATTGTGGCAAAAGGAGAAATTGCACGTTTTGTGCAATTTCTTCTTTTGTCACTATGTTTTCAAAAAGCCGTCTTCTGCAGAGGCGTCTATATGAGGGAAAGGGTTAATGATATGACAACTGAGACGAGTTATAAATTTCTTCCACACTTGAGCGTACCTTAATATTAAAGTTCATTGAAGTCTGATAAACTATAGAATTATTTTTAATGAAAAAATGTTGATCATGAGATAATGCCCCCTTTTTGCCAGGCATGGATCATTGTCTTCTAAGATTTCAAGAATTAATTAAAGATCATTACACTTTTCTTGTCTCCTGCCAACGGTCACTCTTGAAGTAAATTTTACTTAGGCAGAAACTGATCCTTATCATATCACAGAAATATGTTTTCTTCTAAAGATTTTAACTTTTAGCTCACATGAGGCGTTAGTCTTCCATCAATATTTCGCTTCAATGAAAGGGGGAAAAATAAAAATCTTTTTGTCCCAAAGTACTGGCCAAATTTGAATATTATTTGTCAGAGATGATCCTTGGGGAACCCTATACCAAGATTGTTCAAATTATTTGGATCCATTGACAAATATGGCACTCATGTTCCTTGGGGAGACCAGACCCTCTACCAAGATTGTTCCATCCCATGGAAAGCATGACTGTCAGGGGGTGGAGTTTGTTTTCCTTATATATGTATATACATATATATTGAACACTTTAAAAATCATCTTGTCCAAAAGTACTGGACAGATTCAAATATAATTTGTTTCAAATGTTTCTTAAGTGAATCTCTACCAACATTGTTCAAATTATTCAGATCCGTAGAAAAACATGGCCACAAGGATGCCAAGCTTATTTTCCTTATATGTATAAGGGGTGACCTGTTACATAGAGATCTAAAGGGAATAACTTTGAAAATCTTCTTGTCTGAAACTGAAAGGCCTAGAGCTGAGATATTTTGGTTTATAACAATGTCTAGTGGTCCTCTTCCAAGATTGTTCAAATTATGGCACATGGGTCGAAATTGACCGTGCCCTGGGTCACCTGTATTCTTCCTGTCTGAAACTAAAAAGACTAGAGCTTAGATATTTGGTGTGCAGCATTGTCCAGTGGTCTTCTACCAAGATTGTTCAAATGCCTGTTTTACAAAGAGAGATTTCTGAAAAAAAATATTGTTTGAAACCAAAAGGCCTAGAGCTTAGATATTTGGTGTGTAGCATTGTCTATTTTGTCTATTGGTCCTGTCCTGGTGGTCATCTGTTTTACGTAGAGAGATATCTGACAAACTTTGATAATCTTCTTTTTTGAAACATACCTTCTCAGTTTCTTCATGTCATATTAATTTGACTAAAGACTTACCGGAGCGCATTACAAATCATATTGCATAACTCAGATGAGGGGTGATGGCCATCTTGTTTTATGGTCAAGAATTATCTTATGAGCCTATATTATAAAAATTCCAACCTTCAAAGGCTTTTAAATTTTAGCAATTACAATCCAATTACATACTTCTGTATAGATTTCCTGGATGCTTGCACTAGATTGCATACAGGGACAGTGGAGAAGCTTATCTGACTGAACAGAGGCTGATCTGAATCTTCACTGGTCAAAGAGTTCAAAAGTCTGTGTTCATGTGTCTTAGCCCGTCACAATGTGATAGGATGGAACAAAGGTTAAGTATAAAGGACATCAATAAGGAAGATATTTACAAAAATATAAAATTCATGATAAAAAGAAATGCGATATCCTTTGGCTACTAATCAAGGTCCAAGTTTGACTCACATATCAATCTATTTATTCGCCAGTGTATGTAGTTAGAGAAATATTTTACAATTCGAAGAACTTCTATTCAACTCTTTGTTGTGGGTATTCATTTAGATTGAGATAGTTGTAATGTGTACCCACAGCATAGGGTTGAGTGAAGAAATGAAGATTTTACCATTTGAAGAACTCAATAGTCTGATGCTAATTATTGGTACTTGTTAGGTTTCGCCTTGGGAGTTAATTTGTGATACCGTTTCCAGATGATCATTTACCAATTGATAAATTGTTTAACCTTTTCTCACATAACGAAGCTTTTTTACGCCTCTTCAGCAGACAACTGTTAAGATGTTTTCGAAGTCATCTGCTGCAGATATGTTATATGTCGGAAAGTGTTAATTTTTAATGTGGTTACTTGTTTTTAAAGAAGAACTCATTTAAATATGGTACAGATTAAATGTTGAAAAAAAAATGGGAAAAAGAGAATTTGTTTATTTTGAAAATGAAAGAAGATGAAATATTAATGAGAAACTGTTTCAAGAAGTCTTAGGATCGATAGTCTTATATCAGTCTATTGCAAGTGATTGACCTTTGATACTGTATAAAGAAAATGGAAACTCAATAATAATGTTAGTGATCAATTACAGTTGTGGAGGGTTTTGTTGCTATGGTAATTATTGACAATTTGGATGAAATGATGGTGTTTATCCCTTTTTGTCCATTATTTCACTCATCCCCTGCAGCAGACCACTTTGAAAACATCTTGGCAAAAAGATGGACAATCTCTATAAATGAAAGAATAATTAATGAGTAGCATTGAAAACATTGTGACAGGACAATTTGCTCAAGATAAGAATTTTCTCCTTTTGCCAGGATATTATCAACTTAATTCAATAATGATATCATCCTGTAAACAGATATTCAAAACTTTGATCTAAAAACAACATCTCGTAAACCACAGGCCCAATTTAAAATAAAATCTCACAAAATTAATGTTTCTTTAGTGGCCTTCTATCAAAATTATTGATACTTTTCCAGTCCACTGAACAAGATGGTCACTAGAGCAAAAGATAGAACAATCTTTAAACAGCAATTTGAGTGACACAAGACCATCATGGTCCTTTTGTTAAGGCTTTATGTGGTCATTAATATGTCACTGGCCCTCTCAAGTTTGCTTAACTTCTTCTCGAGGGCCAGTTGAAATGTCAAGATTTTTGTCTTAATAATGACTGACAAATTGATTACCTACTCAGACACAGCATACTATAAATTGGACCTTTTTTTCACCTAACATTGGTTGAATATGTTTTGAATGAGCGTTTTCGTCTATTCCCTTAATGTTTTCTTATTTAGATCAAATACCTAAAGAAGCATCTTCTATATATACAACCCACAATGTTTTATACTCCGTCTATCAAAATTAGTCCTAATTTGCCTGATTTTATATTTTTCCAGACAAAAAATTATAGGAGGCCGCATACCGCCTCATTGGTGAAGTGGTAATGTAGCCGCCTTCATGTGGCAGGTTTATGATCTGATCCCAAGTCAGATCACACTAGAGGCTTTAAATAAGGTAGTAATAGCTACCCTCCATGACGCTCAGAGTCTCACAGAGTGAGACTGATGTAATGTTGTTAGGATAAATAATACCAATAGTACTGGCCATGAAATGCAGTGATATAACTGATGATACTGATGAAAAGGCAGAGATCTTAGGATAAGGGGCGTTTTGCATGTTTTAAAATCCTTATTTGACCATATAACCCTATGATGTGGGTACTCAAAAGAATCGTCTCATTGAGACGATTCTTTTGAGTACCCACATCATAGGGTTTCGTTGGACAATAAGAGAGATATTGTTGGGGGAGGAGAGCTGTGTACTGCTCCTTATCTAGACCTCTGGCTACTGTTGTAAGCGGTGTAAAACACCATTCAAACAAACAAAATAGACTATATTCTAAATTTAGTGTACATTTCTCACAACAGATGATATTTGATGCCTTCAGAGAACACTGTAACTGTTGGAAATTAGCTTGAAAAAAGGATGAATTGCTCAAAATTAACAATTCTCCTTGTTTGCAACAATATGTCAATGTTGTGCTTCCAATTTTGGAGATTTTGCACTCTTATCCTCAGATATGTTAAATGCAGACGCCTATCAGGTACTCATTTAGGATATAACTGCCTCTTCATTTGATGAAGTCCTAAAAACTAACGTTGAAAATACATTTTATTATAATAACATAATGCCATAATAAATCTGCCTTGTCTTATTTGGCTCATGCCAAACTTCAGCTGTATCACATATAAATTTAACCCTTTCACACATACAACAAATCTGCAGCAGATGACTTTGAAAACATCTAGGCAAAAACACAGAAAAGCACTAAAAATGAATGTATAAATACTGAAAAAAGTTGAAAACATATTGGCAAAACGTGAAATTGCTTCATTTGTCACAATTTTTTCAAAAGTCGTCTGCTGCGGATGCGTCAAAATGCGTGTATGAGGGAAAGGGTTAATGCAGACAGTTTTGAAAAAATAGATACTTATCGTTTGTGTAACCACTATTACATTGATAAAAACATTTTGAAAATACAATGTGAATAGAAAAAAACAGAAAGCCTATGATGAGCTAGATTTCTCTTTTTCGTATGATATTTATTTTTACTTAATCTGAAAATGATAGTTAAGTGTCTTTTTTCTTCAGATTTCGCTCTTGAATAATTTGGAATTGTCTAAAAATAGCATAAAAGGGAAGTACTCAAAGTATTTGTGATATATGCTTTACTAAAACAAATAGACCCATTGACAGGTACTGTAGGTCTTGTTTCAGACCAGACTATCAAATCTTGCAGTCTGATCAGAATCCACGCACTGTGAGGAGCTTCTTTGACTATTTTCCAGTGGATAAACACTGATGAGAATTAATGTAATGTGCAAGCTGATCTTAAATAAATCATAAGTTTTTACAAATATGCTCAGGGAGGTTTTCCTGTACCGTGGCTCAATTATTGTTTCAAAAAAGACAAAACAAAACAAACAGTTCTCTTGAGAGTTGATTTACTTCATTATTCTACAACAAATATAGGATTGCAATCCAACCTTGTTTAAACTTGGTCCTTAACCCCACCCCTCTTTCCCTCATACAGATGCATGTTGTTGCATCTGCAGCATTGCCTTGTTAGTGTAGTGGTAGAGCATCTGCCTCGGGTGCAGGAGGTTGTGGGTTCTATCGCAATCTGGATAATACCAAAGACTTTAAAGATGGTAGTAATGGCTGCCCTCTCTGGCGCTTAGGGATGCGGGGTTAGCATTACGACTGGCTGGCTAGTTTCAGGATTAATGGATCAGTAGTACTGGTAACTTACCCAGGAAATGCCGTGATTACGGTGATATAGCTGAAAAATTATTGAAAGCAGCTTAAAACACCAAAAAATCAATTAATCAATTGCATATGCAGCAGACAACATTTGAAAACGTGGTGATATAAGGAGAAAATCCTCATGATGAGCAATTTCTCCTTTAGCCAATTTTTTTTAAACTCGATTAAATAATAATAATAAACATGGGAGATTTTCAGTACTTTTGCAAAGATGTTAAAGTAGTCTGTTGGAATTTTGTTGTATCTTAGTAAAGGTTAACTCTTTCAGAGCCACAGCAATCTTGAGGTTTTTGCTTGTGATGAGCTGTCTCACCTCAGCATTGTTTGTCTTTAATGCTTCAGTCATAGTGTCACGTTTTGGCCTCGCCATTTTGCCCCGTTTCTGACACGATTTGGAAATTTCAGCCGGGTGCCACGCTGTCGCCTTGTTGTATTCCCGTTGTGACACAATTTAAAGGTGACAACGAATATCAAAGTTGTGTTATGTCTCGCGTGGTGCCTTGTTATCGCCATGCTGTGCTTCGTTATGCCTCGCTGCCGCCACGTTGCAACCACATTCAGTTAAGACGAGTCACACATTGATGACCCTCTATCAAGACTGTTGAAATTATTACAATCCATTGACGTGACAGAGCCTATCATATATAGCGTACCACAACAAACGAAATCGTAGCACAACCTAGCAGAAACGTAGCACAATGTCGTACAACGTAAAACACCGTAGCATAACGCAGCTCATAACATAGTACGACATGTTAGAGCGTGGCGGCATGAAGAACGTGGAAGCAACGAGGCAGCAACGTAGCATAGCAAACGCAACAGAACGTATCAACCGGCAGGACGCGCTATGTTCAAGTTCTATTTCGTTTTTTGCTACGCTTCTGCTTCGTTATACTACGCTGTACCATGTTCTCACTACGTTGTAGTACGTTTTGCGGAAACGTGAGCGAATGTCAATTAAAATTTCCACTTCATGTTTTATCACATTTTAGCCGCATTGTTCTACGTTTGCTCATGTTGTAGCCACGTTTCCCAATGAAAAATGGAGTTGACCGGTTTTTAATATGGAGGTGAATACTTCAAGAAATTTGGCAATGAAACGGTTAAAAGTACAAAATGTAGATGGCTGTTTTTACCTGCTTTGAAATCTTTGAAGAAAACAAAAAGCCATAAACAAAAAAAATTAAGTTAGATAAAGATACAAAATTTAAAACATTGTGTAAAATGGAGAAATTTATGGTTTTAATTTGTTTTCTTTATCGATCAGGTTAACTGTTAAATAGAATGAACATTAAAGAAAATAGTAGCTAAAAACACTGGTGACTGTAGCCCCAATACTATTTGGCGTGCCAGGTCAGAATTGATACAGTACTCTGTATATCAGGTATTGGGTCATTCATGCAGGCTGTAACCCTGTCCCAAATACAACAAGTGGACATAAGATAATTTTGAAACATTTATGTAAAAAATATCGAAATCTTTAGAAAAGAGACTATAATTATTGATAAGAGATGAAAACATTGTGGCAAAAGGTGAAAATACTCATCTCTTGTAATTTCTCCTTTTGCCATAATGTTTTCTAATGTCATCTATTGCAAATATGTCTGCACATGGGAAAGGGAGGGTTAACCCTTTCCCATATACATCAATTCTGCAGCAGACGACTTTGAAAGTGTCTAGGCAAAAACACAGAAAAGCTCTAAATGTAGGTATAATTACAGAAAAGAGTTGAAAACATTGTGTCAAAAGAAGAAATTGCTCAAAACGAGCAATTTCTTCTTTTGTCACAGTGTTTTCAAAAGTCGTCTGCTGCAGAGGTGTCAGAAAGGGTTAAATTTAAGTTTGAATGTATATTGTTTGGTAATAAAGGCACATGAAAATGTGTTTAACAAGGAATGGCTTCTTTTTACTTCATGTATTTCTCATTTAACACAGACAACTTTGAAGAACAACTTCATGTTAAAACTGTATTTGGCTAGGACATGGATATACAAAAAAAAAAAGAACAGAGTGAGAAAATGTATTATTGCATGACGTGGTTTGAAATTTGGTTCCAATGGTTGTTCGAAGACGCATTTGTAAATATCCAGTCTACCCAATAATAGAGTTGAAATATGTTTGAATTGCAAATTAGTCTTTTGAAGTGACGTGGATTTCATTCTTATTCATTATTTGTCTAGCATAACTGAATATTTTGTAACTTTTTTCAGAAAAAAAGGCCACTTTCAATTTGTTTTTCATCCAAGATGATCACGTTTACAGCCTATTGCAATGTTCATCGATGCAAATATAATAACCGATTACATAACATGATATTAGACTCTTTCCCACATTCAACTTATATTCACCCCATTGAATTAAAGCATAGAGAAAAATAACAAACATCTCTTTAAATGTTCTACAAAAGTTATCTCATAGATGCATCAAAATGTGGCAAAGATTTAAATGATTATTTGAAGTATTTGGAGATTTTTTGTCTTCAATGGAAGTGTGATAGTAGAAGATATTATAGCGGTGAGGGAAAAGGATCGAATTAGAATTTCCCAATTTGGCATCTTTTTCGTCATTACATGCTTTTATTCTGTCATACACGTCTTACGAAGTGGTAATTAGAAGAGTCCTCTTATCAGTGTTTATTTCCAACATCCAAGGAATCTGCAATCTTTGAAACCATGGTGGGGGAAATCTCTTAAAATTAACCATTTACCTCATGCAGATGCTTGCCGAGGCAACTGCAGCAGGCGACTTTCGAAAACACTGTGGCAAAAGTAGAAATTGCTCATCATGCGCAATTTATCCTTTTGCCACAATGTTTTCAACTTTATTCAATAATTGTTCTATCATTCAATATGTTTTGACTAAAAGTTTTCAAAGTCATCTGCTGCAGATTTGTTGTATGTGGGAAATACTTAAGAATACAATAGAAAATATTGGAGGAAAAGGATAAAATGCTCAGTATAAGCAATTTATCTTTTTTACCAATTTTTTTTTCATGAACCATTTGCTGCAAATGTGTCAAAATGCAATTGCACAGTGGGATAGATGACATTCATAATCTTCTTGAGTTGGCATTATTGTGGCATTCAGCAATTTTTTGCCAGGAGACAAGCATAGGTGTATTATTAAACTGATGGCACTTTGACTTTTTCAACTTTAAACAGCACATTTCATAACATTAACAGCTGTTAACCTATGCTATTTGTGGTTCCAGTTATCCAGATCTTTCAATTATTTCTATGGATAATTTGAAACCAGACAACTTTGAAAATGTACTTCCAGGTACATGTCAGTCGTTGGTGATGTTGGTTATCAATCCAGGAGTTGTAGGTTTGAACCCAGCTTTGTCATAAAATCTTTCCAATGATTAATAAAAGTGACTAGTGTCAGTTGTCTTCCACCATTGAGCTAAATAGTCTATGTGGGAAGGTAGCCAGTTGCCCATGAAGCATGTTGAGTGAAGAACTGGTGCGAGCACGTCAGGAAAAACTGTGTTAGGTGAATTGGCCACCATGTAATAACGGAAACAACGTTAAAACTCCAATCAATCCTGGTACATAATTAACATTTATCATACTGTCAACTTCTACAGAAATGCAAAAATATTTCTGTATCAGGGAAAGGGATAAATCTCTTCCAACTTGCCTCTGTGGTGTAGTTGTAGAGCAAACTTTAGACTGCCTCTGTGGTGTAGTGGTAGAGCAAACTTTAGACTTCCTCTGTGGTGTAGTGGTAGAGCAAACTTTAGACTGCCTCTGTGGTGTAGTGGTAGAGCAAACTTTAGACTGCCTCTGTGGTGTAGTTGTAGAGCAAACTTTAGACTGCCTCTGTGGTGTAGTGGTAGAGCAAACTTTAGACTGCCTCTGTGGTGTAGTGGTAGAGCAAACTTTAGACTGCCTCTGTGGTGTAGTGCTAGAGCAAACTTTAGACTGCCTCTGTGGTGTAATTGTAGAGCAAACTTTAGACTGCCTCTGTGGTGTAGTGCTAGAGCAAACTTTAGACTGCCTCTGTGGTGTAATTGTAGAGCAAACTTTAGACTGCCTCTGTGGTGTAGTGGTAGAGCAAACTTTAGACTGCCTCTGTGGTGTAGTGGTAGAGCAAACTTTAGACTGCCCCTGTGGTGTAGTTGTAGAGCAACATTTAGACTGCCTCTGTGGTGTAGTGCTAGGGCAAACTTTAGACTGCCTCTGTGGTGTAGTGGTAGAGCAAACTTTAGACTGCCTCTGTGGTGTAGTGCTAGAGCAAACTTTAGACTGCCTCTGTGGTGTAGTGCTAGAGCAAACTTTAGACTGCCTCTGTGGTGTAGTGCTAGAGCAAACTTTAGACTGCCTGTGTGGTGGAGTGCTAGAGCAAACTTTAGACTGCCTCTATGATGTAGTGCTAGAGCGAACTTTAGACTGCCTCTGTGGTGTAGTGCTAGAGCGAACTTTAGACTGCCTCTGTGGTGTAGTGCTAGGGCAAACTTTAGACTGCCTCTGTGGTGTAGTGCTAGGGCAAACTTTAGACTGTCTCTGTGGTGTAGTGGTAGAGCAAACTTTAGACTGCCTCTGTGGTGTAGTGCTAGGGCAAACTTTAGACTGCCTCTGTGGTGTAGTGCTAGAGCAAACTTTAGACTGCCTCTGTGGTGTAGTGCTAGAGCAAACTTTAGACTGCCTCTGTGGTGTAGTGCTGGGGCAAACTTTAGACTGCCTCTGTGGTGTAGTGCTAGGGCAAAATTTAAACTCCCTCTGTGGTGTAGTGGTAGAGCAAACTTCAGACTGCCTCTGTGGTGTAGTGGTAGACCGAACTTTAGACTGCCTCTGTGGTGTAGTGCTAGAGCGAACTTTAGACTGCCTCTGTGGTGTAGTGCTAGAGCGAACTTTAGACTGCCTCTGTGGTGTAGTGCTAGAGCGAACTTTAGACTGCCTCTGTGGTGTAGTGCTTGAGCGAACTTAAGACTGCTGTGTGGTGTAGTGCGAACTTTAGACTGCCTCTGTACTGTAGTGCTAGAGAGAATTTTAGACTCCCTCTGTGGTGTTGTGGAAGAGGATCTGCCTCAGGAGCAAAAGATCACAGGTTTGATCCAGGTCATACCAATTCAGTTAAAATGGTTGTTATGGCTTTCCCTCATTGGCACTCAGGAGTGTTGGGTTAGCATTCAGGATATCTGAACCAGTAATAAAATTGTTGAAAGTGGCATAAAACACCAAAAAATCAAGCTTCAAATGAGTGACTTTTAAAACGTAAAGCATTTATATAAACAACAGAAAAGAAACATTATAAACCTTTTTTTCTGATGGTACCATCTGCTGTAACCCTTTTCCATATACTACACTGTACAACAAACCTGCAGAAAATGGACAAAACCATGGAAATCTCTCTATACATGTAAATACGAAAGTACAATTATTCAATAAACATTGAACCCTTTCCCTGTTGCAGACATATTTTGATGCATCCCCACCAGATAACTTTCAATAACATAGTGGTAAAAGTAGAAATTGTTCATCATGAATGAGCAATTTATTTGTTGGCACAATGTTTTAAACTGTATCCAATAATCATAATAAGAGAATTTGGCTGAGGAAAGAGCCAAAGGAGACATGCTTCTAAGTTGACTTAACCCTTTCCCTCATACGACAAGTCTGCAGCAGACGACTTTGAACATGTTTTGTCAAAAAAAGGAAAATCTCTATAATTGAATGGATAACCTATGACTAAAAGTGGAAAACATTGTGGCAAAAGGAGAAATTGCACGATTTGTGCAATTTCTTCTTTTGTCGCTATGTTATAATGTTTTCAAAAAGCCGTCTGCTGCAGAGGCGTCGGAAAGCGTTTATATGAGGGAAAGGGTTAACTACCCTGACCGGTTTCGTTCAACAGTTTGAACTCTTCAGAGGGAAATTGTCTGTTGTTAAATGCAAGCACAATGTTTGCAGTTTATATGGATTTTACCATATGTAAATTCACCTCTGATCTATGTGAGAAAGTAGTCAGTGGCTTCGAAAGAATGTTGTGTAAGTACTGGTGTGGGAAAGCCAGGAAAACATGGGTAGGTGCACTGACCGCCGTGATATGACCAAAGCTGTTGAAAGCGGCGTTAAACTCCAAACAAACAAAACAAACCATATGTAAATTCACTCTAAATTTTCCCTGATGTATTCAATAATTATACTTGCATTCATAGATTTCTGTGAGGATTTTGCCAAGGTGTTTTCTTACTGATTTATTGTATCTTGGAAAGGTTTAATACCATCAGAGGAAATACATTGTAACGCATTGAAAAGTGAAAGCATAATTTTGGTGTGAAGTATGGGAAACATTGTCGAAACATTGTCGAATAAGAACAAAATGTTGTTTCTATGTTTTAAAAGGATTATCTGCTAATTATAATGCATCATTGTATGTCTGTCTGTACTGAGGTAAAGATAAAGATATTTTTATCAACAGTTCAGCTATGCATGTCTATATTTATTAACCGAAGGAGTCTGATTATATACCTTTAACATTGTGAGATTAGAATGTCTGAAGCGACTCATAAAATGTCTATAATTTGCATAGTTATGCAGCCCTGTGACAAAGTAAGGGATGATTCTATTATAGATAGAGCTATCTCCTGATAGTCAAAGACTTCACCCTCTCCAACATACAGCAAATCTGCAGCAGATGAAACCATGCAGGCAAAAGAATGGAAAATCTAGATAAATGAAAGTATAATAAGTATATTTATAGATTGGAAAACATTTTGGCAAAAGGAGAAATTACTCTGTGCCAGGATTCAAACCTAGGATCTCCAGATTGAATGCCCTTGTCATTACTGACTGATATATTAGGACTAAAATCAAATTAAGTGGAATTACCCAAACTAACCTCATTATTGTCCTGATTATTTGACACATCAGGACGGGGCTTGATAATGATCTCAGCATTCAGATTTTTGGGGAAGTTAATTAAATTCTACTTAAGACTCAGTCATATTCAAACCTCCCCAAATCATACATGTGTTTTAGTATTTACCAAACAAGCAATGATAGCAGACTTTCGATATTAAAACTTGTATTGCCCGATAACTGATGTCAAAACATCAGCTCAATACTCCATAATGATACTTCATTATTGAGAAACCATAAAAGAGATGTAGATCATTGGTATTAAAATAATGTTGGTATATGTAAGGCTATTGACATAGTTATTGGACAAATATAATGTCATTTTGACAGTGGTTATTAATTTATTGTAACTCATTGGGCTTATTTTAGCCCTTTCCAATGTGCAGACGCTTTTTGAAGCATCTGCGGGAGACACGTTACGAAAACATTGTGGCAAAATGAGCAATTTCTCCTGTTGTTACAATGTTTTCAACTCTTAACAATAATTAAATGTTATTCATAGAGATTTATTTTTCAAAATTTTTGCCTACATGTTTTCAAAGTTGTCTGCTGCAGCAGATTTGTTGTATGTGGGAAAGTGTTAAATGTCACCTTCTTTTGAATACATAAACAGTGAACAGCTTTCGAATGTGTATCAATACAGTCTCAATGTTTTCTTCAAAGATTTTTGTTTGACAAGAGAGAACACTTGTCAGCTGGTGAAATGTTTCTAAATTCATTTATCTGTTTAACCCTTTCCCTCATATAGACGCATTCTGACGCCTCTGCAGCAGGCGGCTTTTTGAAAACATAGTGATAAAAGAAGAAATTGCTCAAAACGAGCAATTTCTCCTTTTGACACAATGTTTTTCCACTTTTAGCCATAGGTTATACAATCAATTATAGAGATTTTCTATTTTTTGACAAAATATGTTGAAAGTCGTCTGCTGCAGAATTGTCGTATTAGGAAAAGGGTTAATGTAAACATTAATTGAGAATGGATTTCTGAAAACATTATCCCAGAGCCACTGCACTTGAAAATATAAGTAAAAGTCGATAATGGTTACAAGTATCAAAAGCAATAGCTTCAGTATAAGTTTAAGTTATAATATTGAGTAAGTTCATCTTGGTCCCCAAATGTTTATTTTGGTATTTTGATCCATTACAATTGTTTGTATAGAATCTGATCTTTAGAAGTGATCAGTTTACCCCGTCGTCTCAGTTGTGTACATAGGAACACTGGATCAACTTTTAAGGTAACAGATTCAAAACCCTATGGAAACGAAAGGGTGTCATGAGTTTAAGTTCTGAAATAAGCCCTTTCCCACATATAGCGGGGTTCTGATGCATCTGCGACTTTTGAAAACATTGTTACAAAATGAGGAATTTCCTCTTTTAGCACTAGAATTTGAGAGCTTAATATTAACCCAATTTTCCATGATATTTGAGATTAGGAATGGTTTGCTTCAGAAAATATTTCAGGAAATAAATTTAATGCAGTATGGTTTGATCATTTCCATCTTTTTTCAAACAGTGTTTTCAAAGGTCATTGCTGCAGAGGTGCAATAAAATGTCTGTCAGTGAAAGCATTAACCCTTTCCTACATACAACCAATATGAAACACATGACTGATGAAAACATCTATGCAAAAATATGCAAAATCTCCATAAATGATAGTTAAATTGATTTATTAGAGTTGAAAACAATTTGACAAAAGAAGAAATTGCTCATGAGCAATTTCTTCTTTTGCCACAATGTTTTCAAAAGTCTTCTGCTGCAGAAAGGGTTTAATTCAAGAAGGATAAGAGGATAGAAAGATATGTTATTGTATCTTTTATATATATATAGTATTGAGAAAAGAATTGTTTGTGTGGGCGAACGATCAACACAGCTGTTGTACTAAGAGTATGATATAAACAAACGTAGGTTGCACAAAATGTCATTTATTTCTCCGTGTGTTGTCCATTGTATGGAAAGGAATTCAAGTGTAAGTACGTCAATCTAAGCTGACTTTCATACAATGACGTGATAGATTCAGAGATGTATGTCTAGAGCTTCGTCTGGCTGATTTTTGTCTGGAAAAGGGAAGAAGTCATTTTTTGTCGCTTAAATTAATCATATGTGGGCAACTGGGCGTATTTGGACACAGATGTTTTAATACAAATCTTCAATAATTGAGATGTTCATTGATATGAAATTTCTTTTTCTTTATGGTTGTTTTTCTAAAGCATAACAAGGGTAAATTCTGTATAATTATGCCCATTTAAGCTGACTTAAATGTCCAGACCTTAAAAAAAAATCCTGAATCTGCTTTTCTGATTCCAAGATAAAATTGCTAGAAATGTTTCTTGGTTGACCCTCTTCAAAAAGTTGTCAGTTTCAAAATATGTCTAAAGTTGAGTCCCTTCAATAAAATAATAGATAATGGTTAGAAATATTTAACCCTTTTCCAGATATAGATGATTTTTTAAAATTGGGAAAGAGAAGGAATTACTCATAGCAAGTAACTGTACTGTTCTAGACATAACAATGTTTTCCTATGATGTTTTCACAGAGATGACTCGAAGGTATTCATAACAGAATAACGGTTGCGCAATCTTCCAATATCTGATTTCTGCCATTGGTGTTATAACCTGTTCCCAATCGCAGAAGCATTTTGATGCATCTTCAGCAGATGATATTTGAAAACATTCTTACAAAAGGAGAAATTGCTCATTATATTGTGGTAAAAGCAAAAAATGCTCATGTTAAGCAGTTTCTCCTTTTGCCACTATGTTTTCAACCCTAATCGATAATGAAACATCCAATTAAAAAGATTTTGCATATTTTATGCAAACATCTGATCTTGTCAAACTGGTCTGCTGGAAATTTGATGTGGGAAAGGGTTAAACAAAATAAAGGAGAAATAACTCACAAATATGTATAAAACTATTTCTTTCATCATCTACTTATGGTGATTATAGAGTATGTTTTCGCCATGATGTCAAATTTATGATTGCATTGCAAACTTTTCATGCGAAATGTAAATCTGTCATGCACTCATAAATGGCATTGTTAACAAAATATTTTCTCTTTGATTTCCTGTCATGCATAATAATGCTGGGGAGTGGTGATGCATAACAAGATGAATGTACATGCACAGCTTAACCCTTTCTCACATACAAAAAACTGGTAGCATACAACTTTGAAAACCTCATAGCAAATATATGGAAACTCTTTAACCCTTTCCCTCATATAGACGCTTTCTGACGCCTCTGCAGCAGAAAGCTTTTTGAAAACATAGTTTCAAAACGTGCAATTTCTCCTTTTGCCACAATGTTTTCCACTTTTTGTCATAGGTTATCCATTCAATTATAGAGATTTTCTATGTTTTGACAAAATACGTTCAAAGTCGTCTGCTGCAGAATTGTCGTATGAGGGAAAGGGTTAAATGAATGTATAATTATTGATCAGATCTACTGTTGAAACACTTCGGCAAAAAGAGTAATTGCTCAACATTTAAGCAGCTTCTTCTTTTGCCGCAATATTTTCAAAAGCATTCGGCTGCAGTTACGTCTCCATGATGGAAAGGAAAATGTTTTGTTGGTGACTGAAAATAAATGAAAGCTTTGAAAATAATTGATAAACTGATAAGCAATAAGTGGGTTATCTGTTTTGGAAGCATCAGGGACAATAACATAAAAATGAGGCTTTTCACGAGAAAAACAGCATTATGGCCTCTGCGCAGGCTAATCTGGCGACACATCCGTCTCAGAAGGATAAAGGTATTGAGTAATGATTCCTGAAACAGAAAATCCACAGGAGGCGATAAGTGTCTGTTAGCTGGCATGCTTAGGCTGATCCAGGTCGATACTTTACGCAGAGACCACAATGTTGGTTTTCTTGTGGAACGGCTCAAACGCAAGCTGTCACTTGAGTTTGAATCCCAGCTCAGTTAACATGTTTCAAATCTAGGTGAGGTGAGGCATGCAAAGTATCTCTTTCCTGGTAGATCTGGCCATCTGGCTTATTTGTGATTTATTTGCTCCGCCTTGGTCTCAAATATGTTCTCTATAACCCTTTCCCACTTGTACAACAACTTTGAGGCAGACAACTTTAAAAACATACTCGAAAAAAATTGGAAACTCCCTTTAAATGAAAGTTTAATAATTGAATAGAGTTGAAAACACAGTGACAAAAGGAGAAATTGCTTGTTTTGAGCAATTTCTTCTTTTGTCACCATGTTTTCAAAAAGCTATCGGCTGCAGAGGTGTCAGAAACCGACTATATGAGGGAATGAGGAAAAGGGAGAGGGTTGAATGAAACACTGAATATTTGAAATGTGTGAATTTTAAAAGATCATGAAAATGACGTAGGGTAGAAAATAGATCAGTTAATTAGATATGACAGGTCATTGAATGGGCCTGTTTGTTATTAATTCTTGCTAAATGATTTGTGTTTTTGTTAATTTTAGGGGTAAATACATGCACAAACATGAATTTCTATCATTATTTTGACTAGCATGTGAGCTAACATTTAATGTTGAATATTTGGTTGTATCGAACTCTTATATTCTCCCATTGAAATTTTCATTTTACAGAAATTTATTCCCTCAAAATCAAAGATGTACCGTAATGTTTGCCTTATCAGTCTGTCTGTCTGTTAATCAGTGTCAAACACTTTAAGTTTGGCTATAACTTCTGATCCATGTTAAACACGTGCCAAATGTTTGATCAATTGTAATATAACACTATTTGCAATGGTATTTCTGTTATATAATGGCAGCTCATTCACCTTACATTTGTTTCCTGGCTTTCTGGCATATGTACTCCACACAACTTTCTTTAAAGGCAACTAGCTACTTTCCCACTTACACTATTTAGTTCATTGAATGAAGAGAAATAATGCTAGCCACAATGACTTTTGTCAATTATCAGAAAGAAAGTATGGCAGCTAGGTGATCAAACTCAAGACCACTGGACCGAAAGCCATTTTAGTTCTTGACTTAGCTGTCGTGGCTATTCTAGCAATGAATGATTTCACAATTTGTCTGCTGGAGATTTCTCAAAAGTTGTTCTTTGGGGATTAAAAATCTATTTTGAATAATTGTTTCATATTTATCTACTTTCAGCCTGTGATACAGTTTGCAGGGGAGGCAACTCATCCATCCTTCTACTCAACTACACATGGAGCCTTGTTAACCGGTCACCGGGAAGCAAAGAGGATTCTCGACTTGTATAATATAGACCATTCTCAATGTAGCACTTAGTAGCTTATATAGTACTGTTTACATAGCAACACAATACATAATTATGTTGCCATGGTGACAGAAAAACCAGGTCAAAGAACATCATACCCTTGAAAAGATTTCCTTTTCTTCATGTAGGGAAATGTAAAATTGACTTATGTATGTCAGAGAGTAATCTGTTTGGTTTCTAACATATTTGTACAATTGTTTTTGATGTATCAATAGGGAAAAGCAAGTGAAAACATTAGAAGAGCTTGCTCATGTTTAGTAACTTCTGCAACTTCAATAGTATCTAAAAAATGCTCTGTCCTCAGATTTAAATCTACTGTCTGATACAGATGATAATTTGTACCCTTGCAGCAGTTGACTTTTAATATTAATGGATTTTTGACTTGTAGATGTTTTGAAACGATAATTATAATCCAGAGGTCTGTCCTGCACTGAAGGTTTTTTAGCAGATTGGGATTGCAAAGCTCAAATTAGGGTCATATTTCATGTTCATAAATCGTTGTATACCATTCAAAATCCCTATGTACTCAAAAAATGATCATAGTTGAATAGACAGACTGAGGCAATTTCTTTACATACCCACAAAATAAGGTTTAATAGAGAACTTAGAAATATATCTTGGGGAGAAGATTAGTAGATTCCATAATATAGGCCTATTGTGACCTTAGAAAGTTTAACACCAATTTAACGAAAAGTGCTAAAAGAGCTAAGCTTACATAAGGACCGATTGTTTCCATTGAGCCAAGGGACCACGAAAAAGAACTGCAGATTGGTTTACATGCTGTTAAGTTAAGGAAACAGCTATCTGTTGCCATGGAAACAGTTTTGTCCAGTTCTAAAACCTTAATAAAGTAGATGTAAGTGTTGATAAAATGTTGTTTTAAATGTTTATGTAAACCATGATTTTCAAAGTTTGACATCTCTCCTAGCAACAAAAGAATAGTTCTAGTTTGAGCTAGATAGATACTACTTTTGCTGTAATATAGGCACCTGTTGAATAAGGAAAACAATACCTACCGGTAGATGAAATAACAGTTTTGAGACCATTTTGAATGAATAAATAAAAGGAGATATTGTTCAATATATACATATTTTCCTGTTTTTCAACAATTCTTCAAAGGGTTGTTATAATATAGATGCATCAACATTTGGTTTTATCAGTCTACAGATATAAGCATATGCTTATTGTGTTTATGTTTTAACCCTTTCCCTCATATAGACGCTTTCTGACACCTGCAGCAGACGGCTTTTTGAAAACATAGTGACAAAAGAAGAAATTGCACAAAACATGGAATTTATCCTTTTGCCACAATGTTTTCCACTTTTTGTCATAGGTTATCCATTCAATTATGGAGATTTTGTATGTTTTGACATAATACGTTCAAAGTCGTCTGCTGCAGAATTGTCGTATGAGGGAAAGGGTTAATGTTATTATATTAACTCACCTGAGCACAAAGTACTCAGGGTGAGCTATTGTGATCACTCGCTGTCCATCATCTGTTCATATCTTTTTCTCTAGTCTGATTTCAAATTAGTTTTACAGGAATGTTCCCTATGTGGCCCTTAAACTGTTCCGCTGCAAGACTAACACACCAAACCTTACAAAAGGAAAACAATTAAACATCTCCTAAACCGAAAGACCCAATTTTAAAAAGGGTTTCATTAGAATGTTTCTAAGCTCACACTATCAAAATTGTTCAAACAGTTCTGTTCCTTGAGTAACCCTCTACCAACATTGTTCAAATATGATAACACTCTAAAAAATGGCCAACAGAGCTGCAGATAGAAAAATCTTTAAAGGACAATGCCTAAACCACTGGCCCAGTTTCACAATACATGTAATTTCACACACATGTTTCCCCAAATTACTAGCTCAATGTTGAAGAGATAAATGCACATAAATATTCTTTAGTGGCCCTGAGTCAAATTTACTCAAAGGGTTTTTACTTTGTTGCACAATATGGCTGCCATTGCTAAAAATATCTTTATATGACATCTCAACCTAAGACACTGAAATGTTTTATCTACTCTACAAAAGTGCAAAGACAGTTCAAGCCCTTTATATTTGTGATAAAAGAAAACTAGCATTTTGGCTTCTTTTGAAAATTCTGGTGTCTCAGGTGAGCAATATAGGCCAATTATATGTTACTCTTGCAATGAGAATTATTTTATAATATGAAGAGACTAAATTTAAATAATTATATTATTAACCCTTTCCCACATATAGACACTTTCTGAGGCTTCTACAGCAGACAATTTATAAAAACATTGTGGCAAAAGGAGGAATTGCTCATAATGATAATTGTTCTTTCATTTATAAAGAGTTTCCATTTTTTTTTACTCAATGTTTAAAGTTGTCTGCTGCAGACTTATTCCAATCTTACTTGTTTTTAATGCTTCAAATATTCTTTACCATAATATCTCCCAACACAATACAATTGCAACCATAATTGTTCTAGTTTTCTCTGTGGTTATTGCCCTTGACATGCTTTACCCTTGCCCACATACAACAAATTTGCAGACGATGACTTTGAAAAAAAACTTGGCTAAAATACGGAAAAAAAATTGTGTTGATGATATTATAATAATTGAATTGAGTTGAAAACTATGTGGCTATGAAAGAAATAGCTTATCATGAGCAATTTCTCCATTTGCCACAATGCTTTTCAAAAGTTGTGTGGTGCAGATGCGTCAGAATGGGTCTGTTACAATGAAGGAAAGGGTTAACTGTGTTACTGTATTGTTGTAACTCTTTGATGTCCGATCACGGGTCTGAATGTTTAAAGTAAATGAATGTAAGAGGTTTTTGCAAATGGTCAAAATATGATTTTACTTCCATACCCTCAAGCTGTATGATTTGTTGATTGTCTCAAGTTTCCCAAAGCTTAGACCTCTTCTATATATAACATGTATACAGGGTATCTTCAACTATGCATCCAAATATACCAGCATCATAGCTACTTTGTAACCCTTTCCCATATACGACAAATTTGCAGTGGACTACTTTGAAAATGTCTACTAAAAGTTATGGAAAATCTCTATAATTGTAGGTATAATAACTGAAAAAAGTTGAAAACATTTTGGCAAACGGAGAAATTGCTCATTTTTGAGCAATTTCTCCTTTTGGCACAATGTTTTCAAATAACGTCTGCTGTCAGAATGCATCTATAGGCGGGAAAGGGTAAAGTACAATTTATTGAAAGCAATCAATATTTGAGATGATTCTTGCCAGGCATGATTGTTGTAAATACAAACAATATAGGTGTTTTGAAAGGACTTATAAAGGAATGTGCACAAGTTAAAGACACCCCCTACTCCTTCGTTATAATATATTATAGTTGTTGTTACTTATAATTAATGCATTTCACTGAATGAAAACATATTACTATACATGTATCTCATTTTTCATTTCAAACTTATAAAATAATTTTTAGGTATATTTGAATGTGAGATTTTTTAATAACTTTCTGTTTTTCATGTATGACTCTTTTTAACTTCTGTATGCCAAGAAACATTGACTTTGTGTGAAAACAGTTTGTGAGTATGGGCTCGAATAAGCGCAATGTTATGTATGTTTTATCCCAATGTTTTACCACTTGATTAAGTTCTTGAGGCATTTTGCACCATGGCGTATTGAGTTGATTCCAAGTAGAAGAAAAAAAAAAGAATAGAAACATTCTTAGGCAAGAATTGGAAACATGGTGTGAACATATAGATATAATAAGTAAGCAATTTCTTGTTTTTGCTCCATGTTAGATCAATTATGTTCTTCATGATAAACGATTAACCCTTTTCCTCATATAGACGCTTTCTGACGCCTCTGCAGCAGACGGCTATTTGAAAACATAGTGACAAAAGAAGAAATTGCACAAAACGTGCAATTTCTCCTTTTGCCACAATGTTTTCCACTTTTAGTATGTATAGGTTATACATTTAATTATAGAGATTTTCCATTTTTTGATAAAATACGTTCAAAGTCGTCTGTTGCAGAATTGTCGTATAAGGGAAAGGGTTAAACTACATGTTGTTACAAGATGTAGTTTCAGCGAATGTGCATAAAGCCATTGAAAGGCCACTTTCTAGGGTATTTTATCTATTTTATGAATTCCATGCAAATCTTAAATTAGCTTTTAAGCAGTGACCCTACTTTTGGTGTCTGTTTTGAAACAATGTTCTCAAAACTTTTCTGCTATAAAATAGCCAAAGTATCTGTACCAGGGAAAAGGATATACATATATGTAATTATTTATAACCTGCACCTAACATGTGTGTATGACAAGATGAGAGAATGATAAATCCATGTTAGATTAAGTTTCTTTATTATAATGTATGAAAGTAATTCAAACGTGCTAAGAAAACGAGCCTGCTCGTTTTCCTACAATTTTTGCAATTTTAGTTTGATGCGGGTAATCAAATTGTTAATTTATTGCCCAGTGTAGCAAATTCCATATGAAGATTACTTTTTATGCCTCTGCAGCAAACACTTTTTGATAACATTGGGGGAAAAGAGGAAATGCTCAATAGAAAGTTTTAACAGATAATGAGATTAAGACCACCCATGTAGAGTTTAGTATTCTGTTTTTCCTGTTTAGATATTAAAAAAAAAAATGTTTTCCTTATATATCCATTGTTGTTTTGGTTTTGTTAGAATCTACGTTTTAATTGTCGAGATTTTGTTTTTATCAGAGAATCTTATATTTAGTATGTGCTTTTAACTTTTGTCTTATATAATATGTTGGTTCTTATTAAACACATTGCATATTTGTTCTATAGTTGTGTGATTCATTTGGGAATTTGCAATTAAAAGAAAACATTAGAGACATAATTATGAAGTTCAAAGATTTAATGGCTTTGTCTTACGTTTTAGCTTTTGTCTAATGAGTTACACTTCTGAACCATTTTTAGCACACCTGTGCACAAAGTGCTCAAGATGAGTTATTGTGATCGGCCTATGTCCGTTGGCAGCGGCCGTTGTGTGTCAACATCTTATCCTCTGTAACCAGTGGATCAATTGGAATGAAACTTCAAAGAAAGCATCCTCTCAATTTCCTGACCAAATTGCAATTTGGTTTCCATTGCAAAACTTCTCCTCCCAAACCGGTTGGCCATTTTTCAAAATTGTTGTAGAAATGTTCCTTAACCCTTTCCCTCATATAGATGCTTTCTGACGCCTCTGCAGCAGACGGATTTTTGAAAACATAGTGACAAAAGAAGGAATTGCACAAAACGTGCAATTTCTCCTTTTGCCACAATGATTTCCACTTTTTGTCATAGGTTATCCATTCAATTATGGAGATTTTCTATGTTTTAACACAATACGTTCAAAGTCGTCTGCTGCAGAATTGTCGTATGAGGTAAAGGGTTAAGCGACCCTCAGATTCCTTCAAGCCATGTTGATTGGTTGAAAAACGTAGCCAACATGGATGGGGGCCATTGGATGGGGGCTTTTTGAAAACATAGTGACAAAAGAAGAAATTGCTCAAAATGAGCAATTTCTCCTTTTGCCACAATGTTTTCCATTTTTAGTCATAGGTTATCCATTCAATTATAGAGATTTTCTATTTTTTGACAAAATATGTTCAAAGTCATCTGCTGCAGAATTGTTGTATGAGGGAAAGTGTTAACCTTTCATATGATTGATATAACGTCAGGTATTAATATATCTTGTTTATATTTTCACTTCCTTTTATCTGTGCCCATAATCACTAATCTATCTTCAAGTTGCTACATTTCTTAATTTTAAACCTGGTTATGATAAGGCGATTTTGCGGCAGACAACCTAGTATACAATAGTCAGAAAGGATAAATTGCAGATAAACATTTACTTTCAGAAAAATACTAGAAGTACTAATACATAGTTTCTGAGTAACATCATTATGAATGAGTGTATGTAAGAAAAGTTCTTTTTCCATTTAACTTGAGATTGTATGTTGGTAACATTTCTTTTTTCCGTCAAAAACCTTACATTGATTCCCACAAATTGCCAGTGAATATGGGCCCTGTAAACATTTGTGTAATGATTAACATTCATTCCAACATGTAACAGCATCTGCAGCGGTCAACTTTTGAAAACACTAACAAAACGAGACATGGTTCTATATGAACATTTTTCTCCTTAGTCACAATGATTTCATCTCTATTTATGATTATACTTTCATTTATAGGTAAGTCATCTTCTGCAGATTTGTTGCATGATGGATGGGTAAACCTTTTACCTAATGTGATATCTCTAGGGTCATCTGCTTTGAAACATCTTAGTAAAGAAATACAATATCTTCAAAATATATTTATAATTATGAATGCTCACTTTTAGCAATTACTCCTTTTCCAATAGTGTCATAGTCATTTGCTGCAAAGGTGTCAATAGTCGTCCACATCAAGGAAATGGTTAACTGCATATTAGAGACTGTAATTACAGCATTTTGACATATATATTTTAAAACTGAATAGCATTTGACTGCGGGCAGATGAATACATCATGTGGACCACTGCACTTGAAAATAGGTCGATACAGTTCATTTTTGAATCTTCATATAGATCTTTAAAAGTCATGTGGGTAACCTGGTTTCCACATGCAACCAATCTGCAGCAGATGGTTTTGAATATATCTAGGGAGATTATTATTATGTAACATAGCAAGACTGAATTATCCCTTTCCCACATACAGAAAATCTGCAGCAGATGACTTCAAAACTATATTGGCAAAAACATGAAAAATCTTCATAAATAAGGGGTTTATTATTAAAAACAGTTGAAAACATTGTGACTAATGGAGAAATTGCTCGTACTGAGCCTCTTCTCCTTTTGTTATAATATTTTCAAAAGTCGTCTGCTGCATATGCATCTATATGTGGGAAAGGGTTAAACAAACATTCACAAATGTACCTTGGCTACGGGCTTTTGAGTGCAAGAGTCTGATTGATGTATTCATGTGACGGCAATCAAGTGATTTTCACAATATTAATTAAGAAACAGTGTGTGTGTGTTTTTAATTGTGTAATGTATTCATTGTTATTATTGTATCATTGTATTTGGATAGCAGTGGAAATAAAAGTACACTCGTTTAAAAACTAGAATGATCTGTTTTTATTTCCATGCCGTATTTTCCTCCCTTGTTGCTTGATAATTCATATTTTCCAAGTTAATTGAATTGTCACAATAATGTGACTGATTCGTCAGTGAGCAATGTATTTCTGTGTAAACTGACTATGAACGCGTTTAATTAGCAGAGGCTATAGAATAATGCAAGCTATTCCGGTCATCTGGTCTATGTTTTATGTTGATTTTATAGAAAGACTATATATTCCTTTAACAACTTCCCCCATACAGACACTTGACAATTTTGTGACCAAAAGAGAAATTCTCACAATGGACAATTTCTCCTTTCACCACAATGTTTTCAACTCTATTCAGTTACAAGGATATTTTATCCAAGATGTATTCAAAGTCGTCTGCTGCAGATAGACTGTATGTGGGAAAGGGTTAATAGCAAAATATGATGGAGTGCAAAGATATTTCAGACTTTTCATTTCAAAAAGAGGAATCCATTGAATTGTATACGAAACGTGCAAGTTTACCCGGTAGATCTGGTTTTTAGCTCTACTGGCCAAAGGCCAGAAGGGCTTATGTCGTGGCGATTTGTCCGTCGTCCGTCCGTGCGTCCGTAAACAATTTATTGTTAACACGATACAGTCTTCCCTTTTAATTGTATCTCAACCAAACTTATACAGTAGTTAGATATCCATGAGAGCTCGGTTCCTTTCGAAAACCAGCCAGATCCGCCCATGCATGACTGGATTATGGCCCTCGAAATGGTCAAAATTGCTATAAAAGAGCTTGTTAACACGATACAGTCTTCACTTTTGATTGTATCTCAACCAAACTTATACAGTAGTTAGATATCCATGAGAGCTCGGTTCCTTTCGAAAACCAGCCAGATCTGCCCATGCATGACTGGATTATGGCCCTTGAAATGGTCAAAATTGCTATAATAGAGCTTGTTAATATGATACAGTCCTTATTTGTTATTGTATCTCAATCAAACTTATACAGTAGTTAGATATCCATGAGAGTTTGGTTCATTTCTAAAAAAACGGCCAGATCTACCCATGCATGGCTGGATTATGGCCCTTGAAATTGTCAAAATTGCTATAATACAGCTTGTGAACACAATAGAGCCTCTGATCTTCACCAAACTTAGATGGTATTTGAATATTGATGACATATTGGTTCCTTTTGAAACAAGCCAGATCAATGCCAGTAGAGCATAGGCCCTCATGGGCCTCTTGTTAATGAGATTGCTTAACCCTTTCCCTCATACGACAATTCTGCAGCAGACGACTTTGAACATATTTTTGTCAAAATATAGAAAATCTCTATAATTGAATGGATAACCTATGACTAAAATTTGAAAACATTGTGGCAAAAGGAGAAATTGCCTCGTTTTGAGCAATTTCTTCTTTTGTCACTATGTTTTCAAAAAGGCCGTCTGCTGCAGAGGCGTCAGAGAAGCGTCTATATAAAGGGAAATGGTTAAAGGCCAATAGCATGTTGTGTGGAGTACATTGTGCTTTTGTGATCTTCTGCAGACGCATCAAATGTGAAAGCAGACGACTTCTGCCACAATGTTTTCAATGTTTTACCATATTCCTGCCTTGATATTTCCAAAGTCGTCTGCTACAGATTTGTTGCATATGTCAGGAAGGGTTAAAGTTGTCTGCATTACATATTTGATTATTGACAGGATTTAATCATTCCCCGATACAGACATATAATTATTGCCGTATGCAGCAGACAACTTTACATTACAAGAAGGCTATGATGGCCCTATATCGCTCACCCTGATTTTTTAATAGAACTTAAATAGTTTTCAAAGATTTTACTCAATAAATTAGGAAAAAGGCCCCCGCTCCCTGGTGGCAATGTTTTTTTTCGACGGATCAGAATTATCTGAACAGTCTTAATAGACGGTCTTCCAAGGAACATGGGTGCCGAATTATTTTCAAGTTGGGCTTACACTTTTGGACAAGAAGTTTAGTTTTTACTTTTTTCCAAAAAAGGAAAAACGAGCCCCACAATGTTGTTCAACGATTTTTAGATCATTTGAAAAATCTTGGAAGAGGGTCATACTTGGATCATTTGTCAGCAAGAAGATTTTTAAAAATTTGTTCTTGACGTTGCCATTTAAAAACCAGACTTTTCGTTAAAATGTTATAATTTTAGCAATTATGAAAGATTACACTTACGAAACATTCCTGTTAAGTCTGGACAAGATTGGCCCAGTGGTTAATGTGGAGATGCCATTAAATTATTTTAGCGAATCTGAAAGGACGTCTCCTAAGGAACATTCCTATGAAGTTTGGTTGAAATTGGCCCCAGTTGTTTAGGAGGAGACGTCAATTAAAGAATGGTAGATGACGATCGATGGGCATCCAGTGATTCTAAAAGGACTTCTTGGTCAGGTGAGCTACATGTAAGAAGAAAGGGAGCAAAAAGGCTTAAAATGAGAGTTTTCTATTTTCAATTCTTTATCTTAAGTTGTACTTT